>VBSM01003169.1:30071539-30082680 GCA_008086735.1 Cheirogaleus medius | reverse complement strand
TCCCCCGCTGGCCCCCGGGCAGAGGACGGGCCGAGGCTGCACAAAGGATATGGGTTGCACACCATCTTGATGCACCAGTTCCGGGGGCTGGTGGTCTGCCGCAGGCAGAAGAAGGCAACGGGCGCCAGGTCCGGGTGCGGGACATCAGGATCGGCTCCATCCAGGGGCTCCTCCAGGCCTGGCGGGGAGGGCGGGGGGCTCTGGGCCCCGGGCTGCTCCGTGACCCCCGGCTCGGCAGCCGGGGCTGCTACAGATGAGGAGGGCGGCGAGGCGCTCTCGGCCATGTCAGTGCCGAGCTGGGAGCCCTGGGGGAGACAGACAGGGCGGCACGTGGTGGGGGCAGCCTGGCACCCGCTGCCCAACCTGCCTCCCCCCACGAGGGGACACAGCGGCTCTGGCAGCCCAGTCTCACCCCCGAAAGACCCACATTAGGAGGGGGGCGAGGGCCCAGCCGCACCCACGTCGGGATCTGCTTCCAAGCTCGTACGTAGTCACGGGCAGGCCCGGCCAACCTGGCCGAGCCTCAGTTTTGGCAAATGGAAAGAGTGGGGAGAATAAAACCTTTTAGAATGTAATTGTGATTTTTTTATAAGACTAGAGTTGTGTGTTTATCCACAATTTGCATATTATCTATTCAAAGGCATAGAAAACTTGCAAGAAAAAAGAGAAGGTTATTGCAAAGACAGACGTTTTTGCCAGAACAGTGCGAGAAGTCGGGGTGCTATGAAATCAGATGTTGGGGGACCCCAGCAAGCCAGGAAAGAATCACAGTAGGCTTCCCTGAAGGGGTGACCCGCGAACTGAGACCTGTAGCTGAGCCCTTAACCTAGGGACCTCCCACCCTCTGCCTCACGAGGCTGAGAACCCAGGGATCTTAGAGGCCAACCTCTTTGCTTTACAGGTGGAGAAACTGAGGCCCAGAGAAAGGACAAGACAGACATGCAGCCAAGTAACAGCAGAGACATGCTCCATGCAGCGCCAGCTTCCGGGTCTGTGGCCTGGGCAGCTGCACCGGGCCCCACGCTCGGCAGGGCCCTGCGCTTGCTTTAATGTTCTGCTGTCGCTAACTTGAAATTCTTAATTTTTTAGCAATGGACCCCACATTTTTACTTAGCACTGTGCCGTGTAAATTATATAGCTGGTTCTGGTCCCAGCTCAGGGGCTCTTCTACACCCTGGTCTCATCTGATGCTCAACAACCTCAGGAAGATTATTGTACCCATTTGGCAGATGGGAAAACTGAGTCCCAGAGAAGGGTGTGGCTTGCCGAGGCTGCACTCTGAGCCACGTATAGCAACAGGTGGTGTTTAGAGGCCAGAATCCCAGCACCAGCCCTCCAGACCTACTTAGTGACAACTGACGGTGCCCTCACTGGCCAAGAGACTTGCCAGCCGGCCAGCAGCAGGCTGGGAAGAACAGCCACTCCCAGGGCCAGCCCCTCGCCACCTCACCCAGAAGGCTACTGATCCCTGTAGCCTTGTCCGCTGGGGTCCCCTGGGCCTTAGAACCCCAGCAGTGCCAGGCTGGGCAGTGGGAGTGAGAGATGAGGCCCAAATCCCTGGTGCCCACCGGCTGCTGCTGGCGGCTGCTGCGCTGGCGGCTAAGCTGCCCGGAGCTGATGCATTTGGACATTTGTCCGCCTCCCGGGGGCAATGGGCGGGAGCTGGCGCCTCCTGCCACTTCCTCTAGCTGGTCAGGGAGGCAGAGTTCTCTCCTGAGCTCAGGGCTTTGCTCTTGGTTGCAGAAAAACAGCCACGGGCCTTACATAAGCTCCCAGGCACCCTGGACTGCCACGTGTCACCCTCCCGGGCTGAAACACATCCTCGCTGGGTCGGCTCCTGGTCTGCCCACTGCTGCGCCAGCCTCGGAGCCCACCACTCCCTCCACTGGCTGCTCGCTCTGGCCCAGTTGAACCTCCCAGGTCCTAGAGCAGGAGGGCTGCCTGTTCCCTCTCGTTGGAGCACCCTCCCCTCCTTCTCCCCATGCCCTGTTCTTCCAGGCCCTGCTGAGTCATTCATTTGTGCAATGAGCACCTACTATGTGCAGGCACTGGCGTGGACTCTGAGGCTCTGCTGTTGAATGACTCAGACTTGGCACCAGCCCCTATTCAGCCCACACTCCAGCAAGGGAGAGAGACACACCCATCGATTAATTTCTCTTTCTGCTTTTCCATAGCTCTTATCACCATCAAACATAGTGCATAATTTATGTATTTATATCTGTACGTTTAGTGTCTGTCACCTCAACCTAAAAGAAGGCTGTTAAGAGAGCACAGACTGTGGTCTGTTTCACTCACTGCTATATCCCCAGCGCCTGGAACAGCGCCTGGAACATACTAGATGCTCAATAAATATTTGTTGACTAAATGAACAAAAAGTGCTGGGAAGTAAATAAACAAGGGAGAGAGGTGGGAGTGGAGAGAAACCACTGCCCTTTGTAAAGGAAGAGACATTTAAGTGAAAAACAAGAATCAGAAGGCAGCAGCCACGACTGATGTGTGGAAGGAACAGCATGTGCAAAGGCAGAGAGGCTGGAATGGACTCAGTGTCTTTAAGGAACAGAAATGAGGCCAGTGTGGCTGAGCCCGGGACAGGGACGGAACTGGAGAGTCTGGTAGGGCCCCGTGTGAGCTCACAGGAGCCTGGCTCTTACCCCGGGTGCAGCGGAAGCCATGGGAGGGTTTCAGGCAGGAGAGGGGGATGCTCTGGTCTGTATTTTTCAGCCATCGCTCTGGGGGATGAGGGGCAGTGGGTGGAGGGGCAGGGGCGGAGCAGGGAGGGCCAGGAGGAGGCTGAGGAAATGGGCTGGCCTGGCCTGGCTGTTGGTGTTGGTGTTGGTGGGCTGACATATGTGAGCCCCGGGCCTTGCACCTGCCCAACGGCACGCCCCCTGCCCCACGCAGCGCTGCTGAAATCCTCCCGCGACCGCACAGGCGGACAGACGGCCCCCACCTCTGGGACCGCACAAAACCCCTCACCCCTGACCTACATCTGCTTTGAATTTTCTTGTTTTTGCTTCTCCCAACTCTGTTTAAAACTGTCACACTATGTTGTCGTCCTCTGTTCTCACACCTCTTCCCCTCACAGTGGGGTTCCTAGAAACCATGACCCCCAAAGCTACCACCCCCAACCCACTCCCCACTGCCCACCCGGCCTCCGCCCTCTGACCCGCAACCACTGCCCACCCGGCCTCTGGTGCCCTTTGACCTGCTCTTTAGCAGCTGCCTAGGCCGACACCCTTTGACCCCTTCCCACTCCCGAGGCCCCCAAGTCAGCCCAGAAACTCCTTTTTCCTGCCCAGCTCCTATCCCAGCTGCCTATGTTCCCATGGCTGGGAGCCCTTGGGGGGCTGGCAGCCGTGCACCCCAGGATCCAACCTGTCTGCAGATGGAGCCTCACAGAGATGAGAGGACTCGCTTTAGGTGACGGCACTGGTGGATTCAAACACGGGTCCATTAAGCTCCAGAGTCCAAGCTACCTCCACATTCCCAAGTCTCTTCCCGCTAGATGCTCCCAGGGCCTAACCCTGACACTCCTTTCCCAGGGTGGCCTACCAAGCACTGGTGTGGCAGCTAGACTGGCCTCCACAAGCAGGGGCAGGAGCAGAGGCCCACTGTGTCTGGAACACCTCCTCCCATTCCTCATTCCATCAGCCTCTTAGAGCCTGAGTTCCCTCTCTGTAAAGCTCAGCCCTCCTCCTGCCTGCTTCAGCAGGCCCTGTGAAGAGGCAATGGGAAGGCACTCTGGGACTCAGGAAGGCAGATGGCCAAGCATGCATGGGACCAGATGTGCCATCCCCAGGGGCTGCTACTCCAGCCCTCCCTCTACCATCACCACCACCACTACCACCACCATCGCTATCACCATCACCACCACCACCACCATCATCATCGCCACCACCATCATCATTACCATCACCACCATCACCACAACCATCATGACCACCATCATCATCACTATTACCATCACCACCACCAGAACCACCATCACCATCACCACTATCATCATCATCACCACCACTACCATTATCACCACCATTACCATCAGCATCACCAACACCATCGCCACCGCCACCATCATAATCATCATCACCACTATCACCATCACCACCATCATCACCAACAACACCACCATCACCACCACTATCATCATCACCACCATAGCCATCACCACCATTACCATTATGATCACCAGCACCATCACCATCACCACCACCACCACCATCATCACCACCACCATCACCATCACCACCACCAGAACCACCATCACCATCACCACTATCATCATCACCACCACCATCACCATCACCACTATCATCATTACCACCACCATCTCCATCACCATCATCACCATCACCACAACCATCATGACCGCATCACCATCATAATCACTATCACCATCACCACCACCACCACTATCATCATCATCACCACCAGCACCATTACCATCATCATCACCAACACCATCGCCACCGCCACCATCATCATCATCATCACCACTATCACCATCACCACCATCATCATCAACACCACCACCTTCACCACCACTATCATCATCACCACCACACTACCATCATCACCACCATAACTATCACCACCATCATCATCACTACCATTGCCATCATCATCACTAACACCACCACCATCACCACCACTACCATCATCACCACCACTACCATCATCGCCACCACTACCATCATCACCACCACAGCCATCACCACCATTACTATTATCATCACCAACACCATTGACATCACCACCATCATCATCATCACCACTATCAGCCTCACCACCACTATCATCATCACCACCATCACCACGATCATCACCAACACCATCACCATCACCACCACCATCATCATCACCACCATTGCCATCACCATTATCATCACCACCATCACCACTACCATCACCATGACCCCATCAGGCAATGGCCAAAGGGCTTTCCATTCCTCATCTGTGACAATTCTCACCACAGCCCCATGACATACAGACCATCCTCATTCCTACCTCATGGAGGAAGACACAGGGCACCAGGGAAGTCCAGCGGTGCCCAGTCACCCAGCTGGTACAGGACAGAGTCAGGGTCCCAGCTCAGATCTGCTCACTCCCAAGCCCAGGCACTGAACCACTACAGGCACCACCCTGGGACAGGGAACAGTGCCCTGGAACCAGCCCTCCACTCCCAGCTGGGTCACCGGGCAGTGGCAATACAGCTGCTGGTCCAGCCAAGACCCCCAAGTCTTCCCAAGGAGGTGGGGAAACCTGTCTCCCAGAATCTTCCGGCCAGCACTCAAAAGCCCCTTTGAGTGTAGTGTGGGAAGCCTTGTGTCTCCAGAGCTCAGAGCCCTAGTAGAGGAAGACTTGAGGTCTGGCCTGGTCACCCCAGGCCCCGTGTGCGTGTGTGCATATGCATGTGTGTTTTCACACAGACAGGCAACTTGTTTATCCCTTTGTCAACAATCACACACTGGCTAATGTCCCTGCTAGAAGAACAAACAACACATTCATTCAGGGAACACTAGAATCCAGGAATCGCAGAATCAGAGTATCTCAGAATCACCCAGAACCTTGGAGGCCCAAAATATATTAACTACAATATCCTGAATCTATAGTGTAGAGTTTCAGAACATGGGCGCTAGAGCCGGGACTCAAACACAGGTCTCCCCTCTGACACCAACCCACCTTGGCACACAGCCCAGCCTGGCAGTTGTCCTCAGCTACCCTGTCCAGACAGGGGACAAAATGAGGGGATGACCATCCTGGGGCAGGGCTGCCGTGCGGATGAGCTGGGTCACAGTGCCAGGTGCTAGGCAAGTGCAGAGTGAGGCCCCGGACGGCCTCCCATCCGCCAGCCACAGAGCTCTGGGCTCCTGCAACTTAGGAGCCCCAGAAACAGTGTCTGGTTTAGACTCTTATGGTCTCCAGATCCTCAAACAGGGACGCCCTGAACAGAACAGAACCCCACAAGTGGCCTAATCCATCACAGCACACACGCACAAGCACAAAGATCACAGTGACACTCATACGGACTCACACCCATAATCACACACTCCAGAGCACACTCACCCACAGACATACACTCACAAATACACAATCACATACTTAACACAGCGATGCACATTCACACGTACATACACACAACCACACACTTGCACACAGACATATACAGATCACATACATAATCACACACACAAACAATATACACTCACACACACAATCACGCACACACAACTCAATGCAGAGCCTGCATCTGGTGATCTGCAGAAAAGCCTTTGTGAGGCTTTGGGAAACCTGCCTCCTAGATTCTTCCAGCCGGCATCCCAGAGCCCTGGAACCCTCAGTCTGCTCCCTCTTCCGCATGACAGCCCTGCAGATGCATGACGACAGCCCGCCCACCCCTGAGCCTCATCTGCCCCAGGCCTCTTGTCACCAGCTCCCTCAACCATTCCTTGGGTGACAATTTCCAGATCGTCTTCCTCCCTGGGACCCCTCCCCACTTTCCTCTGCATAGGCAGGAGTAGATTCACACCAAGCAACCCAGAGCAGAGCAGACAGGGCTGATTTTGCAGGTGAGGCCTCTGCTGATGCAGACTGGGAGCTCCAGAGCCCAGCTGGCAATGCAGTCAGACCATAGCACCCGAGGGGCATGTGGTTCACCAGTCCCCTCGGATCTTCTTCAGAGAAGTTGAGCCAAGCCAGGGCTCTTTGACCCAAAGAAGAATGGCTGAAGTTTGACCCCCATTTGCATGACATGACACAAAACCTGCTCTGGTCTGGCCAGGTGAACCTGCCCACATCTTACACTCATCTTGGACCTGTCACCAAATCAACAGCTAGCCCTCCCAGCTTTGCAGCGTATTCAGTGAATTGGATCAGCAACCCCTGCCGTGACAGCAAAGGAGAATCACAGCCAACATTATTGGCGAGCACTTACTATGGCCAGGCACCTCATTACAACCCGGAGATGTAAGTGCTTTCATTCTCTCCACTTTATAGGTGAGGAAACTGAGGCACAGAGAGGCTAAGGGACTTTGCCAAGGTCTGGAGCTGCTTAGTGAAAGAGCTGGGATTTGGATCCAGGCAGTATGACTCCAGGTCACAGTTAAAGGGTTGTCCATTAACGGGAGGTTGCAGCCACCTGCCCCCTGCCCCCATACCTGCTCATTGTGTCCCTAGGCACTGTCATTTGTTTCCAGCCAGTCTCGGCCTTATGACATGTGCCAGCAAGCCAGGCTGTGTTTGAATCCGTCTCCCGGCAGGCGCCTGCTGATCAGGTTCTGCTCACTCTGCGGTAATTAGGTAATTAGGGCCTCAGGTCTCACTGCATCTAACTCATCAGGGGGAGCGTGGTCCCTGTCGGAGCACAGGGTCCGGAGACCCAGGGCCCAGGCTCGAGGACCAGCTCTGCCCTCACCGTGTCCCACAGCTGGCCACGCTCCATCTCCTCTTGTATAAAACACAGAAGACGGGGTCTTTTCTCCCTCAAAAACAAGATAAGAAACGGGGGAAGAGATTCGGAAAGTATCTTAATGAAAGGGAAACAGCTTCACTGTACGAGGCCCATGCTTGGCACTGCAGAAACACTTCCAAGCTTCCAAAAACCCTTTAAGGTAGAAGGTATTATCCCAATTTGACTTGCTCCTCTGGACCATGGTCACAGACCTACTCATCTCTCCCCCCGCTGCGACAAGAGCCAAGCAGTCCAGAGGGGGGGGCCTGAGTCCCAGGACCAACGGAGGGCAGGATGCAGCCCCAGGTGCTCAGGGAAGACCCCAAGGCTCTCCTCAAAGTGCCCCATTAGCCAGACGGCTCCGGCCAGAGTCCAGGAGAAGGGGGCAGTTGGCAGAGGCAGAGCCTTGGAAATGAAGGCGGAAGGCGTGCGAGGCAGGGCCGCACCTGCACTGGACCTGGCCCCGAAGAGACGGTGGCCTCCATAGAACCTCCGCTCTCAGCCTCTCCTGCTCAGGGAGCCCCCAGAGCCCCCAGCACCTGCTCAAGGCTGTCCCAACATCGTGTGCCAAGGCCTCCACAAGCTGCACCCTTGAGAGTCAAACACGGCCTGGGTTCTCCGCTGCCAGAGCACGGGAGGAAATGAGGACTTGCCGCCATGTCCCCACAGAGCACCTGGCCAGGGAGGCCTGGGCCTCTCCCACAGGCGCAGACACTCCAAGAGGGCAGTTTGGTCTGTTCCCTTCTGTTCACTGCTGTGTCCCCCAGTGACCAGAACAGGGCTTGGAACACAGTAGATGCTGAATAAATATAAGCGAGAAAGAGAGAAAAGGAAATCAGAAAATCAGATTTGCTTTCTTCCCTCCGTAGACTGGCAGCAGCGAGAGGGGGGGAGACTCGGCCCACGTCTTCCAGGCTGTCGGGAGCCGCAGGCCACAGACCTGAAGCCCCTGTGAATCCACAGGCGGGGGCCCCACGAACCCATGGGCCCCCTCATCCAGATTCACCCACAGACCCCACACTCAGACATCCAGAGATCCCCAGACCACGCACCCACAGGGTGCAGGGCACGGGCAGCCCCTGGGCTCTCGGAGTCCCCAGCCCAGCCCCAGGACTCCTGGGGACACAGCGTTGACTGCGGAATTAAGGCAGGGGCGCATCCTGGGGACTTGTGGGAAGAAAACGTCCTGCAGAAAAGAACAGGAGGGAGGGAGGAGTCAGAGGGGGAGGGACAGGGGAGCGGAGGGGGAGGGGCAGGAGCCCTGCTCTCCCTGCAGCCCAGGGGGGTCTCCCTGGACCCTCGTGCCCAGCCTGGCGTTCCCTCTTTCCAGACAGTTTTTGAGCACCCTGAGCTGGGGGCTGGGGAACCAGAGAACAAGGCAGCCGGGGAGGAGACAGACGTGTTACCTTGGAAAGTGCTGGGAACTGCTGGGGGCGGGGCCCCAGAGGGTGGGGGAGGGACAGAGTGATGCCCGGAGACTGGCTGGCCGGGAACGGGGCCACACTTGGGGAGTGAGGTGGAGGTGGCAGAGAGGACAGAGGAGTGGGGCCTGATGCAGGGGACAGGGGTGGGGGAGGTCGGAGGTGGCGACCTGCAGGCTCGGGGTGGGGATCTGGGTCCAGCACCAGAGCGCTGCATCGGATGCAATCGCGGCGGTTCCGGAACCTGCTCCCAGCTTGGCTGTGGGCTCACCAGGGGCAGGCCGCCTGGAGCCAGCCAGAGAGGGTGGAAGAGGAGGGGGTTTTCACAGCAACCTCTACCCCCACCTCCCCACCCAAGGTCAAGGGGAGTCAGCAGGGGCTGGAGGACTACCTGGCGCCCCCTGGTGGGCCCAGGAGATGCCCTCTCAGCCCCAGGCCTCTGGGAAGCGCCTGGCTTGGGGTGGGGGAGGGGAGGGGCATGCCAGGTGGGTGGGCAGGAATGGGGAGAAGGGGACAGACCACCTTGGCCAAAGAGAAGGGGAGAGGACTTCAGTCGGGCCTGCAGCCCCTTCAAGCTTTCCATTGTGGCGCCCTGGCAGGCGTGGCAGCTCTGAGCAGCTAGGAATGGAGAGAGCGGAGGACACGGTGTGATGCCCAGACCCTCTGGGGGGTTTCGTGCAGGGTCAGCTCAACACCCCCGGGACATGCTCTTCCCATTCCCTCCCCCTCCCCCAGCTGCAGCTCCAGACTTGGTCCCTGCCCAGTGTCACCGTCCTGTCCTGACCTGTCGCCACTGGCACCCTCCCTCCCACCTCAGAAATGGTGGTGGAGGGGAAGAGAACTGGGGGGTCTCTAGACTCCTGCCCAGTCCCCACCCCAGCCCCGATCCTGGAGGCTGAACAGAAAGTTTGTAGGGAAGGGTGGACAAGAGTTTCCGAAGCAAGTCCTTAGGGCCGAGGGAGCCTTTGATCCCAGAGGTGACTCGTGTGAGCAGCGCCTGAGAAGCTGCTCGGGAGGCAGGCCCAAATCCCTGGGCCAAATCCTCTCCCGGCCGCCCACGACCCCGGCTTGTGTGCACAGCACCCTCGCCCCTGGCGGGGCCGGTGGCAGTGAGAGACAGAAGGACAGACTGACAGGCTGCTCCTGCCAAGCCGGGCGCTCCAGCCGAGGACACTCCGCACATGGCGTGTCAGACCCCATCATACCACACACGCACAGACACACGCAGGCCCACTCGAGTGTGCGCTCGCGCTCTCTAACACTGACACACACACACACACCCCTGGCTCCAGAACACAGACTCCCAGGGTCAGAATATGTCTCAGGGGTGTCTCAGGGGTATCCTCAGACCCCAGTCTCATCTAAGGCTCGGGAGACCCCAGGACCATAACCAGGAAGAAAGACACAGCAGAGGGGCTGAGTGATGATGCTTCAGCCAGGGCCTATCCAAGGGCCCCCTACCCAGGCACCATGACCTCCCCCAAAAGGGGCCTTCCCACCCCCGGCCAAGCCCTCTTGGCCCCCACATGCCCCACACATACCACCCAGCAGACAATTAGCACCCAATCATCATAAACACTCATTATATAACCATCTCCAGCTGCTGAAGGCTCCTTTTACCCCCTAGAGTCCCAGCTCCGACCCTGGCCTGGCTTCATGCTGCTGGGCTTGGCCAGGGGCTGGGGGTACTGGCCAAGGGGGGGCCCTCTCCCACCCAGGCCTCTAGGAAAGTTACACCCTGCCTGGGATTCCCCCATACAATGCCCCTGCTGCCGCCTCCCCCGCCAACACTCCCGGCTCAGCCGCCGGACACTGGCTCCAGCTCTGGTCCCGCTGGCCGCCTGCAGAGCCGCAGCGGCAGAGGGGCAGCAGGATGGACGGACAGACAGCCAGCCTGGGCCCCTGGCCGGCAGCCTGACTTGTTGAATAAATTTCTGCAGCGCTGGCTCAGCCGGCTTCAGTATTGACACCGAGAGAACTTTCGTGGCCTTGGAGAGGGGACCGGTCAAAGTTTCCTGTCCTCCCTCCCAAGGCATGGCCCCGAAGGCACGGGATGGGGGGCCCACCTGCTGGGCACGCGGGGGTGGAGGGAGCGGTCCCCAGAAATAAATAAATAAACGCCTCAGTAAAGAAAGAACCCAACGCGCCAAGAAACTGGCATGGGGCTGAGCCCTCCCTCCCTGCCCCTGCACCCGCACCCCCACCTCCACCTACCTTGGCATGGACGGGGCCAGGCCGCGGGGGGTCGTCCAGGTTGGAGACGCGCGGCG
>VBSM01003169.1:30043241-30071439 GCA_008086735.1 Cheirogaleus medius | reverse complement strand
GGCCCGGGGCTCGAAGCGCGGGGGCTGCGCGCGGCGGGGGCTGCGGAGGACCCGAGCGCCCGGCGGTGCGGGGACGTGCGGCGGCGGCGAGACCGAGCTGCGCCGCGTGCGAGGAAAAGCCGTCCTTATACTGACACCAAATGTCTTCGGGGAAAGCTGCAGGCGCGGGACGCTGGAGGGGGGAGGCGTGGAGGCGACAGACAGACTGACGGCGGCGGCTGGTGAGCCCCCACTCCTCCCCGCCCCAGTGGGCAGGAAGCCCCTCGCCTTGCGGTCACCTCCTTAAAATTCAGGGTCATGCCTGGGGGAGGGTCCTGACCCTCAGCATGGGGGCTGCGTCATGAGTAAAAAAGGAGGGGGGTCCCATTACTGACCACTCCCAGGTGCCTGCCTGGCCACCTTACACGCTGGATTCTCACTGCGATGCGAGATCGGGGGTGTTTATACCACTGCCCCAGTGAGGGGCCACTCATCTAAGGCCACCAGCTCTCAGATGGTGGAGCTGAGCCAGAACCTGAGTCCAAAGGTCGCTCCACAGCCCTTGCTGCCTCCCCACTTCTCGTTCACTCACCTGCTTCTTCTCACCCTTCAAAGCTTGGCTGAAAAGCCACCTCCTCCAGGAAGGCTTACAGGAAGTCCCCCAGGTGGAAGAGATACCTCCTTCTCCAGCAGCAAAGGCCTCAGCCTCACTTTCCCTGGGCAGCCTGAGGCGCAGGACCTGAAAGGTCAGCCTTCTCCAGGAAACTGGAACCTCTCCTTGTGCTCCTGCAGCGCCAGGTCCCCCAATTCCATGCCCCTCAACCCGCCCTCTCTTCCTCCCTCTCCCAGGGACTATGGATTGGGGGGAAAGGAGGGTCCAAGGTTATAATCCCCTTTTATTTGTTCGCTTGTATCCAGCCAAACAAATTAAAGGTATCTAGACCCTCCCAAATGCAGGTCACATTGACTACTCACTGTCCTGCAACTCAGGAAGCATTTAATGAGCTCCTACTATGTGCTAGGCACCCCTTTAAACCTCCTGGACTTCCCCCTTTTATTCCCATTCTACTAATGAAGAAACTGGGGCCAGAGGTGAGCTGCCTGGCCAGGTACTCAGCTGTGAAGCAGCAACTCCAAGTGTGAGTCTGGTGCTCCCAGTCTCTGCCCAGGTGTCTCCACACAGGGCCAACTAGCCGGCCTTCTCCACCTCTTGGAGAATGTTTGGTGTGGGGCATGGCACCGGGAGCCTGGGGAGAGCTGAGGCCTGCTCTGGGGCCCCTGTTCTAGGCACCCCACCCCCGCTCTGGCAAACAGGCGCAGCTTTGCAGTAAGGTGCAGTCAGGTTCGATCCCAGCTCTGCCTCGTCCTGACTGAGGATTGTGGGCAAGCCCCTTAGCATCTCTGAGCCTCAAGTTCCCCATCCGTGAAATGGGGATAAAAGTTCATGCTTTGCAGGATGCGCACAGTGTATAAAGGACTTAGCATAGTGCCTGGCACATAGTAGGTGCTCAGTAAATATTCGTGGCTTCCTAGCTTTAATCTATCCTGGGAAACAAGACAAACTTGTAACCAGACCACAATGCAAGGTCGTGTGAGCACACACGAGGCTAGGAGGTGTCTTGTAGGTGTGAATTGAGCAGGCCAGACAGCATTCACGGGTGAGATGGATTTGTTTCAGATCAGAGTGGGCTTCAGATCCGTAGTCTTCAGGGAATGCCTCATCAAAGGCAAGAGATTTGAACTGGGCCTTGAAAGCTTATGCAGAATTGACATAAGAGGAGAGGGGGTGGCTGGAGAAACGGCAGCCAGGAGGGGGAAGGCGTGGAGCCTGGGTGGAGCAGGAGCCAGGCGTTGCAGCAGGCTCGCTCTGCCCTGGGCGGCTAAACGCACAGCTGGAAGGCCCCAGGCCAGGTGGGTGAAAGAAATCAGGCAGCAGGGCAGGGGGAAGATACCAACCATTGCTCACTTCGTCCCCATTCTCCTCTGGCAGCATTGTCATAAAGTTCAGAATGTTCATCGGGACCTTGGGAAGCCACCAGATGGTGAATTCTCAGGTCTGGGTCCCTTCACCTACAGCCTCCTGAAGTGGCCATCCTGCCCTTGCTTGCATACCTGCGGTGCTGCAGGCCTCACCACCTCTTGTGGCGGCTCCTTTGCTCTCTGGGCATCTCTGACCACTCAAATTTATTTTTATATTTGAGCAGAGATCTGTCCCCTCCTTGATCCTAGTTCCTTCCCTGTCCCAACAGCACTAACACTCCCTTACCAGCCTCCTTCAAGCATCCACACTGGCAGGAAGTCCTGCTTTATATCTAACCTAAATGCTTTATGCTTCAACTAAAATTTTAGTTGTCTGCTCTGTCACTATTCTGGCCACCCCAGGCCACCTCTAGGATAGGGGTAGATTCCGTGGACGTGGAGGATGCAGACAGACTAAAAGTCAATAAAGAAGCGGGCTGAGGGGCAACACTCAAACCTGCTGGGGGATGGAAGCACGAAACCAAGTCTGGGCAGAAAACAAGGCTGGGGAGGTCCTGGAGGCTCTCGCTGGCGGCAGGAGCTTCATTTATTCATTATTGCTATTTATATTGTGCTGGTATTTGCAGAAGACTGCATCAGCCGCACACGCTCATTAGGCCCGCAATGTCCTGGGAGCAGGGGCTTGCCAGGGCCCTGCCAGGAGGTGGTGAAGTGGACTCTGGCCTGGGGCCCCTTCATGCACCCACCTGGCAGCTGGGCCAGGCTCCCTGTCACCTCCCCAGGCCCCTCTCCCCTGCCCTTGCCCAGGGACAAAGCCCGACCAGGTCCTCGCTCATACTCCTGCAGCTGCTGGGCCCAGGCTCACCCCATCCCCAGGAACTTTCTCGCACTTGTAGTGGCTGAATAGATAGGAAGCATCCGTCAATGGGGATAAATAAGCCAGCCAAGCTGAAGGAGGCTGGGCCAGGATTCCTGCCCTAGGACATGACATGAGGTTCCTTCCAGGCCTAAAGAGCCTAAGAGCACAGAGACAAAGATTCCACTATCCTCAGAATCCACACTGATTTATTTCTCAAATGCTCACACACCATTTACCTGTGACAAATAGTAACGCACTTAATCCTTATCACAATCTTATAAAATTGTTGCTACTCTTTTACAAATGAGGATACATTGGCACAGAGAGGTTAGGTAACTTGCTCAAGGTCACACAGCTAATAAATAGCAGCATCTGGGCTCTTAATTAGGAGTCTAGATTCTAAGACTCCAAAGTTGTAAGCGTTTCCAGGATTCCAAACTGACAGGGTGGCTCCACCTACTAACGGAGGGAGAGGCCTGGCCCAAGATACCCCCCCACGGAGCTCATTACTCCAGGGCATGGAGAAGGACCTCTCTCCCCAGCCTTGTGGGGGCCCCAGTTCCCCAGTCATTCTCCAAGCAGCACTGTGGCCTCAAATCCCGAGAACCAGGCCCCGACAGGAGCACTGGGCCCCACGTAGTGCTGCCCCGGGAGCAGCCAACCATGATGGGAGAAAACCAATGGCAAAAAGCAAATTTCAACATTCTAAAAGCATTTGTTGATCACCTACTGGGTACCGGTTCTGTGCCAGGGCTGAAGGACATTACCAGATGGAAAACTCTGGAAGTGCTGACTGTGGGTGAAACAGGGAGGAGATTTGGAATGAGACCCAGAGAGAGGGTGAGCCAGACACTGGACTTCCCATACAGGATGGGGCCGCCTGAGCCGCAGCGCCATGGGCACCTTGGTGGGTTTGGAGAGGCCGAGGCGGCCCTGGAGCCCCGCGTGGAGGGTAGTGGCTGTGTTGTTCTGCAGCATAAAGGGAGAAGAACTGGAAGGTTTAGAGAGAGAAGAGACTGCAAGAAGGAGGAGGCCGGAGTCACGCGGAGGGGGATGCACTTGGGGAGAATCCTCCAGACGAGGCCAGGGGCTTTGGATTGAAGTCCTTTGCATGGCTGCAGTGTCAGTGCCCCTCCCCGCCAAGCCCACAGGAAAGCCTGCTAGACACGCAGGAGTTTCCAGCGGTGGCCATTGAGAAAGGAGATGAGTCCCCCTCCGAGCTGACATGGGCAAGAACAGCCCTGGGCAGGTCAGCCCATCCATCCCCCATCTGCACTGAGCCAGCAGAAGCAAAAGGTCAAAGCCAGAGGGGCCAGGAGGACATTGGCAGCCCCCCAAGGCTGCTGCATTCACGGGAATCCCATGCAGGCAGGAGAGGCGGAAGTGCAGCCGGCTGACCCGGCTAAGGAGCAGGGGACCCCTCATGCCAGCTGGCAGGTGCCCACTTGCTCCACTAGCCCACTTGACCCTCCCCAGGTCCTCAGTGATCGGGCCACACACCTCCTCTTACCCATGAGAGAACCAGAATCTGGAGAAATTAAGTAAATTGCCCAGGGTCACATAGCTGATGAGTGGCAGAAACAGGGTCCCACGGCACAGCGAGTGTGTGCACGTATGTGTGTGTGTGTGTGTGTGTGTGAGAGAGAGAGAGAGAGAGAGAGTGAGAGAGAAAGAGAGAGAGAGAGCTCCCCCTCCCACCTGCCCAGGATAAAAGGCTGGAAAGGGGCAGAGGGCAGATGGGCACAGATCTCAGGAACCTCAGCTTCTTGCCAAGTGGGAGACCCCTGACTCTCACCCAAAGCAGGTAACTAGAAGCTTCCTGGATGGGGCTCAAGGAATCCAGTCTGGATGCATCTGTGAAGGGCTGCAACTGGCCAGCGACGGGGCAGGGGTAAGGAGAATGTCAGAGAGGAGAACCCCAGGTGCTCGTGTTTGCTGAGTGCATTTCTTGAAAACTGGTGTTCCAGGGCAGTCATTTCCAGACCCGCTGTGCTGAAGAGGAGATTGTGGTCGAGAGGGGTGACCTGAAATGCCGACGGCCACTCCAGGTGGTCCCTCAGTGATATTTATCGACCGTCATCCCGTGTTGGACACACGGAGACGGGTGACCCCAGCCCAGCGTGGTCAGCCGCGTTTACACACCTGGGTGTAAGCTCAGTAGAAGAGAGCCGGGAGCCCGGGGGGGAACCAGGCTTTTCTGGTGGGGGGGCAGGAGCAGGTCAGAGGAGGCTTCGTCTGGAAGGCCTGGGAGGGGTGGCAGTGGCGGATCAAAGCGCTTTCCTGGCCGAGCAGTGGAGGAAGGTCACCCTGTGGGGAAACAGCCTGAGATAAACAGTGGAGCAGAGAGGGGAGGCGAGGCCAGGCCAGCTCAGGAGCAGGGAGCCAGGGGATGCGGCACAGCCTGCTTCTCTCCCCTCTGTCTCTGCCTCTCTCGGTGACTCTCTCCTTCCTGTTTCTCGCCTCTGTCTGGTCTCCCTGCTCTGGTGTGAGAGCCTCACACACGTGCACCCTCGCTCGCTCTCTCCCTGCCGCTCCTGCTGCGTGGAGAGAGGGTGGCAGAGCAGGCGACTCTCCCGTCCATCCTTGGCTGGACAAAGGCCAGCTCCCTGGCAGTCAGGCCCCCAGTTAGCCACCTTCAATGTCACCATCAAGGAGAGGTGAGGAGGGCTGTGCAGGTGGGAGTGGGCTTCGGGCCGGAGGGGCCTGTGGGGTTGACCTGGTGGCCCGTTGCTGTCCCTGGAGGCCTGGGCCTCTGCCCTGCAGCCTTGGGAGCCCTGGCAGCTGAGGACAGCATTTGAGTGAGAGGCGGGTGAGGTGAGCCTGGAACTCCACCGTAAGGGCTCAGGGCTTTCTTGCGAGGTTTTGATCTTTGTTAAAACTGGAACCCCTGGAGAGGATTATTCAGTCCAGTTCCCCAGCTCTGAAGCCAGCTCTGTGCCTACGCTCACTCTGGGTTTTGGAGAATAATGCCCAGCCCTGCCCGCTGCTTGCCTGTGGTCATATGGGGACAGAAAATGCCCTAATCAAATGTTTCCACCTAGAGAGTGCCTTGGCATCCCTCTAGCCCAGCTCACGAGCCGCCTCCTCCAGGGTCACCCCAGGGTCCCTCATCCGTACCCCCACCCTGCCTCTCTGCCCTGCCATGCTGGACCCAGAGCCCCACGAAGCAGGGCCCATCCTTATAGATCAGAGCTGGGCCTAAAGTGGGTGCTGGAGGGTTTGCTGAATGCAGGAGTGTTCCCCACACAGGGGTGTGACGGGGCAGCTCTGTCTTCAATGGCCCCTCCCTGAGCCCCCACTGTGTGTCAGGCACAGTTCTAGGCCCTGGAGGTAGAGCAGAGAGCAAAACGAGGTCCTTGCTTGCCCTCACAGAGCTTATATTTTAGTGGGGGAGTCAGAAAATATGTAAGATAAATAAGTAAAATATATAGTACGTCAGATGATGATCAATCAACCTATAGAGAAAAATAAAGCCGAGGAGATGGTTGGGAAGCGAGGACAGTGGGGTTGTCATTTTAAATGAGGTGGTCAGGGACGTGATCCGACTCAAGTCCCAGCAAGCTCGCCCTGGCTGCTGTACGGAACAGCCTGGGAGGGGCTGTGCCCACCAATGTCCACCCATGCTAGGGCAAGAGGACATGCAGGCTCCTTGGTCCCCGAGGCAGAGGACCCGACAGCGGGCCCACCTGCCCCCTGAGGGCCCATTCTCCATTCCAGGTAAGCGGAGCCCCTCCCTCACCCTCTCCTGTCCACCTCTCATCTCGCACTTGAACACCAGCCCCCGTGCACACACACACACACACACGCTCACACCCTCCCTTCCACGAAACCTTTCCAGGAAGCCCGTCTCCAGGGCAGGCTCCGACCGCGGAGTGATGTATGAGGCCGTGCAGGAGGTGGGGAGGCAGGGGCACACCCTCAGTGGAAGTCTGGGGAGGCGTCCTACAGGGAGTGGCTTTCATGAGGTGCCTTGAAGGCGGGAGCGGCTGTCCATGGGGGAGATGGGGGGCACTTCTAGTGGGGGGCCTGGCCTCCCGTTTATCTGAAAGTCAGCATAAATTATACATAAACAGCTGGGGAAGCAGCATGAGCCGCCCCCATTGAGGCACCCTGAGGGGCCTCAGGTGTTCCCAGGGGTTAGCATGTCCTTACTACACATCCACCTGCCCCACACAGCCCTGAATTCCCTGACCCCCACCAGGCCCCAGCCTGGAGAGCTGAGCAGGGTCGTTATCACACTCCTCTGGCAAATGCAGAGGCAGAGACCAGAGAGGCCAAGAAACTGGCCTAAGGTCACACAGCAGCAAGTAGCAGGGCAGGGCCTGAAAGCCAAGCCTGTGTCCATTCCGCTGTCCCCAGCCCGGCTAGGTCCAAATAGCTTGGGGCCTGCAACCACCTTGCTTCCGGCCTGTGGGGTGGTCTGGGGTCCCCCTGCACGCTGACCTTCCAGAGAAAACTGAGGTGGGAAGGTCTCTGATGCTTCGCTAAAGCATTCACTTCCCAGGCACAGAGCTGCCCTGCCCCCCAAATGGGAGAAGCAACACACAGAGACATTGACACACAATCCTCACACTCCCACGTGTGCACGCACCCAGACTCACAAACTGCCACATTCACACAGACCCACAAATGCCACAAACACCCTCACACATACACCCAAACAGATACCATTTTTATTAAATACACTCTCACACCGAGATACAAATTCATGCAGACGCGTTCACACCCCTTCTCAAGTACACACAGACACAGGCATGTTATTATTATTAAGTTCACACTCACACAAACACAGGCGCAAATATACCCTTTCCCAAATGCTCTCAGAAGGGGAAGATGTCAGGGACAGAGGGAAAGGAAAGAGAGAAGGAAGAGGGGAAACCGAGGGGGAGAGACAGAGGAAATCGACTGATGGGGGAGCGAGTTTGGAGCATCAGAGCGGAGAGAGATTTGGGGAGAAAGACGGGAGAGGAGCGGGGAGAGAGGAGGAGAAACAGATAAGGCGGTAGGAGGCGATAGGGGACTGGGAGAGATGAAGAGGAGGGAGCGCGGAGGGAGCCTGTGATTGGAGCCTAACTTTAGCTGCAGCAGCAGTGATGACTCACACTTCAGGGGGGGGCGTTGAGTCGGCTCCAGGTTTCTGTTTATATTCCTCGATGAGCTAAATATACAGGCAAGGGGTTCTTCTGTTCTGGTCCAGCAGCTCCTGTGTGTTCTTCCTCCCACCGGCGCCTCCCCTCCCCCCGCACCCGGGGCCCCTGCCTCCCCCAGCGCTCCAGGCCCACAGGACGCTGCGGGGGCCCTCCTGTGGCCCGCGGCACACGGTGTGCCCTTGCTCAGCGCTCCCTCTCCGTGTCCCTGCCAGGAGCTGACCGCGGGCTCGGACTTCAGGCTCAGAAATCACACGGCTCACACTGCCCCTTTCTGAAGCCAGGAGCTCGGGTGGGAGGGGGCGATGCTTGCCCAAGGTCACCGGCATTTGAGTAGGAGATCCACACCAGCGCCTGCTGAGGCTGCGGGGCCAAAACCTGCCCCAGGAGCAGGGGCCGAGGGCAGTGAAGCGGGGGCTGGAGAAGGGAGAGTAGATGAGAGCCTGGGCCTGCGGACCAAGGAAGGAGTGGAACTCTGTGTGTGTGTGTGTGCGCGCGTGTGTGCACGTGCGTGCAAACCTGTGGGGGTAGTGATTAGAGGTCTTGGGGAAAAAAGAAGAGAGGATTTCATTGGCAAATTATCCCCGGACCCACAGGGAGCTCCTCTGACAGCATCACACACCCCACCTCCGGCCCAGCTCCCCACACCCGGACCTCCTGAGTCAGCATTCAAGGCCCTCAGCCGCCCAGCCAGCAGCCGGCCCGTGCCCACCCCGCGCCCGCGAGGTGCTGTCCGTGGTGCTGAACCTCTGCGTCACTTCTCCCGCCTGGGAAGGTGGCAATTCCTGCCCTGACCTCTCCCCAGGGCTTGGTAGCTCAGTAGGATCAAGGGAAGAGGCTGCCATGGAAGGAAGGGACAGGGACTGCGAGAAAGTCAGCCCCGTCCAGAGTTTTTCAGGGAGAGAGAGCGACTTCTCTGTGGACGTGGTGTTCAATAGCCACAGTGACTAAGGGAAGCACCGCAAGCGAAGGTGGCTGAGAAATCCAGGCACCAGAGCTCAGGGAGGTGTCTGTGTGCCCGGCCCTGCAAAGCCGCGGGTATCCACACGCAGGCAGGTCCGGGCCCCAGGCCGGAATGTCTTCAGCCGGGTTGAAGCAAAGCACTCCAAGTTTTCTCTTGTTTTTGTTCCCCATCTTGATGAAAAGGTTGTGAGTTTTCACGCTGTCACAGAACAAACAGAGCCGTGACTTTTGTTTCCCAGGGTACGTGCTTGTTTGATGTACACCAGACAGCTCCGTCACATTTCTGACGGTTTGGAAATTTTTGTTTTCCTCTGGGAAAGTAGAGGAGCCCTATCCCTCCTTCCTCTGTCACACTTAGGGCCCAGGGGCCTCCTTCCCTGGCACACACCTGTCCCCTCAGTGGTCCAGTTACACGGTCCCATCCCCGTGATGTCTCGTGCCTCAGGCCTTTGCACATGCTGTTCCCCCAGCCTGGTGCCTTCCTCCCTCCCTCTTCCTCCTCTGTCTCCCCCACTGGGCAGGGAGCTTCTGCAGGAAATATCACAACTCATGTCTGTGCCCCCAGCTAGCTCAGAGCCTGCCACGCCCACTCGCTTACTTTCCTTTCCTTCTACAGGAGAAAAATACTAGGCTCAATGGCCTGGCATTGGGGCGGGGGTGCAAATTGACTTCTCAAGCAAGAAGTGTATTGCAGGTCTTCCGGGGAAAGAGGTCTTCAAGTCTTTAGATAGAAACTTACTGCATAAAACAAACTCACAGGCAATTTAATAGAATCTTCCCTCCCCCTTTGTCTCATTTTGCAGATGAGAACACTGAGGCTGGAGGAAGGGCCTTGGGCAAGACTGTCCTGGAAGACAGTGGGCATCTGAGACTGCGGCAAGGGTCCTCTGCGTCAGAGGAAGAGAGGTGGGCCCTCTCTCTCTCCTAGACCTTTGGGCTCTAGCCTGGCCACATACACCCCTCAGAGGACACTCTGTGAGCCCCTGCGGGAGGATGGCCTCTCCTCCACCCCACCTGCCACAGGACTCCAGCCTTCAAATGACGAACGACTCCTGATTTAATCACATCTTTAATTCATCCGGGTCTCTGAGGAGCAGTGAGCTGGAGTCTACAGGAACACCCATAGTTCCTGAGAGGCAGGGGGGATTCCTTTCCTGTCTCAGAGAGGGGCTCGGGAGAGGCCAAAGGGTCCCATCTTCCCGGGGCCATGTGGACCGCCTGCCTTCCCCATGAGAAACCCTCTGTGGACTCGGGCTTTGGGCCGGAGACAGCCGAGGGGGAAGCCAGGGACCGAGGGCGAGCCCCTGGCTGGTGTGTGAAGGCTCGACACACACACACACACACACACACACGCAGCAGGAAGGGGTCATGGAGCACCAAGTCACCGTGATCGTTTCTTAAGGGTCTTCTCCTGTCAGGCATCTTATCCAACCTAACTTTAAACCTCACAGTATCACCATCTGCACATGACACGCCCGAGGCGCAAAGGAGAGGTTTGCCCAAGGCCTCGGGCAGGTAGGAGGTGACCCCAGAGCGCTCCTCCCAGCCCCCAAGCTCCACTGCCACAGGGGCCTGTCACACCCAGCACGTAGCATCCCTAATGTGGAGTCCCTTGGGACATCTGATCCAGGAATGGCGATACTCCAGGGATGAGCATGGACAGGCCCATGAATCTCCTGAAAGCATCTGTAAAATATTGCTCATATGTGCAAATTTCACCAAATTAATAATAATAATAATAATAATAGCAAGCACATGGTCTTTATTGCATTGCAGGCACTTTCAGGTATTAACTCATTTCATCGTCACAGCAGCCCCAGGGGCAAGGACAGCTGTTACCAACCCATTGTACAGATGAGGAGCCTGAAGACCAGGTGGTGAGTCACCTGAGTAAACGTCCCACCTCCAGGAAGGGCTGGCTTCTCAGAACGCTACCAGGTGAGGCTTATAATCCTGCGTCTGAGGATCAGGACCCCCACTGGGACAGAGGGGACATCCTCCCCTCCCCACCAGGTGCACCAGAAATGGCCAGGCCAACTCACACCCACGTCTGACTCCTAGACCTCGGCCCCTCCCCTGCTCCGTGCAGGTGTGTGCCTCAATATTCGCATCTGTCCCGTGGGCTTGACACTGTGCCGCAGATCACATGTGAGGATGGGACCTCAACTGAGATGGCACTTTGCAGGTGGACAGGCACTTACAAAACCACGGTAGCTCCATTCGTACAGCACTTAGAATGTGCTCGTTGAATTCCCACAGCAACCTCCAGGGTAGGTATGATTGTTAAGCACAATTTATAGATGAGGAAACTAAAGCACAGAAATTTAAATCATTTGTCCCAGGTCACACAGTGCATGGATGGTGGAGCCAGGATTTGAACCCAGGGGGCTCCAGAGTCGAGCTCTTAACCATTACGCTCTGCTCCCCTCCCCAGGGAAGATTGGGGAAGGGGGGTGGGGTGGAGTCAGCAGCCAGGCCTGGAAGGACATAGGAGGAGGCCGTCTGGCAGAGAACAAGGCAGGGCCAAGGCAGAGGAGGAGGTGATTCTGGGACCAGGCTCGGAACCAGGCACAGCTGAGGCCTCGGCACCCCGAGACTGATGGGTCCTACTGGCCTGTCAGTGCAGCAAACTGTTATGCAGAAGCTGTGGGGCCCCAGGCACAAATGATTTGCATGAGGACAGTGGGGTGTTGCCAACCCAGGGGAAGATAGATGAGGCAGCACAGACCCCAAAGGCGCGTGGGCCACCAGCTGGGGAGGCAAAAGCTGCCAACCACTGCCTGCCCCCAGCTGGGCCTCACAGAAACTCCTGCCCCAAGGAGGCGTCTGAAGGGCAACCCTGGGGGCCGAGCCAGGGGCTGTCCAGGAGAGGGGCCGCTGGCCCCGGCTGGGGGTGGAGAGAAGGGGAGAGTCTGAAAGTTGGATCAACAGGCCCGGGTGGGTCCCCGCGTGTGGGGTTGGGGAGGAGGGGAGAATGGCACCCCAATTCCTGGCTGGGGTGAGACAGGAGGGTCAGGTTTCAGGGAGGAGAATAAGCTCCATTCGGGACAAGGTGAGGCTGAGAGGTCCGTGGGACACGCAGGAGGCTGCGTCCAGGAGGCCACGGAGATGTGACGCTGGGGGCCCAGGGAGAGGTCTGAGCTCGCACGGACGCCAAAACCCTCAGCCCTCCTCGCGTCCACTTCTCAGGAGACCCGTTGGGTCAAGCTGCTCAGGACGCTCTGGGGACATCTCCTGCCAGTGTCCACCATGCCAGGGCCCCAGCAAGGGTTGGCCACCCCAGGACTCCCTCTTGGGCTGAGGTTGCCAAGGCTTCGGCCTCCTCTCTGGGCAATTCCAGGGACGTGACCTCACCGAGCACAGAACTTGGCAGACATTGTGGGCACCGGGAGCTGACCTCATCCCAGCTCCGGGAGAACATCCCAAGTCTCAGGGCCATCCTGCCAGGGAACAGACTGCCCACAAAGGGGTGATCTCCCCGCGACCACAGCCACACCACTGACGAGCTCTCCCAACCCCAACCAGCCTTCCCTCCACCTGCGCCTCGCTCTGCTGGCACTGCCCGTGCCCACCCCCTCGCCGGGCTCGCCCTCCACCCCCAGCACTCCACGCAGCCCCTGGCACACAGTAGGCGCCTGCATCTGCCAGGCCCTACTCGGGGCTCTGCGGCTCCAGCAGGAGGACAAGACAGATGGGAGCCCTGCGGAGCTCACGTCGCCACTGGGGCAGACAGACAATGAGCAAGACTGAGCGGGGTGCTAAGTGCGAGAAACACAGACCCACAGCCTGGAAAGGGGCCTGGGGGCTGGGGGAGGGGAAGGGGGTGTCAAAGGCAATTTAGACAGCTGCCACCTGGGGAGTGATCACTACCACAGGCCGGGCTAGAGGCTCCGCATCACCTGACGCTTGGGACGACGCTTTGAGGTGGGTGTTTTTCTTTTCATTGTGCAGATGAGGAAACTGAGGCACAGGCAGGTAAGTTTCTAGCCCCTGGTCACAGACAGGTTCCGATCCAGGCCATATGACTGCAAAGGCCGTGCTGGAAGCCACCATGCTAACGGGATGGGGCGTGGGGCACAAAGCAGAGACTCGGAGTACTGGCCGCCTCAGATCAGACGGGGTGAGATGGGGCAAACTGGCCCCTAGTGGGGGTCCTTAGTGGAGCTTGTTGGTCCGATCTCTACCTCTCCCTTCTCCTCTGAGATCCTCTGCTTCCCCTCTGGCCTCATCCTGACTCTTGGTCTGGGGCTCCTCGAGCAGATGCACCCTCAGGACACACCTAGCCTGGAACTCTGGGGTGCGGGGACGTCTCCACTACCCACCCAGCCCTTGTCCCCTGCACCTTAGCTCCACCTGTGTGGGGTGAACAGATTCACAACGCTTTGCACCTTCTCTGGGCTGGCAGAGGGCACGGGGCAGCTGACTCTCATGGGCTGCTGACAAGGACATGGTGGGGGCCACATGAGAGCCCCAGCCCCTGACTCTTGTTCCTAAGTCCCCCCTCTAAGCTACCTCAGGACCCTCAGGTTTCCTCCTCTGTGGTTCAGGAAGCCCCCAGAGGCCTGGCCGAGGGCTCAGGACACCCATGAGGCCTCAAGCTCTGGCTCCTGGCCAGGAAGTGCCGGGCCGAGACACCGGCTTCTTAGCCCTTTGTGTTCTTGAAGGCTGAGCCTCTGGTAGGACTCCGAGGCCATGACAAAGCCCTTCCTCCTTGCTCTGCCTCTGCACAGGCAACACAGGTCATCCCGGAGCCCCCACCTGCCTCCCTGGGGGGCTGCAGTGGGACTGTCAGGAGGGGAACCGGGAAGTGTATGAGTCAGTATATGGAAAGCTATGCTGCCATGACAGATAGGCCCTCAAATCTCAGAGCTTTATGCAATAACGGTTTATTGTTTATATATGTCACAGTCCAGCTGGGATGGGCAGCTCCCTGCCACCTGCAGCAGATGGCTCCAAGGCCTTGGTAGCAAGGAAAATGAGCTAGCCGTTACAAGCGATGCTTTTAGGGGCCAGGGCAGGCCTAGGGTGGCACCGTTCCCTCCACCAATGTTCCATTAGCCAGAACTCAATCCTGGCCCCTCCTCATTGCTGAGGAAGCCCGGTGGAGGGAGAGGAGGCGGTGCAAGCACTGGGCGGTGTCCTGGCGTGACTGGTGAGGGAGCGAGATGATGCACGCTCTCAGCAACCGAGACCCCATCTCATTCAATAACAAGCTCCTCAGAGACCCGTTCAGCCCTCCCCCTCCCTGTCCCTGACGGAATGCACGCTCCCCAGCGCAGCACTGGGAGCCAGAATCAACGCCAGACACATTTACAGCCCTCATGCCCCGCCACACCCCCTTCCCCTCCTGGCACTTAGTATAAGATCACAATCACGGAGGCTAAGGGGCTGAAAGGTTTGCACAGAGTAGCTGCACTTGCTTCCTCTCTGTGTTGTAATTGCTAATTTATAATTTATACTCTCAGCTATCTCTAAAGGGGATTGCTCTAAAACTAAAAGATTGGAAACCATTTAGGGATTAAGAGTGCACTAGATGTACTAGAAAGTCGAAATGAACATGTATTATACAGGAATAATATAGTAACATATAATATAATCGTATAATAAATTACACTTTTGACAGCTGAATAATAAATTTCAATCTGAGCTTCCTAGCTGCAGAGGTAAAAAGGGAAACAACTACTTCCTCCATATATTCATTCTTTCCCACACAGAGATCACCCTCATTTTTTAGATATCCATATACCCCTTATAAGGAAATAACAGCATAAAGTTAAATGGCTACAGGATTAGTATGAGGGAAGCTTCAGCCTAAAGAATTGAGCTTACACAGGCCTTGAAGGCCAATCCTACATCATCTTTTGGCTCTTTGTTCACAGATGGAGCAGAGACTAGAACTCCAAGGCAGGAGACAGTCTTCATCCCATACGGGGAGAGGTCAAGGCCGTGGCTTCAGTGAGTACCCCGGAACTGCATCTGGAAGGCAGACTCCTTTCCCGATGGCTCCTACATTAATTAAGTGAATCCCCAGGGCAATCCTGCAAGAGAGGCCTTGCTATCTCCAATTTGCAGATGGGGAAACTGAGGCCAAGAAGGAGAAATGGTTTGTGCAAGGTTGCCCAGCTCCCTTTCCCTGAAGATCCAGCCTCAGGGCAGGAGCCCCCCAAGCTGTGGGTGAGATGCTCAGAGCTCTGAGTCAGGGAGGAGATGGGCTTCCAGGCAGGCCCCAGCTTGGTCCGGAAGGATCAGAAGATGGAGACTGGCTTTCCGCCCCCTCCAGTTGCCATGACAACAGGGCATCCATTCTGGGGGTTTGTTGGATATTTGCATTTTAATGGAGATGTAATTAGAATGAAAGGGCTGAGGCTGGAAGGGACAGAACTCTCCCCATTCCCTCTCTACCCCCCTGGGAGCCAGAACCCCCCACCACAGAGCCCACTGAGGCCCCAGAACCAGCCCACTCCCTGCTCCCTCCCCACCAAAGTCCTCTAGTGACACCTGCTCCCCCACAACACTCCCACCCCACCTGCGTGGCAGTGTCTGTCCCCACTGCCCAGATGGAAATGCTGAGGCCCAGAGCAGAGAGGAGACTTATTCAGGATCTCATGATGAGAGGCTGGGCATGGGCTCACGCCTGTAGTCCCAGCTACTCGGGAGGCTGAGGTAGGAGGATCACCTGAGCTCAGGGGTTTGTTTGAGGCTGCAGTGAGTTATGAAGACACCACTGCACTGCAGCCCAGGCGACAGAGGAGACCTTGTCTCAAAAAAAAAATCTCATGATGAGGGCAAGTCCCCAGAGCCTGGGTGCCATCCACTCTGCCACTGTCCCTACTGGTGAGTTTATCGGGTACAAGCTGGCTCAGGAGCAGGGTGTTTGCTTACTGGGTGCCCCCAAGAGCTCCCCCAAGTCTTCCAAGCTCACTCCTTCCTCTCCCTGTAACTTCTCAACATCTCTGTGGCCCTGAGGGCCTGGCAGGACTGGGGACCTCCCCCATCTTACCCCAGAGAGGGGAAGGTCACACAGCAACTCAGCGGCAGAGCTGTGTCTCTGGCGGGTCAGGGTTGAGGCATTAAAAAGACCCCACCTTTGACCCCCGCCCAAGGTCACTGTCTGACCCCAGATCTCCATGGAGAATTTCCAGCAACTTCTTCTTGTGTCTTTATTATGTTCTTAAAATCAGTCATACATGACCACAGGCTGTGTTCACGGTGGGAGAGATAAAAATTAATTATATAAAAAATGAAAATCTGTCAGGCAAGCCATTTGATCTTTCCAAATCACTGAAAAGAAGCCACTGTGCCTCTGCCTAGACCCCCAGATGAGGCTGCTGTCCCTGGGGCCTGCACTGTCTGTGGGCAGCATCCTGAACCCCGCAAACCCTGGGGTCACACACAGGCTGACGGAGCCCCTCGTTCACCCAAACGCCCACCGCCCACACGTCGCCTGGCTCCTGGGACACAGAGTTGAATGACGAGATGATTAAGTGCCAGGTGCCAACTGGGCACATTCCATGCCACCTTGCACTGTACCTACACCTGACCATGAGGGAGGCCCCTCCAGCCCCCACCTCAAAGCCCCAGACCACTGCGACCCCCAGCACTGCCCGCATCTCGGCCCTGAGGCCACTGGCCTGCGAAGCGCTGAGGAGGAGTGGCAGCGCGGGAGCACCAGGACCAGAGACATGAGCAACACCTTTGAGAGCAGGAAGCCCGAGACTGCGGGAGACACAGCCGAGGAGACAGCGGGGAGGAGCCCACTCTCCCGCCACCTTGGAACCAGAGAGCAGAAACGGCTTTCCTCTGTGCGAGCATGCGTCAGGGCCACGGCAGGGTCGGAAGTGACAGTGAGAAGGAGCAAGGGTGACAGTAACGCAGGACCAGGGAGAGGACAGGCCAAGGGAAGGCCACTGGAAATCCCACTGAGTTTTCAGCGTGGCGGTGACAAGAGGCCAGAGGCGTGGTGACGGGGATGCCTGAGGGACAGACAGGCGAGAAGGAGGACAGAGAGAAGGACGAGGAGATGAGGAGATACGGAGATGGAAAGAAAGATGGACAGAGAAAAGCGAAAGCAAATGAGCACTCCAGGGGCCCCCAACAACACGGTTCAGAAAGACCACGCACGCTCTCGCACGCGCTCACTTCGGCTCACACTGGCTCATGCTCACACGCACTCACACTCACACTCTTGCTCATGCGTCGGAGACCCGGCTCCAGCGCGGACTCTGCCCTCGGAGCACGGTGCAATCTTGCAGAAGGCTGGAGCAGTCAGGGCTGGCGTGGGAGGTGATGGTTCCTCTCAGTGGCCGAAGGCTGCAGCTGAGGGGCCAGGGGCAGGAGGGACCCGTGCGGAAGCTGAGGTTCAGAGCAGCCCATGGTCATGCAACCGGGACAGGAAGCAGTAGGTGAGACCTCGTCACTCCCTCTCTCCCCAGGGACACAGGAGGAAGCCGCCCTCTTGGAGCTTGACCTGTCAGGGACCCCGGACAAGACTGGCAGGTCCTAGGTGTCCAAATGTGGGCTGTGGAGTGACCTGCTTGGGCCCGACAGTGGCTGCCCCCCTGCTGACCTGTTCTCGCCCAGAGCAGGAGACCATAGAATGCCAGCACAGTGGACGTGTCTGTCACATTGTCTGCAGTCAGTGGGCACTGACCCTCCCAGGCCCTAGGTGCTCTGTAAGTATTAATTATACTGGCTCCTCACGTGTGTCCTGTAAGGGCCCCATTTAACAGATGAGGAAACTGAGGCACTCTGTGAACGGATCGCATAGGTCACACAACTCCCTGCAGCCTCCCCAACAGTGAGTGTCCAGTTGGGAAGAAGTCCTCACCTCCTCCTGGGCAGCCCAGCCTGATGGCTCTGCCTCAGTTTCCCCGCCCACTCGTCCAGGCCAGGCCAGGGAGGGCTGTCTGGCCGTGGGCATGGAAGGCCATGGGGCAGAGACAGCAGAAAGCCGGGGCCACGCGGTACTAGCTGCCAGGAGCCAGCCGAAACCGCGGGGCGCCCGGACCCCAGGCTCCCAGCCCGAACCCCACGCAGAGCGGCGGCAGACGGGGCCGCGGAGCTGCAGCTCACGAGAAAGCTGTCCTGCGGCGCCACCTAGTGGCCACGGCGTCGGCAGACTCCGTGATGGAGAGCCGGGCTCGGCTGGGGCTGCTGCAGGGATCCACCCGCGACAGAGAATTCCCCCACGCCGGGGACCCGGCGCTGCCCAGCCCAGAGCGGGAGAACGACAGAGCGTCCTTTGCCCTCCCGAGGGCAGCCTCGCTCGCTGCACATCCCAGCATCTCGCGAGCCTCTCCACCCGGCTGCCCACGGGCGTCCCGAGCTCAGCTTCATCCATTCAATTCGTGCGTTTACTGAGCGCTTACTGCATGCCAAGCACTGTTCCAGGCGCTAGGGATATGGCAGGGAACAAAACAGAGATCTCTGCCCTTGAGGAGCGTACCGTGGGGTGTGAGTGGGGAAATAGACAATGAACAATAAACGTAATAAATAAGGAAACAATCCGGCTATTTCGCAAGCAGGGAAGAGGCGCGAGTCTGACCACTCAGCGGGTCCAGGGCCCCCCACTGCCCTTAGCACAAAATCATGGAGTCGGCAGCCCTTGAGACCATCCCACCCAGCGTGGCACCCCTCACCTCTCCTCGGGGCCATTCCTGTGTCGCAGGGGAGAGGCCCTCACTGCGGCGCCGTCCTGCCTGCACACCCCCCTCCCCCTCATCCTCCTGGCCCGGCTGGACAGGCCCCGCTGGGCACCACAGCACTGCTGTCCCGGGCGGCTGGTGCAGGAACACCCCGCAAATGCTGGGGCCAGGCCGTCTTGACGCCACCTCTGGCGCCACCTGTGTGACCTGGCCAGGTTCCTTACCCTCTCGGTGCCCCTGTGTCCTCATCTGTAAAATGGGGACAACGGTTGCTACCCATTTTAGTAACTAAAACTGAGAAAAAATTTAAAATGTTCATTACTTTACTTAAAATAGCAATGACAAACTCGTTGCTTGGTATCATAAATAATATATTTTATTAAAAACAATTGTACTCTTCAAAAACACATTGTTTTGCATTTTTGCAAGTGTCTTTTATGTCTGGCTGTATGGAAGACAGCTGGATTCTCATGCTGCACTCGATCTGTGCGAAACGTTGCTCTGGCTGAAGTATATTTAAAAGACCCAGCCTCACCGTTTCCTCTTTCGTGGGCATTCAGAATACCAACACTCCCCGCGCGGTTCCGGCCTCGAACACCGCGGAGAGGCGAGCCCCGAGAGGATGGACCAACCACGCTGAGCTGGTTGTGGACGGCTTCCGGGAGAAGGCGGGGCCTGACGCGCAAGCACTGGTTGCGTTGGGATTGGATAACTAACGTGTCATTCTGCGCCTTGGACCCGCCTCCAATCTCCGCCCCTCCTCCCGCTCCACAGTAGACCCCCCCCCCAACGCATGCGTCTTAAGGAAGGTGGGCACTTCCGCCCGCTCTCTCCGGAACCCTCGGCTCCTGCTCAGGTTTCCGCCGAGACGAAGAGAATGGCGTAAGCGGAAGTGGTGTGAGGCTCGTGAGCGAGGCGGAACGCAGCTATGTCTGCGGCCCTGCTGCGGCGGGGCCTGGAGCTGCTAGCGGAGTCCGAGGGTGAGGAGGGCTGCGAGGGGAAGTCCGGCGCGGGCAGGAGGGTGGCGGTGGCTGCGGGCGGGATCCCCAGGGTGGGGAACGATCCAGGTAGGTCTTAGCCTCAGCGGGATGGAAAGCGCGCCCTCGGACGCGGGTCCAGTCCTCTCTCTTCTCCAACAGCCCCCCGGCCCGCGCCAGGCCAGGCCAAGCCGAGCAGGGCTCCGGTGAAGCGGCCCCAGAAGGCGAAGGCGACACAGGCCCAGAAACTGCGGAACTCGGCCAAGGGAAAAGTGCCCAAGTCGGCTCTAGGTGAGTTCGGGAAGGAGCTGGAAGTGCTGCCTCTGGAGTTGGGGGCTGCGCCTGAATGGGGTGGCGCCTGAGGCAGGGCTTGAAACGTTCGCCAGGTATTGCTAGAATACGGGGTCCTGGACATACCAGGTAAACGAAACACATTGCCTCGGTCTCATGGGCTGCAGCCCTAGTGGGGAGAGAAGCATCAAAGAATCTCAAACCCAGCATATAGTTGTGAAGTGCATTGAAGCCTATAAAACAAAAGACCAGGGTATTCTGATGGGGCCTTTGAATAAAAGGCCAAATCAGCCTTCTCTGAGGAAGCAACATTTAAGCTGAGAGCTGAAGGAAGTATTAGCGCTAGCCAGGTGAAAAGTAGAAGAGTATTCTAGGAATAACAGCATCTGCGGAGGTCTTGAGTCGGAAAGGAGCTCGCTGCCTTTGAGAATTTGAAAGAAAGAAGGCTGTAAAGGTGACATGCAGTGAACAAGGGTCAGAGATGGAGCACTTAACAAAGAGTTTAATACCTGGGTGTCCGGTGTTAATTTAGTCCTTACAGCAGCCCCGTGAGGTCTGTACTACTATCACCCCCATTTTACAGGCGCAGAAACGGACACCTGCCGGGGTGGTCCAGGTAGAAACCAGGCAGGATGTCTCCAGAGTCCTGCTGTTACCTACTCCATTCAAGTGGGAGGTGCTGTGGCCTGGGCAGTGGCTATGGCAGGAGAGGTAACAGGTGGAGGATGCATGAGGAGGGGGCATTGACAGGCTGTAGTGATGAACTGGCTGTGAAGATGGAGCTCAATTTCTAATGGAGTATCTTGGGGGATGTGTTGTTACTTATCGAGGTGGGGCCGGGCGCGGGGCTCACGCCTGTAATCCTAACACTCTGGGAGGCCGAGGCGGGAGGATCACTCAAGGTCAGGAGTTCGAAACCAGCCTGAGCAAGAGCAAGACCCTGTCTCTACTAAAAATAGAAACAAATTAATTGGTCAACTAAAAATATATAGAAAAAATTAGCCGGGCATGGTGGCGCATGCCTGTAGTCCCAGCTACTTGGGAGGCTGAGGCAGAAGGATCACTTGAGCCCAGGAGTTTGAGGTTGCTGTGAGCTAGGCTAATGTCATGGCACTCTAGCCAGGGCAAGAGTGAGACTCTGTCTAAAAAAAAAAAAAAAAAACGAGAGTGGACAGTTGCGGGCAGGATGGTAATATTTGGACATGTGTCAGGACTTGGTGAACTCCCTGTGTGTTTAGTTTTTGCTGAGAGGAACAGGGTTTCACTCTGTTGCTGAGGCCATAGTGCAGAGGCGTCATCGTAGCCACAGCAGCCTCAAACTCCTGGGCTCAAACCATCCTCTTGCCTCAGCCTCCCCAGTAGCTGGGACTGTAGCCGGGACCACACCCAGCTGCTGGTCTGGAGCTCCTGGCCTCAAGTGAGCCTCCCACCTTGGCCTCCCCAAAGCTCTGAAATTATAGGCATGAGCCACTGCACCTGTCCCTATTGTGTCTTTAAATTCTCAGGGCATGATGACTAAAAGGTGTTCAGGTATTTGTTAAAAGAATTATGAATTCCAAGGAGGAAATACAGCATGATCAAAAGCTTGGAGGCAGGAAAGTGGGACACACACTTTTGAGTCCCAGTGATACTTGCCGTGAAGCAGGAGCATAGGATGCCAGAGGTCACTCCCATCCGCCGTAGCCCTTGTCTTGCCACCCTGTCGCTGGTGTTCACTTCACTGCCTACCCTGTTGGACTGGGAGCTCCTCATGGCACAGACCTCCCTTGGGCTTGCCTGTGGCCGTGGTATCCAGCACAGGTTTTGGCACATGACGGATACACGAGAGCAGTGGTAGGCCTCAGCCGCCAGTCTAGAGCATACCTCTGTGGCTGCCACCTTGGTCTAAGCTACATTATCTCTAGCCTGGATTACTGCAAAAGCCTAACTGGTCTCCCACTTTCCACACCCCCTCTCCCCCAGTAGTCTTGTTCTCAACAGCAACTGAAGTGATCCTATAAAATTACAGGTCAGACCTTGTCTCTCTGCCTAGACCCTTCCGTGGCTCCTGTTATACCCAGTAAAAGCCAGAGTCTTATGATGCCTGGAGAGGGACGTGATCTGCCCCCACTCCAACTTCATCTATTCCTGCTCCCCTCCTCACTCTAGACAGACACACTTCCCTCAGATACCCACAACTCTCTCCTTCCAGTCTTTGCTCAGATGTCATATCAGTGGGACCTTCTTAGACCCCCCTTTGCAAAATTGCAACCCTCCACCTGGCATTCCCTTTCCTGTTTCCTATTCTGTTTTTCTCCATAAAATGTGTCACCCTCCAAAATACCATTTACCTTGTTTCCCATCGCTCTTCCCACCCGCATGTAAGCTCCAGGAGGGCAGGGGTGTTGCCTGTTCTGCTTCCTGCTGTATGCCCAGTGCCTGACACGGAGTGGTGCTCAGGACATACTTGTTGACTGAGTGCGTAAGTCACGTGGGCAACTGGGAGACGGGGTTCTTCGAGCAGGGTCTGTGTGAAGAGTGCATTTGACAGAGAAGAGCCCAGGCTTTTGCAGTAATCCAGGGAAGAGACAGTGGGGCCTTTGGCGTGGCCATGGGCTGGGGACCAGAAGTCTTCCAGGGAGTGAGTCTGAAATGACGATCCCTGCCTGCCACCTGCAGCTGAGTACCAAAAGCGAGAGTGTCGAGACCACCTCAGAGAAAACGTGAAGTTTATGACCAGTGCGAGAAGCACGGTGGCTGAGTCCGTGACCCAGCAGGTTTGTTGGCGGGATGGGGGCTGGCCTATGGGAAGGGGACTGGGGGGTGATGGGGCGCTTCCCTAGGATCCATCAGGGTCTCAGTGCAGAGCATAGGGTGGAAGTCAGGCCCACCCCTGAAGGGCAGAGGAGTGGTGGGAGGCTGGCCCAGCCCTGCCCAGTGCGGTACTCCCCGGGCCCCATGTGGGCCTGTTTGCTCTCCTGTCGGTGGATATTATGTGCCCCCTCCTGTACCCCCCAGATTCTGCGCCAGAACCAGGGTCGCAAGGCCTGTGACCGGCCTGTGGCCAAGACTAAGAAGAAGAAGGCCGAGGGCACCGTGTTCACCGAGGAAGACTTCCAGAAGTTCCAGCTGGAATACTTCGGCAGCTAGGCTCCCCGGAGGGCGCAGTGCCAGGGCCCAGCAGCCTCTACCAGGCTGCGTGCGCCGCCCCCGCGTGCCATGCGCCGCACGGCCAGCAGAGGGCGGTGCGGGGCCGGCCTGGCTCAAGGAGGCCCCGGAGCTGGAGCCGGGTGGAGGCTGGAGTGGAGCTGGCGAGGGGGAAGTCCTGGGGAGGATTTCCACTCAGACCGGAGTGGACTTGTGCAGGCTTTGGGGGAGCCATCTGCACCTGCCGGAAAAGAACATTTCTGACTGTTTTGTTTTTGCCCAGGTAGGGCCTCGGGGCTGTTTGCTGTGGAGCAAGGCCAGTCACTGGGCCCTTGGGAGCCACACCTCCAGAAGCAGGAAGAAGGCTTCTGAGTGGCTTTCAGGTCCTAATAAATGTGGACCCAGGAGCTGTGTGTGTGCTGCTGATCTGACTTACAGGGTGTCTCCATCTCCTCCTGCCCCAGGGGCCACCCTCCCTGCCCCCATCTCCTAGCCCGGCTCTGAGAGCTTTGGGCAGAAGTCCTCCAGCCCCAGCAGGCAGCCACCCACACAGCTGTCCAGCCAGCCTCTGCTGACACACCCCAAAGGTACCTTGTGGGTGGCAGCCACCGCAGAGAAGGTGGCCCTTGAAGCAAAATTAACACTGAGGGCTTTGTCCCAGGGAAGCAGATCCCAAGGTCTGGGGACAGTGGGGGTGGTACTGCTGCAGCCCTCCCCTGGGGAGCATGGGGCTTGCCATAAGCAGAGAGGTTCAGGCAGTAGTGGGGCTCCTGCCCCCACCCCCACCCCGGGCTTAGGCTCTCCTGAGCAGCCAGGTGAGGTCAAATGCCTGTCACGTGTGGGGGGGGGTGTTCATACTCGGGTGTGCGCCAAGCCAAAAGCTGTGGCTGCAGCACCGTGGGAAGGCAGGCTAGACCCTTCCCAGCAGGCACAGTGTGGGGAACAGAGTTGCTGAAGAACAGGTACGTGTTGAGTGACTGTGTGAGTGAATGAATGGTGCAGACCAGAGTCAGCCTTCAGTGGAGAAGAGATGATGGGAGAAGCCCGGGTGGTCTGCCCCTGGTCTCTAACCATGTTCCATCTGAAGTGGGGGCAGAAGGGGCCGCAGAGCTGCTTGAGGCAGTGTTGGAGTCAGGGGCCTGTCCAGGTGGCCTCCATCAGCATGGGGAGGGGAGTGTTCTGTGACCCCAAACTGTAGGGACCAGGACCTTCCTCGGACAGGCTGTTCAAGTTCTCTACACTCCTCCTCTCCTGCGGGGCTTTTATGACCCGCTGGGGAGAGACACACTGGGATATCCTTGGAGACTCATTCCCTTCATCTTCTAAGCAGCTTAGCAAGAAGCCGACCCAGCCACTGGCGCCACGGCCCGGCCCCTTTCTAACAAGGACGCGCCTGCTGCTACTAATCACCTACGTGTTCCTGCTCAGGAATTTTCTGGTAAATCTCACATTTGTGCCAAGTAACATTAGTGGGTGCATGTCCATGCCCCCTGTGTGTGACTGATTAGTGTTCACCCCTGGGATTCTGGACCAGTAGGTCGAGGGTAGGGCTCAGGGACCTATTTTAATGACCACCCTGGGCAATTCCAGTTCGGGAGGCTGGCACAGGCACCTGAGGGGAGAGGATGTGTCACTGTGGGTGGGGGAGGTGCTGACCATGAGCACCAGGACCTCATGACCAACAGGGCCCAAATGAGAGGACACCGAGCTGTCCTGCTCAAGCCAGGGCTAAAAGAACAGCAGGAGGAAGCCTTCCCCAATTAAGACACGGGTGGGCATGAACACCTGGAAGCCTGTGTGTCTCAGGTGGTTTGGGGGGACAGATTTGGGCCCAGCTGAGCAGAGTTTGAGGAACCTACACTGTGACCAAAAGGAAGGCCCCAGCCAAGGCTTCCTCTGTCTTCCACAGTGGGATGGTCTGCTCGAGCCACACCCCGACCCCAATCCCTAGCCGTTTTTCTGACTGAGGTGGTTGGCCAAGGGGGCCGGGCAGGAGTGGGGCAGGACTGCCACCTGGGATCCCACTGGGGCCTAGCTGCAAGCTCCACCGCCAGGACACCAGTCCTACCCAGAGCTTAATTCTAGTTCCAGCAGGAAGTGGGCAGGTCCCCATTAGATGACTTCCTCCAGCAGGTACAGCCCTCCAGGACAGGCTGTGGAAGTGTGGCACTCAGGGCGTGTGCCCTGTTCTTTCCTGCCTGGCCGTCTTTCCTGGGTACTCTCCCCATTCTCTCTACAACCACCGCTTTCCCCACCTTCAAAGCCCAGCCAAAAGGCCCTGCTTCCTCCACTGAGGTGTCTGAGCCTTGGACAGTCTCTGTCTCCTGAGCTGCCACCTTCTACTTGGTCAGAGCATGCACCGGGCTGAGAGCTCCCCCACCTCCACGGGATGCCTGGGCAGGGGTGCTTGGCACTGGGGTGTCACTGCAGGAACTTTTTGCCTCCACACTCTACATCTGCCACCTTGCCATCTCCACCTGGATGTCCAAGAGGCATCTCAAACGATGGGCCAAGACTCAGCCCACCCTCTGCCAGCATAAAAGGGTTGAAATAAAAATCCTGCTCCTCCACTGATTTCCCCATCTCAGGAACTGGACCCTGTGTCCTTCCTCTTGCTTGGGCATGTCTCTCTCACACCCACATCCTGGCCCAGCCCAACCCAGCCCAGCCTCCCCACGCTGGGGTCACTCCCAGGCCTCCCTGAGCACCCATCGTAAAGAGCAAATCCTCCCATGCCACTCCAAATGCCTTCTCACATCTGATGGCTCTTACTTTAGGGTCTGTTTCCCTTACCAGAATGAAAGCTCCTCGAGGGCAGGGATGTTCATCTATTTTGTTCACTGCTGTATCCCGGGCACCCAGTGTGTAGCAAGCACCCAGTGGGCATGCATGAATAGCTGTAGAAAAAATGAAGGCCATTCTCTGCTCTCCACAACCTACAGCCTTGTCCCAGAGACAAAACGGGAAAGAAATGTTGACAGCTGACAGCCTCGGCCTCTGCAGGTGCAAGATTTTGGCCTTGGTGCTGAGTCAGGAATTTGGGCCACTTTGGGGTGCCTAGCAGGAGCCAGGGGCTTGTGAGCACACCCTCCTGCCTCGCTCCCCAGCCCCTGGTCACAGAATGTGAACCCAGCCCCACCTCTGACCTGGTCACCCTAGGCCACGCTGGGCAGGTCCTGGCAGGGAACACAAGTTGTTACATGCAGGGTGGTGACTAGACATTGGTCTCATCTCCACACCATCTTCCTGTATCCCTAACTCCATGCTGGGCCCTGAACAGACAGCCTGCGCTGCTGAGTACAGCCTGTCTGCCCAGGCCACTGTCATTGCCTGTGGCAGCTGTCCCTCCCCTAGGCCAGACATCCCACGGGAGGGCCTGAGCCTGGGGCTCAGCTGTGTCAGGAAAAAGCCCTTGCTCACAGCCTCCCGGGGTGATTCTGAGCTAATCACTGGAAGCACTTAGAGCCTCAGCTCTGAGTACTATTAGCTGCGGTTGCAGTCCTGGAGATACGGGAACGAAGGGACGTTAGCTGGGTCATCTTGGAAGGCCTCTCTGGGGTGACATTAGACTGCACAGAAGGAAGGCAGCCAAGAGGAAAACTCTCAGGCAGAAGGAATGGCAATCACGAAGCTTCTGAGGCGGAGACGAACTTGGCAGAGAGGTGCTGGCCACTGCAGCACAGTGAGTGGGGGAGAGAAGGGCAGAGGCTGAGTGCAGTCTGTGACCTGAGCCTTCTGCCTCTGGGAGGCCTCAGCTGCAGGGGCCTGGGAAGGGCACAGCCCGCCACCCTGCAGCCTACACTGCCCCTCTCAGCGCCTGTTTCCTGTCTGCCAAACCAGCGGTGGACTGTGTGCAAGGGACGCCCCACACTGGTACTGGGTGACTGTGGTGCTCTTAGCCACACCCTAGCACCTAGATGTACATGGATGTGGAAGGAGGCCCTGTGGTCTTTGTGGATTTCTAGAATCTCAGCAGCAAAGACCTCGAGGATAACCAAGTCCAAAGCCCAGGTGTGATGCCCACTTCCTTTGGTGCCTGAGGGCAATGTTCTCCCAGGTTTATTCATTCCTTCAACAGTTGGCTCTCAGGTCTCAAGTTCTGCTGGGCACTGGGATCACAGGTTTGTGGCCCTGACATGCAGGCCCTTACAGGCCACTTGTTTCCAGGCAAGAGTCTTGGGTTCACATCCAGCTCTATCCCCCATGTGCCTATTTCCTGACCTGTGGAATAGGGCCATTATGGCCCCTGCCTCACAGGCTTGTGGGGACTAGGCAAAACGCATGTGCAGTGCTTGGTTACTACAGCGCCCGGGCTGCACTCACCACCACTCTCCTCCGGCACCTTTCCCAGTAGGTCCCAAAGGACACATGGGAGAGGGGACTGCCCAAGCTGGGCTGATTCTTGCACTCAACCATTCATCCACAACCCAAGACAAAAGGAATCGTCTGCCCCATCTTACAAACAGGAAGTCACCCAGCCAGGAGGAAGTGCACCATTGCAGTGAAGTTGCACACCTCCTAGGTGCTGCTCCATCTGAAGATCTCTGGCTGGCAGCCATTTTGGCCTTCACACAAGCCCCCTACCAGGCAACCTTTGGACCCAGCTCTGGCCAGAGCCCGCGCAAGCTATCATCCTACTCAAGGGGCAAAGCAACACCTGGCAAATCCCAAAAGATGCCACTTTTTCCCTAGGACTCTACAAAGCCATAAAGGCTTAGAAGTAAAACCTCATCTCATGTGCCAAGCTCAAGGACTTATCTTATCCAGAGGCTTACAGGACAGTTGGCACAAAGCCATCTTGAGGGAACCGGTGGGACCCAGGCTATTCCTCCCACCCAGCCACTCTTAAGCCCTCAGGCTTCTCCAGCCTCCTCCCTACCCCAACCAACTCTCAGCTCCAGGCCCAACTGTCCCTGTCCTGGAATCCTAAGCAAAGCCATCACGATCCACACCCCTCAGGGAGGCCGTAACAAAACCCACTCTGGGCTCAGATTTTCAGAGCCGAAATTCCCCCTCACATGGCAGGTCCAGCTGTAAGAGAGTAGTCTCAGGTTCTTTACCAGAAGCAAGACACTACACACCAAATGTGAAGTACTTTCACTACAAAATAATTTATTACAACACACAGACAGCTTCAGCACAGGACACTCCTATGTACAAGCACAACACTCCTGACTAACCCTAACTAGGGGACCCTTTTCTTTCCCCTTGCCTTGCGGACCTCTTCAATCA
>VBSM01003169.1:29955890-30043141 GCA_008086735.1 Cheirogaleus medius | reverse complement strand
ATTCGAAGGTGTCTTTGTCGGTTACAGCAACGCTGCTGCTGGATGCTGTGAGAAACCTGAAGAGGAATCAGAAGCCATGGCCCATTAGAGATTAGCTGGTTTAAGAATTTCATCTTTTTACCCGTGAGGCAGGACGACCAAATCGGAACTGCACTTAGTTGCAGAGAACTGGGGTCACGTGGCCCCAGGGTCATTGTTATCAACTTTCCGTGCTTCCGGCTCAGGATGCACAAAATGGACGCCGACGGACAACCGGCCATCCCTTAACCAACGACTCAGAAGGAGCTCTGTCCCCGTGCCCAAATACGGCCGGGCCGCCGCGCCCCGCCCACCGCCCGCCGTGACTCACGCCCCCGCTGCCGCAGCCGCCGCCCCGTCGCCGCCATCTTGGCTCCTGCCACGTTTCGGGGGCGACAGCCGGGACACCCGGCGGGCTCGGGGACCAGGGGGCGGCGGGCCCCCGGGGAAGCAGCCCCTGGCGCCAGGCGGCGCTCTCCCGACCCCAGAACGCCCGCGTCTCTTGGACACCCGGAAAGAGGTCACGCGTCCCGGGCGCTCGTAAAACCGCTTCCCCCTCGGCGACGCCGCCCGGTCCCAGGCCGCGCCCAACCAGGCAGAAACCCCCCGCGGCCCACCGCTCACGGCCAGGGCGGCCCGGCCCCGGTACTCACGCCATGGCTTAAGCCGCTGGGGGTTGCCGCTGCAGAGCCTGGTGCTGCTGCCGCCGCTGCAAAGGCCAACGCTGCCGCAGGCACTGCTGCCTCTAATACGCCATGGTGGCCCCGGACCCTGCGGGAGGGGAGGAGGAAAGGCGCGCGCTGCGGAGGAAACTACATCTACAAGCGGGCGGAGCAGAAATGGCCGCGTCGCTCCGTCCGCGGGACCTTTATAGACTCCTCCCCATTGGGACGCACCACGAATGCATCCTTCCGCCGCGGCCACGTGACCCTCACCTCCCGCCCTCACGTTTTCCTCTCTGACGCCCCCACTGTTTATGTGCCAGGCGACCCCTCCTGTCGGGGCATAGCTGTGATGAGAAAAAGGGTTTGTTTTCAAGGCCTCATGGAAGGAGAATGGTGCACTACTTTTCAAGACTTCAAAGATCAAAGAGTCACACTCTTCCTTCCGCCGCCCGGAAGCGCGGAAGGATCTCCCGGACACGCCTCACTTCCGGCGTGAGCTTAGAGCGCGGGGGAAGAGAAGGCGCATCCCAAGGAAGGTTTTTATTGTGAAGACCGAGGCCGCCAGGTTATCGCGCGAGGTGATGGCGGGGAGCGCGCGTCGAGCTGATTGGTCCAGGCACAGTGAGTCATATATACTTTGAGCTCCTATTGGTTCGGTACCCTCGGCGGGCGGGCCACTCGGGAGAGAGCCCAGGGTCTGCGCGGGAAGGGACGGGGCCGTTAAGAAATTCCCGCCGCCGGGCTCGAGGTTGCCGCCCCTTGTCGGTGTCCTGGCTACGGTGGCTTCCTCAATTACGCCCGCCGGCTGCGCGGCTATGACCGCGCCGACTCTTGTCCACGGGCAGCTCTAGCCCAGCGCACCCCAAATAGTGGCCTCAGGGCCGAGCCTCTGCGGTCCCTTACTGTCGTCCTCAGTGAAACTTCGTACTGGTGACCAGAACTTCCAAGGCCCAGTTCCTCCGCCCCTCCGTCGTATGCCCTCCCTTCGGTACCGGTTAAGTTGCCTTCCGACTTGGGAAGGCCCTCGGAAGTCACCTGGTCCAAGCCTTCGTTTTTTTAGGGCGGACCCTCCGCGGGCAGCTGGCTTGGCCCCCCAGAAACACCATAAATAGCGAACACAGGATCGCCACCAGGAGCTTCGGGGACCGTAGCTGGAAGGGGAGACTGGGAGGGCACCCCATCCCTGCCCACCTACCAGTAAAGGCCCCTCTGTCTGCATCCTTCTTCTGAACTCTGTATAGTCGAAAGTTAAAGATGCACAGTCCTATTGCCCAACCTGTATTTTACAATACTCATTCTGCTAAAATACAAGCTTGCTATTCTATTAAAATGCAGTATTATCTAAGGGAACTTCTTTTGGTTTATGTAGATTCAGTTCGCCAAATGAACAAGATTTTATTCAACTGGCATCTCTCTAGGGTAGTTTGGATTAACTCCAAATTCTGTAACTCCCAGGTCTAACCAACCCCCAGCAAGTCATCCTAATAGCCCTGTGAGGAGACTTCGAAGCTTGAGAACCCACGTCCACTTGCTGGGGGTGGGCGTGCCTGGAAGTGGTAGTCCTGGTCAGGGCCAGCTCCTCAACATAGGAGTTCGAGAACTCTTCATCATCACAGTCCCCTCCAGTGTCAGACCCTATAAAGGTAGAAACCTTGGTATTTCCACCTCCATTTGTGTGGGCCATACCAGTATCATTTCTGAGGGCCCTGATATCAGTCAAAAAACTGGGAAAGCACTGTTCTAGGTAATTGTAGACCGTTAGTTGACTTGATGCAATCTAGCCCAACAATCTTACGGTGGTAACCCAGGCCCAGTGGGATGAGGTATTTTGCTCAAAGTCACGTAGCTCCCAGTGGAGGCAGTAGAGAGTAGGAATTAGAAGACAGATTTTGGGAGCAAACCCAAAAGAATCCTGGCTTTATTAGTTGGGACACTTTGGCTGACTTATCATCTCTGAGCCTCTGTTTCAAATGAAGCTAATGGTGAGTATCCTTGTCCTAAGAATGAAGTGAGATCATATATGCAAAGCGCTTAGCACAGTGCCAGGAAAATGTGCCCAGTATATGGGTGCTGTTGTTACTGTTATTAGAACTCAGTTCTTCTGACCCTGACCTTCTAATCCCCCTACCCTTATCTCCATTACATCATCCTGTTTCCTCAAGAGCACTCTTCACTATTTACTGAAGTGAAACCAACAACTATAAAATAACTGGTTACCAAGAAGAGGAAGCCTGGAAAAATAAATAAATAAAAAATAACTGGTATATGCAAGGCATACTGGAGGCCAGGGTAGAAGTCTTGTTTTTTCTTTCTCCTTGAGAAATCATGAGTGTTGAGATATACACAAGTTGTCTAGACATTCAGAACAAAGGTAGTAAGAATCCCTGAGCCATTATCCATGGCAGAGGGTTACTAAGGACCCATGGGACATGTCCTCCTTTTGCTCTATCAAGAGACTTGTCAATGTGCCTGGCAGATGACCATGCAAATGGCTGAGAATTAAAGAAAGCAACACTGCCCCAGTTCTGACACTGAAGAGGTCATGGAAGAATGACTCCAGTGGCAACTTGTCCCATCCATTCTTTTATGGAGACCTAGGTCAAACACTTCAAAGCTTTCCCTAGCTGAAAGGGAGACCCAGTACCACTCCCATAGGAAGATGTTTCATACCACACACAAAGTCAAAGCTGTTGGAAAGGAAATTTTTATTTTCTTCCCATGCTGTGGAAAGACATTGTGTTCCCCAGTTTTATTTCCTCCCTTAAGGAGAAAAAGAATAGCAGTTATCTGGGTCTCAGGGCTAAGCTGCTCCTTTATGGACCTAGCCAAGACAGGACAGAAAGACTGGTGACTGATTCCAAATCTACCAGCTAACACATCAACCACCACTGAAGGGCAGGCAAGTGACTAGAAGGCAAGTTGTGGACTTGGCCACGGGGACCAAGAATTTAAAGACTACGAGGTGATCAAAATGAAGGTGAACAGCCAGGATGCAGTTGATCATGGAACCCTCATCTCTGGTATTTGGGCCACTTATAGTAAGCAGAATCTAAAAGGGCTGCACCTGCCGGCCTGCTCTAATCCTAAGTGTCTCTTACCATTCTCCTTGGCCCAGGCAAGGGAACAGAGTTCTGACAAATCTTCCAAGAGCAGAACTTCTCAGCCAAGTCACAGTCGGAAGGAAGTACACCATGGCAGAGAGCTTGGGACACATGCAGGGACCCCTATGTACAGAACCCCCTCAGGGCCTCTCCAAGATCCTGAGCTGATTCTTCACCAAAACCATTTGAGCTCTCAACTTGAGTGAAGTGCACAGGAGCAAAGTTAGCTAATTTGGCGTGTGAACAGGTGGGCTACCAGGGGCTGAGACCCAGGAGACTATGGCCTCCTCAATACAGCTCTTCCAAACATGAGCTTCAACATTTTGTTAATTCTTTTTTCTTGTCACAACCAAGCATTTAAAGTGAATACTGTTCTCCTGAACTCATTTTTTAGAAAGGGGCAACAGGAACCAAAATAAATTCTGGAATTTTTAGGCTTAAGGTATATGAGTGTATTTTTTAAGCATTAAGCTAAGTATGTGGTTTGCTAACCTTGATGGTGCAAGAGAATCTCCAGACGGGAGCAGACACTATTACTCCATGCAAAAGTGGGCGTATTACTGAACAGGAGGCAGAATGGTGGAGAAAGCCATTGCATCTTTCCCCAAAGATTAAAAAAATGGGTGTGTGTGTGTGCAGAATATTGCCCCCTCCCACTCAAGAATCTCAAAGCACCTGGCTACTGGCTACCTTTCAGATTTTATGAAGAAAATGGCAGCAAAAAGAATGGCTTGCTCAGTCCTGGTCAGCAAACCCCCTCAGAACCAGGGCTGAGAATTCCCACTGCTTCTCGTTCTCAGGACTTCTAAGAGGTTCTTGCTTATAAAATGGCAATGTTACGGTTTTGGTTTTATGAAACATAGTTAAAAGTCAAAGATGCTCTTAGAAATATGGAGATGAGAGAGGATAAGAGAGGAGATGAACTCATTTCCCTTCCTAAAATCAATTACACTTGGCTTAAATAACTTAGGACTCTCTAAGGGGTCTTTACAATCTTTTCCTTTTTGAGCTTTCTTTCCAACATTTTATTAGTATGTGGAATTTGGTCAGAGATACCATCTTGGGAAAACTGTAAGTTTTATAATACTCATGGCAGAGAAACCACATCCCTTATCTCAATGAATAATAATATATCCTTTTGCAACATTCTGTGAATCCTCTCTTCTCCCTTCCCTCTAACAAACACCTGGTGGGTACATCGGAACCCTCAATGTTGGGCTGCACGCCATACGCTAGATACCATTCATCAGGGTAGTAACTCAGGCATAGATTAGTAGGTTTTTGAATTTCCATTTGATTCTGATGAACAGCCAAGCTAGAGAATCTCTCTCAAGGTTCTCAGCTTTATCTTTTTCCTTCCCTCTCAATACCTTTATACAAATGAAACAACTAAACCACATTAAGGAATCCTTGCATGTGTGTGTGTATATATATATATGTGAGAAGAGGCAGAAATATCTCTCGATATAGTCAGGGTTAACCCAAGTTCTCAGCCTAATCTATGACAAGAGGGGCAGGGTCTCTACCCTAAATTCAGAGGGCTGCTGAGGTGGCAATGCTATTTAAAGAGTCATTTCCTGACACTGTCATTGGGAAGGAATGAGGCAGCTGCAGAGAGCTTCACCAAAATCCCACTGATGGAGAGGTAGTAAGAATAGAAAAATAAGATAACTTGATGTAAGGAGAACAAAATACTGGATGGGCAGATGAGAAACAGAATTATCATCAGCCTCTTGCCACAAATAGGAAAAATACACAAAACAAGAAGACACACTGACACGGTGTATTAAACAATTCCTCCCCACCTTCAGGGTATGTTTACACTGCAATAGTGCAATTTTAGCAGCAGGAAAAAAGAAGGAACATAGGAAGTGTCCACCTCCCTCTCATATGTTTTATCCATGTGCTCTCTCTTCCTAGGTAGCACCGATCTCCCCAGGTGCTGGGTGGGAGACAAGACAAGGGGAAGAGGTCTGTGCATGTCCACTTGCCCTCTAGCCTCTGGCGGTGCCTGAAGAGCTCAGTAAGCACCCCTCTCTCATTCCTATGGCAGGCGCAGGCGGATGAAGGGCTGGCCACTGGGCCTGTTCTTGCTCTAATACAACATCCTAGAAAAGCAGGGCCTGTCAAGGGAGAAAACATGGTCACCTTCAACCTCTACTGCTAGGCCTGTGTTCCTTCCAAGGCCTTGTCCTAACTGGCAATAAAGCAACGAAAGGGATGAAAACCAGCATTTCTGGTGAGGTGCTGCCTGTGCAACCCCCATCCCTTCCTTGTCTGTCCAACCCCTGCAGCTATAGATGAGGCATGGACACTGGGCACACAAATCTTCCACCAGCCCCTCTTAACCAGCTCTGGTTCCCCTACTGTGCACTCTCACTGATGGCCACTAAGAAACATGAGCTCCAGATAACTTTGCATCCAGTTTATCCTGTGAGTCAATAAGTGTTCCCATTAGAGACATTCTTAGCACTTATGAAAGTTGGTCAGGAGATGGAGGGAATGGACTTCTTTTCCAGGAACCAGGGTCAAAGGCCAGTTCTTCTGCCAGCCTGATCCCCAGGAACCCTAAATACTGTCTCTCAACACTCACTCTGCAAAGTTCAGCTTAGAAACATACAGTCATAGCTTTTCAGTGACATTCAACTAAAAGGCAACATCTTAATTAGGCAGATATGCTCCAAGGACAAGAGCAAAACAGAAGGCATGAACAAGAGAGAAAAAGACAGAAAAGACACTGAATAGGAACAAACAAAAGGGCAGGGCAGATCAGACAGAAGCAGGAAACCTGGGCCAAAATGGAAAACACCGGGTGGTCTCATCAGCTCAGGCCAGCACTCCACCTTCTCAATTCATTGCAGAAAAATTAGCCTGGAGCAAGGGGGGTGCTTAGGGAGCACAGTGTTTGGTAACAAAAATAGAAAGTGTTGGGTGAGAAAATAGGAGACTAAGAGATGTCATTCTAATCAGCATGAAGTGACCAGGGTGATGACCAGCAAGATAGGAGGCATCTAGGGACCCTGTGAGGCACCAGCTATGTAGCCAAGAATGTCTAACGGAGAATCCAGGGCCTGACCACCCAACACCTGCTTTGGCCTTCACCTGCCCTACATCTGCAGCAGCACCTCCGGCTCAGACAACGAGCAATAGAGAGTGTAGCCCAATTCGTCTATTTCTTCAGGGGTGAGCTCTGCAAATAAGTTCACCTTGGGGTTTAGGGCACTGGGCAGGACTCCGGCCTCTAAGTAGCTGATGAGTCCTCTCAAGGCCTGCAGGAAACGGTCGGCCAGCACATCTGGAGACCAGTCAGCCTCCTCCTGGGCCAAGTGGAGGATGACGTTGGTGAGCTGGCTGGCAGTGAGGTGGCCCAGAGCTGGACGGGACTTGCATATGGCCTTGAGGATCTTGAGGCATAGAGATCGGCAGCCAGAGTCGGCCTGGTCCAAAGCCCGCAGGCGTGCCGTCTCGGCAGGACGCAGGCTCAGCCGCCACAGGTTGTCATACTGGGCTAGCCGGTGTGGTCTGGCCACCAAGACTGTGTCACCAAGGGTCACTGATGGCAAGAAGTCAATGACAAGATGCTTGTCACGCTCATACTGCACCTCTAGCGTCAGGGCCTCTGGGGATGGTGCTGGTCGGATCACGTAGTCCAAGAGGGACCCAATGGCTGGCCAATTGATGGAGCCAGCCACTACCTTCTCAAATGTATCTGCCACCGTCTTTGGAGAGAGGTAGCCACCTACTACACAGCGGTCCCAGTAACTGCTACCACGAGGAAAGTACTCTGGATTTTCACGACGAACCAGGAAGAAGCCAGGGATGTTCATGATGGTGTCCTCACCAGGGATGCAAGACCACAGGTTCTGCTCCAGCACAAGGGGCACAATCAGTTGAATGTGGTCAGCTGTCACCACCTGTTGGAACAGAATTAAAAAGATTTTGAGGGGTTTACTCTGCCAAGAGACGTGCTTCCCCAAACACAGGTCCCGCCATCTTGCGCTCCCCCAACAAGAACAGAAATTAAGAATCCTTTCATGGCACTGTATCAATCTACACAGAATGAGAAAACTAAAGAGAGATGAGGACAAGAATATAACAGCTTCTTAAAAGTTAAGTATGGGCCGGGCGCGGTGGCTCATGCCTGTAATCCTAGCACTCTAGGAGGCCGAGGCGGGAGGATTGCTTGAGCTCAGGAGTTCTAAACCAGCCTGAGCAAGAGTGAGACCCTGTCTCTACTAAAAATAGAAACAAATTAATTGGCCAACTAAAAATATATAGAAAAAATTAGCCGGGCATGGTGGCACATGCCTGTAATCCCAGCTACTCGGGAGGCTGAGGCAGGAGGATCACTTGAGCCCAGGAGTTTGAGGTTGCTGTGAGCTAGGCTGACGCCACGGCACTCTAGTCCGGACAACAGAGTGAGACTCTGTCTCAAAAAAAAAGTTAAGTATGACAAAAAAATGAGAAAGGATTAAAGATGATACAGGAGCAAAGAATAACAAGTATGGATCTCTAAATGCTGCACACTTTGGAAACCAAGACCTCAGTCATTCTGGCGAACCTGGGACACTGATCTTCTGTACCAACGACACTAGTGAGAAGTGTGTGGTCAGTCCCCAACCTTTCCCTTCATAGGAACCACCTTGTTACCTGCAGGTCATCACAGAGGCTGCCACTCAAGTACATGTCCCGAAGTGGCATGTCAGGCAACTTGGCCCGCAGGAAGCTCCGCAGCTCGGCACATATGTCCACAGCAGCTTGCTTGGCCCGAGCCTGCTCTCCAGCAGGGATGGCTGCCCGGTTCCGGTAGTAAGTAAGAAGTTTCTCCTGCAGGGACATGCGGAGTCGTGACTTCTTCAAGTCTACCTGGCCCTTCCTGGCCAATGGCTTGGGCCGGGGAGGGCAGAATGTATCTGCCAAGGCAAGAGAGAGAGGCATGTGAGCTCTTCCCATGCTTGCTCAGTCCACAGCTGCCTCAGCCCCCAAAGGAGAAGGGCTTGGCACAAAGGGCAAGTGCTGGCACAGTGCTGGCATGTACGTGCTCAAGAAATGTTTGCTGAATGCCGGAGTAGTGCCGGAAGTCCAGAGGAAGTCCCAGGAGGGTAAACAACAGCCTTTCTTACCTGTGTCAAAGGCCGAGGAGTCTGTGGGAAGGGTCTGAAGAGACCGGCTTAGGCCTGTTTTCATGTCCTTGTTCAGCAGTCGTGGGGAGCCCATCCAGTTTGGTTCTTCCCAGCTCCTCTTCCCTGAATGGCTCAGGCGGGTGGGGCTGGTCGGGGCACTGATTGCCCGGTCGTACATCTGGAATAGCAGAGAGGACGCAGGACATATACCTGCCTGCCTTCCTCTATTTCCTTCCAATTTCCCTCCCCCCACCCCAAAGCTTTGCCCTGGTAAATTCAACTACTATTTTGTAATAATTTTGTTTTTATTCTAGATTATTGAATTCTTTGTTCCATGCAGAAAATCTCAGGAAATATAAGAAATAGATTAATCCATGATGTCACAACCCAGAGAAAACTATTACTATTTGGTATATTTCTAAAAATATATATTTATGTAATTTAGATCACATTCTACACATACTTCTAAAACCTGAATTTTTCACCTATCATCATTCTGATCATTCCCTCCCATCCCTAGGAATGCATCAACATTTTCTAACTATACTATATCGTACCTATGAATATACCACAATATTGAACATGGATTCGTTTATTGAACAAATAATTACTGAGTGGCTACTATGTGCCAGGCATTGGTCTAGGTTCAAACCAGAGACCCAAATCCCTGCCCTCGTGGCGTTTTCAGTCTACTAGGGCTGAGGTCCCCAACCCGCAGCTGCAGCCCAGTACTGGTCTGTGGCCTGTTAGGAAACGCCATGCATTACGGCCTGAGCTCTGCACCGCCACCCACCGCCACAACACCCTAACCCCAACCCCAGTTGGTGGGAAAATTGTCTTCCATGAAAATGGTCCCAAAAAGGTTGGAGACTGCTATACTAGGGAGATACAGACACGATTAACAGGATAAATCTAAAGTATGCAGATAGAGATACATGTGAAGAAAAAGTAAGAAAGTGAAATAGGAAATATATGTGTGGTTGGGTGTTGCCATTTTAAATAAGGTAGTCAAGAAAGGATATTTTGGTTATTTGCAATTTTTTACTTGAAGGGATGAATTTATTTGTATCTCCAATGATTTCTTTAGGGCAGAGTCCTAGAAACAGACTTACTAAATCAACTTAAGGTCTCACCTAATAATGCCAAATTGCAAAGTTACACTTCCATTAGCACTATCAACCTTGTTCCAGGTGAGCTCCACTTCATAGAGACTGCCTGACCACATCCCATCCCTGGCCCTGGCTGCATCCACTTACCCGCTTAACTGCCAGTGTGGCGATGCCCAGCATGGCCGCTCCACCCACCCCCAGCACCAGCCGGGCATTAGAAAGCACAAAGTCAATGGCTGTGCCAATGCCATTGTCATCCTTCTTGCCTTTGCGCTCACCAGCGCCTGCCATTGCTCACCTGAGAATGAAGACAGAACATAGCCATTACTACTGTGGGACCTCAAGAACTATCCCTCCCCCTTGCTCCCCTATCGGTCCAATCTCCAACTAGTACAGGGCACTCTGTGAGTTCCAGCAACCCAAATCCTCTTGCAGTGTGGTTTAGATCTGAATACTGCTCTAAACACTGCTGGTGTTGTCTACATCTGGTGTCCTCTACACCAGGATCACATAAGGGAAAATAAAGTGTTCCAGAATGGGAGGCTATCGAGACAGCTCACTGAGAATATGTTCCAATATAAAATAACATTCCTTCTAATACCATATCACAACTGGGTATTGTAGTTTCACATCTCATGCCCCTGCCTCTCTCCCTCTACGTCTACCTCCCTACCTATCTCCCTACCTCCCCAAAAAAGAAACAAAGTATTCCTGACTGTACTTATTCCAGCAATTAAGTTAACTAAGAGTTACTGCCAAGGCCAAAAATATTTTTTCCCCAATTAGAGTTCACACCTAGGGGACACTTTCCCTTTCTCCACCATTTACAGTCAATAGAAGCTTCAGGTTTAGGGACATGAGAGACTATTTGGCCACATGAAGTATGTTCCTACTTGAAATGCACAGAGCACGTAAGGCCAAGAAGAGTTAAACTTGGTATGTACAGGCAGGGTCAAACAAGAACGCTAGCCATCCTCCCTCCAGGGGCCACTGAGACAGAGATGGGACATATCAAACTCAGCGGAGGTAGAGAACTCAATCAGGAAAAATGCAGAACACTACACATTTCTCCACACATAACAATGTCTCCTGTTTTATCTTTTAAAAAGTAAAGAACTTTACTGATGTATTTACAATAGGGATGCAAGCGCCCTCTAAATGACCCATCACTGTTGCAGCAGGACTGGAACGGCACCTCCTCCCTCCGAGCAGAAGCCAGATGGGGCCTCCATGGGCCATTTAGTCCTTGCCCCTTCTGATGACTGGTAAGAACAAGGTGGTGGTGTAGCATAAAAGAGAACATGGGTTTGAGTTGGAATTCCTGAGATTAGGTACTTGCCTTATACCCTGACTTATCAGCTGGGTAACATCAAATGAGTTACTTAACACCTCAGCTATAAAAAGAGGATAATGATCCGTGCATGGTCCAAATCATAGCGTTGTAGTGATGAAAAAATGTCTGCTGAAATACTATGTATGAACACTTTATAAACTGTAAATGTGCTGCACAAACAGGGGCTATTACTAAGTCTTTTAAGATTTCCATCCACAGGACAAAAGGTCAGCTTTCAGAAGGCAGTCAGCAATCTGGAATGTCCTCTGAGTTACATCCCACCTTCTGATTTCTCACCCTGTTGCCCAGACTACAGTGCAGTGGCATCATCATAGATCACTACAATCTCAAAGTCCTGGTCTCAAATGATCCTCCTACCTCAGTCTCCTGAGTAGCTGGGACTACAGGCACATGTCACCACGCCTGGCTAATTTATTTATTTTTTGTAGAGACAAGGTCTTGCTCTGTTGACCAAGGTGGGTCTCACAACTCCTGACCTCAAGCAATCCTCTTGCCTTGGCTTCCCAAAGTTCTAGGATTACAGGCATGAGCTGCTGCACCCAGCCACATTCCACCTTTTGAGACTAAGCTAAAATGGTCTCATACTGATGCTATCCTGGGCTTGAGATCAAAACTATTAAGCTGAGCAGGCTTGTCAAAGGCTTTTCCTATGCTGGTGCAATATGCAACCATGCCACCCACCCCAGTGCAAGGACCAGGTGATATCATAGACCTGATGACCTGGAAGAGGAGAGATTATCCACAAGCTCAACAAGACACATAGTCCTTATTCTAAAAGTTGATTCAACTCATTCCAGTTGAAACTGCTTCTCCATGGTACGTCCTCCACTCATGGTCTGCTGCGTTATTAGCTTGCGGTCTACTAGGAGGCAAGAACTGCACTTGGCAAGAGGGAGGGACCTAGCTTCTCAGGAAAATTGAGGGAGAACACTGTTTTTTGATGGGCATAGAATTTCAGATCTGCAAGATGAAAAAACTTCTGGGATCTGTTACACAACAATGTGGATGTACTTAATACTACTGAACTGTATACTTAACACATTGACTGCCACGCTAGAAAAAAAATGTTTTCCTTGGGGCCAGTGTTTTATTATGAAAATAGAACAAAAACTTCGAAAGCAAAACAATCCTTTCTCATTTAGTGAAAAATTTGTTATTTTTTATTGTTTTCTGTGAATTATATGCAACTTCAAAAATAGTTCACGCAACTCTCAAGGTGAAGAGATGTGTCAGTTACATATGCTTCACGAGGCCCCGGACACAAAACTAGCGTGAGTTAAATACAACTCGAGTGGCAGTTAATGTGTTAAAAATGCTTAAGATGGGCCGGGCGCAGTGGTGCACGCCTGTAATCCTAGCACTCTGGGAGGCCGAGGCGGGAGGATTGCTTGAGGTCAAAATTTCAAGACCAGCCTGAGCAATGAAAGAGTGAGACCCCGTCTCTACTAAAAATAGAAAAAATTGGCTGGGCGTCATGGCAAGCACCTATAGTCCCAGCTACTCCGGAGGCTGAGGCAGGAGGATCACTTGAGCTCAAGAGTTTGAGGTTGCTGTGAGCTAGGCTGACACCATGGCACTCTACCCTGGGCAACAAAGCAAGACTCTGTCTCAAAAAAAAAAAAAAAAGGTTAAGATGGCTAAAATAAAAACAGGCTGGGTGCAGTAGCTCATGCCCGTAATCCTAGCACTGTGGAAGGCCGAGGCAGGACTCCTTGAGTTCAAGACCAGCCTGAGCAACATAGGGAGAGACCTTTTCTACAAAAAATACAAACATCAGCCAGGCGTGGTGGTACGCACCTATAGTCCCAGCTACCCAGGAGGCTGAGCCCAGAAATTTGAGGCTGCAGTGAGCTATGATGACGCCACTACACTCCAGCCAGGACAACAGAGCAAGACCCTGTCTCATAACTAGCTAGCTAACTAAATAAATAAGATTTTAAAAAGTAAAAAAAATTAGCCAGGCATAGTGGCACACACCTGTAGGCCTAGCTACTTGAGAGACTGAGGTAGGAGGATCCTTTGAGCCCAGAAGTTCGAGGCTACAGTGAGCTGTGATTTTGCTACTGTACTCTAACCTGGGAGACAGGGTAAGATCCTGTCTCTAAAATAAATAAACAAAGAAGGAACTACAGACCTGGAGGCAGGACTGAGAATGTAGAATTTGAGCTCTGCCAACATTTCAGGGAAGTTATTTAACCTGTCTCCCGAGATACAAAAATGGGAATAGAAATACCCATTACCTCAATATGGTAAGTATGATGAATAATGCAGGCCTTCTAGCTTCTTGGGATGACAGCACAAAACTATGAAAACTCCAACTTATCTTACTTGAAAAAGTCACAGGCTTTTTCATAAATATGTCTTGCTTAAGAACATATGAGAATAATTAACATATATGAGTTTGTACTATGTGCTCAGCATTTTACACATATTAATTCCCTTAATCCTCACAACAATCCCATGAGGTCAGTAATACTATTATCTTCAATTTACAAATGAAGAAACCAAAGCAGACATTAAGTAACTGGGTCCAAGGTCACCATGCCATAAGTTGTGTGGCCAGGATTTGAACCTGTAACTCATGCTGCTGGGGAGAACTAATCTATCGGGGTCCCAAGTAGCCTGCAACCCCACTTTGTTCACATCTCCTCCCCATTAACCACTAGACCACAAGCTTCTTGGGGATATTTTGGCTCATTCATTCCTGTATACCCAGGGTGTGCAGTGTTTTATGCATAGTAAATATCTGTTGCATGAATGATATTTACTATTAACCCTACAGCATTTTGTTGGTTCGTTTTTTAGGGGTGGTAATGGCAACATGTAGCCCAACTCACAGTCATACAAAGATTAGGAATACAAAGAGGCCGGGCGCGGTGGCTCACTCCTGTAATCCTAGCACTCTGGGAGGCCGAGGCGGGCGGATCGCTGGAGGTCAGGAGTTCGAAACCAGCCTGAGCAAGAGCGAGACCTGGTCTCTACTAAAATAGAAAGAAATTAATTGGCCAACTAAAAGTATATAGAAAAAATCAGCCGGGCATGGTGGTGCATGCCTGTAGTCCCAGCTACTCGGGAGGCTGAGGCAGAAGGATCACTTGAGCCCAGGAGTTTGAGGTTGCTGTGAGCTAGGCACTCACTCTAGCCTGGGCAACACAGTGAGACTCTGTCTCAAAAAAAGAAAAAGGAATACAAAGATTCTAAGTAGCTCACTAACTCCCTTCTGGATCCACCCCCTACTGCAGGCTCCATGGGCATCACCCCACCTCTGGCCCTTTACTGCCAATGGCAGGTCTGCCAACCATAAGTGGCTGAGAAAAACCAAAAGCCATTACACAAGGCTCCTCCTTCTGCTTTCCCTGTCCAAGTTCAAAACAGCACCCTCTACCCAGCTGGCAGGCCTTACACTGTGGTGGTGGCCTTTCTCCTCCTGCCTCAGCTGACTGGTTACCAAGTCCCGCTGTTGTACACATTTTATTTGTGTGCGGCCACCCCCACACCTCAGTCCCTCAATCTCACCTGGCCAGATCTGCTGCCTCTGGCATCTCTCACCAATATATTCTCCACAGTGCCACCGGCATGCTCATCCAAGGCACAAAAGTAGCTATGTCCTTCCCTGTTTACAAAGCTGTGATGGTCTGCCCACAGTCAGATACTACAATCTCCTTAAGTGGGATTCAGTGTCCTTCCAGACCTGGCCCAGCCTCAACTCCAGCCACTTGCCCTACAGGAGTGCCATTCTAGCCACACCAGACTCAAGTTCCCACACTACAAAATGGAGTTTCTGCTTCCAGGCATTCGCTTATTCTTGTCCCCACTTGCCTGGCAAGCTTCTATTTCTCAGTTGAGGCAGACCTCAAATGTCTTCTTTCCTATAACCACCTGTGATCCCCTCCTGTGACCCTACCCAAGGCAGAGTTACATCGTCACTGTCTCCACAGCTATTTATACAATCCCCTAATATAGAGCTGCTCGTGCTGAAATTAATTCCTGTTGATCTCCTCATTAGACTGAGTTCCTTTTTTTTTTTTTGGTTGAGACAGAGTCTCACTCTGTTGCCCGGACTAGAGTGCCGTGGAGTCAGCCTAGCTCACAGCAACCTCAAACTCCTGCGCTCAAGCGATCCTTCTGCCTCAGCCTCCCACATAGCTGGGACCACAGGCATGCGCCACCATGCCTGGCTAATTTTTTCTATATATTTTAGTTGGCCAATTAATTTATTTCTATTTTTAGTAGAGATGGGGTCTCGCTCTTGCTTAGGCTGGTTTCGAACTCCTGAGCTCAAACGATCCGCCCACCTCAGCCTCCCAGAATGCTAGGATTAAAGGCGTGAGCCACCACGCCCGGCCTAGACTGAATTCTTTGATGAACCACAACATTCATCTAACCCAGAGCTGACCAGAATGTCAGGGTCATATAAGGTCCTCTGGGAAGGTTGCTGAATTAAATATAATCATCATGTTACAATGGGACTTTCTAATGACACTGGCATTGAGAGTAAACAGAGCTAACATACCATTTACCAAGTACCATTCCAAGTGCTGGGTGTGTACTGTCTTATTTAATTCTCATAATAACCTAAAGAGGTATTTTCCTCTTACAGATGAGGAAATAGAAGCCTGGAAGGTTCAGTGACTTGCCTCAAATCCCACAGCTATTATTAGCAGTGCCAGGATTTGAACCCAAGCACTTTAACTCTGAAGTCTGTATACTAGGCTTGCTTTACAGACTGTTGTAAGAAAATATAGCTATGTTTTGAGGAATCTGACCCACAGTATAACTGAATCCACTGAAGAATAAGTTGGCTTGGAACGGAACACTAATAGTTTTAATCAATGTCTTCTCTAACATTTTCACATGTAAAGTGTCCTTTAATATAAAATGGTGATAGCAATTCTGTTCTGGTGGAGCTTGAAACCCAGGGCCTATTTTATCTCAGTAAGAGAACTCACTTCTGTTAATGTATCTGTATTTCCTCCATTTATTTCTTTTTTTAGAGAGAAACCTCTCAAGTAGCTGAGACTAGAGATGCTGCCACCATGCCAGCTCTCCATCAAGTTCTAATGACTAAAGGAAGGACTTTGATTACCAAAAGGAAATGTTCTCCCTTTCCTGGTCCCCTGCATCAGAAAAAATGAAACCTACAGGAACAAGGGTCTATGTACCTGAGGCTTCTTAATACATCTGTAAGGTGGAGATGGAAGAGAGGAGTGTCGACAGAAGGCACCTTCGTCCTCCTTCCCTTGGAATTAAGGTAGGAGGGGAAATGAGAAGATCCTAAATAATGCCCCCGAGTTTGCTGTGCAGGAAGACCAGGCCCTTCTCCAGCTGCCTCTCCCGGGCCTCAGGATCCTCTAGCTTCTGATTTTTCCGGAACTCACGGCGGATGGAGGAAAGGTAGAAGTCTCGATCAGTGTAGCGAAGCTCTCGGCCCTGGCGCAACAGAGCCCGGTAGAGACTCAGCACCGCCTGTCGGCTCCACGGGGCCATGGGGGACTTGCAGGGGCTGGGCGTCACGCTATAAACAGATGGGAAGACACAGAAACCTACTATCAGAATTAGTGACAGAAAGGCCTGTAGACTATGTGGGTCAGGGGTTCTTAATCCAAGTTTCAGAGACCCCCCTCAAAGTCACACTATGACTTAGTGGCAGGGCTAGAACTAGACCCCAGCCTTCGGACACCCCCTGCTGGGAAAGTACAGGTTATGATTCACCAGGGCTCATAAGATCATCAAAGCATCAGCTTGCTCATTTATAAAATGGAGATAATGATGACACTATGATAACAGTACCTACCACATAGGGTGATTTTGAGAATTGCGTGTGTGTAAAGCATCTATAATAGAACTCTACCACAAGGGGTGGTCTAGAGTGGTTGAAGAGAAGGACTCAGCTATACTTGAATCCTGGCACCACCATTTAGGAGCTGCATTACCTTGGGTAAGTTTCCTAACCTCTCTGTGCTTGTCTCAGTTCCTTTTCTGTAAAGTGAGAATAATATCTTACTGCCACTGCCGTCCTTCAGTAACAATAAACGCTTAGCACAGTGTATTATCATTTATAAAACGCTTTGTTATCCATTATCACATTTGAACTAAGAACCTATGAAGTGGCCAGGGTTCATAATAACAGTGAACATTTATTGAAGGTTTACTATATACCATGCATGTTCTAAGCATGTCCCATATAACAACTCATCTCATTCTATCAAAACCCCAGTGTCATTATTCCCACTTTAAGTGGAGAAAAATGGAATCTCCCAGAGAGAAGTAACTTGTCCACAAGTGAACAACTGTAAAGAGGCAGGCTAGACTTCTGACCCCAACTCCACCTGTCTCTATAATGCCCGTTGCCATTTGCTGGGGCCTAACCATGTGTACAGCACTCTGGGTGCTCCATGAACTTTCCCAGCATAGTGTCTGGCACATAGCAGGGGCTCAAAAATATGTCGAATGACAGAATTTTCACAACGTCCCTATGTCGCAGAAAAGATCATCCTCATTTCAGAAATAAAGAAATGATACCAAATGGGGGAGGTATTTGACTAGAATAAAAGATCTGGACTTTGGGCCCAAAGTCAGCTAGCCATGAACCTCTGGCCTTACTAACTTCCAGCGAGAGCTTGAGCAAGGTCCCGTCCCTGTCTCTTTTTCCTTAACTGTTGAAGCGATCCCCTCGACCCTAAGCGCCTCCCATAGTGGGAGAGATACAGAAAATTCACGAGAGAGTTGCTTGATAAGATAGAAGACAGCTGTCACAGTGAGGACTGTTACTACAAGCTCTCTTGGCGAGTGGGCGGCGGAGCCCTCACCAGTCCATACTTTCTGCCCCGACCCTAGGGGGCCGGGCCGAGCCGGGGTGCTGAGACCCCAAGGCTAGAGTAGGCCGGCTCGGGGACCTGGGAGGGCTCCAGAGGCTGGGACGGGGCGAAAACACCGAGGGGCCACCCAGGGGAAAGCCCAGACCGACAGGGGCGAGACCCTGGGCAGCAGGCCGGTAGTCTGGGCCATAGCCGGATGAGGGGCGCCGGCAGCAGCCCTGACGGGAAGCGCAGCAAGCCTTCGACCGCCTGGCTGCCGCCGGTCACACTCCTTCCCTCACTCACCCGCGGGCGCGCGCGCTATCACTCCTCTGGATTCGCTTTTCGCCCGGCACCTCTCTCGGGGTCACCCATCAACATGGCCCCTTCACTTCCGGGACACGACCTTGCGCACAGAGCGGCGGAGGGGCTGAAGGGAGCTCGAGGGCGGGCGGAGGTGGAACGACTTCCGGTCTTCTCCTCGCTCTCTCGGGCCCCGCCCCCTCGCGCAGGGCTCCGCCCCACAGCCTCGAGCCCCGCCTCCGTGTGTGACGTCAGCAAGGGCTGGGCCTGCCCCCGAAGACCCGCGGCGCTGTGGTCACGCTGTCTGCACCGCTGTGATCCGAGCGGGCAGAGGATGAGAAAGCAGGGTGGCCTCGCCCTCCGACGAGGCTGCGCCGCCGGGCAGGCCCCCCACCTGCTGCCAGTCTCGTGGCCGGTTAGGGGGCCTGGCCAGGCCCTTGCACCGTGTGCTGATCTCGGACTGATCGGGGGTCCCGGGGTACCCGAGGGAATTCTGACACCACTGTTCGGAGCTCTTCCAAATCCAGTTTCTCAGATCGCCTTCTTCTTTTCATCCCTCCCTGCTGTTCCCGCTCTCCAGGCCCCTTGGCTCCTGGCAAACTCCTACCCTTCCTTCAAGGTCTTCCTCAAATGTCCCCCACCCCCAGCCCCAGTCTTTCCAGCCCCTCCTCACCCCTCCTCTGACACACTTAGGCGCCGGCTTTGGGCCCCACAGAAATGTCTGCTCGCCATTAACCCGTTCAACAACAAAACGTATTTCTTGGCGCTTGTTATTTGCCAGGCACTGTTCTTAGATTTATCTATGTGCTTCTCAGTCTCTCACTAGATTTGAGGACAGAGACCATGTTTCTGTGGAATCCGTAAGCCCCTCCCCCAAGTGCCTCCCAGAGCCTGGCTCAGACCGGCCTAGGGCTGGGGCTTTGGGATCATGCCACCAGTTCCCAGTTCCAGCCTTACCACTTGGGAGCAGCTGCCCTCTGGCAGTTTTGTAACCTCTCCCAGCCTCTGGGCTGTAGTGAGGATGAAAGGTGGTATCTAGGCTGGCCGGGTGGTGGCTCAAGCCTGTAATCCTAGCACTCTGGGAGGGTTACTTGAGGTCAGGAGTTGGAGACCAGCCTGAGCAAGAGCTAGACCCCATCTCTACCAAAAATAGAAAAGTTAGCCCAAGCAAGAGAGAGACCCCGTCTCTACTAAAAAATAGAAAAAAAAAATTAATGGGGCTAGTCCCAGCTACTCTGAAGGCTGGAGCAGGAGGATTGTTTGAGCCCAGGAGTTCGAGGTGGCAGTGAGCTGTGATGATTCCACTGCACTCTAACCAGGGTGACAGAGTGAGATCCTGTCTCAAAAAAAAAAAAAAAAAACAACAAAGTGGCCTATCCATTATTTCATTAATGCAACAGCTCCTGGTCGGGGCCTCTAATGTGCAAGGCACAGTGCTGCAGGGAACACAATGTTTGTCTTCTGGGGGCTGGTAAGAGGGGCTAGGGGCCAGGAGGACTAATTCCCTCCCAAGAGGATGGCAATGTGGCAGGAGGGAGGGGTTACATTCTTTACTTGGATTGTTGCAGGAAGACCTGTCTGATAAGGGGACAAGTATAGGGCAAGAACATTCCAGGGAAGCATCCCAGGTCCACCCTCAGGTGGGCCTTTAAACCTGGCATGTTCCAGGAGCAGCAGGGAAGAGGCCAGTGCTTCTGGAGGTGAGGCCCTATCAGGGCCAGGGGAGGGGAGGGAGCCGGTGTGTGCCAGGGAGCACGGCAGGTTTGGAGCAGAGGAGCAGTGGGACCTGACTCCGTTTTAACAGGATCAGTCTGGCTTGAGAATCACTGAAGAGAGCAAGGCTGAAGCAGGGAGAGCAGTTAAGAGGCTGTCACAAAACCCCTGGGGAGAAAAGAGAGGGGCTCAGATCTGGGAGGTGACAGTGGAGGGGGAAACGTAGCCAGATCTGGGGTGCAGTTGGAGGTAGAGCAGCTGGATTTGCAGATGTGGGGTTTGAGAAAGACGGGTCAATGATGGCTGCTGGTTTCTGTCTCTGGCTCCCGCCTGTTTAGGAGCATGTTCCGGGTTTCCCAGATCACTAGACGAAGGCTGCTTTCCAGGACGTGGGGAGTCCCAGCAGCACTAGGGAGACCGAACTGCTGGGACCTCTGGGGAAGGCTTAGGACTTAGGGGCAATAGTGGCTGTGGACTCTGGGGCCGTGGGAGTCATCCCCCAGGGCTGGCTTGGGACAAGGACGAAATTCAGCCATTATCTCTCTGCCACCACTCACACTGAGGCAGCACCAACACCTGGAGTCACCTTCATTAAGCACCTACTGCCAGACATTGGACTTGGCACTTTACAAATGTATTCTGTCTAATCTCAGCATCCCTGTTTGGTGGGCATCATTATCCCCATTGTATAGATGGGAAAACCAAGACAGATTTCGTAATCTCTCTAAGACACTGAGCGAGGCAGCGGAGGAGTTCACAGTGGAACCCAAGTCCGCCTTACTCTGAAACGTGTGTTCTTGCCACTCTTTCAGACTGCCCTACTTTGCTTTTTAAAGAAACAATTTTGTGACCCAAATAAATCTAATTGGTAACATATCTAGCTGGCAGACGAAGTGACCTTTTCATATCTCTCCTGACCTTCCTATTCTATAGAATATTATTTTTAGGAGATAGGAACAGAGGGAGATCCTTTGGAGGGGTCTGCCCTTCAGATCAGCACCCCCAGAACACCTCTCGCTCTTGGGGGTCTTCTCTCTACTTCCAGTCTGACAAAGCCCCTCCTTGACCCCAGTGCTCCCTGGCAATGGAGGGTGGATAGTGAGATGTCATCTGGCAAAGGTATCCATGGGGACTTTGCAGACCAGAGACCCACAGCAGGGGGCACTCGCCCAAATCTTAGGGCTCCACCAGGTTTCGCAGGACAAGAGGCATTCTGGGCTGTCTTGGATTAATGCTGCAGGGTTGCCATAGTCCCCTGCTCTCACATCTGGGTGATGGCAACAGCCTCTTGTGAGGCTGGAGGGCGAGAGGGAAGCACGTGTTCACCCAGAACCGAGACCACACATAGCGGGCATTTAACTGTTGAAGGGATGAATGAACATTTTCCAGAAGGACGGAGGTATGGTTTCACCTGTGTCAGGGCAGCCAAGTCTGACTAATTTGGGAGGGGTCTACGGGTTGGTGGTAAGTGTGGGGCGAGGGAATTAAGCTGTGGTTTCCTCATCTGTGAGTTGGAGACGATGACGACAGGACTACCCCGGAGGGCTGCCGGAGATTAGACAAGAGGGGCACGCAGGCGTGACAGCGGCAGTGAGGGGTGCCTGGCTTTATTATCACTTGTTGCCGATCTCGCTTATACAGGGCGGGCACATGGGAATCTAGGCCCACATGCAGACTGTGGAAGCCCAGGACACCAGACCCAGGGCAGGACCTTGGGGGAGTCTCAGGCTGTCAAGGATCTGGGCCCCAGGGGGCTGAGGCGGGATGCTGGGACAAAAACCAACAAAACGTTTTTGCCGACTGACCCCTGGACTGACTCACGAGCACCAACACTGTTGTTGCCAATGTGTTAACCAAATAATCACTCACTCAGTGGTTACTGAGCACCTAGTACTAACTGGACTGGAGGCAGGAATGTAGACATAAGGCGTGCGGTTCCTGTCCCCATACACACACAGAAGAGCCTGTCAGCGCAGAAGCTGGGGGCGGGCGCTGACTGAGCATGGCACAGGCTGGGCAGACGGGGTGAGACAGCAGGTGGGACAAGGAGCAGCCTGGGCCTTGGATACCTGCCTGGCCTGAGGCTGCCCTGAGAGGAAGTGACAGCCAGCAAGGCGTGCTGCAGGCTGTCCCACCTGCACCACTGGTGTGCAATCAGCCTTGGACTTAAACTCCACCTGACAAGGAGGTAACTTCAGCAAGGTTCTCAATGTCCCTGGGCCTCGATTTCCATGCCCATACGCAAGTAATTAGACCTTGAAATTGGCTCATGCTAACTAAGATGGAAGCAGGTCACGTGGACTGTTTGCAGTGAGAATTCTCAGTCCCCCTGAGGTCTTAGGGAGTTCCCCCGGGGTGGTGCGGGGGCAAGAGAGGTCCAGGCAGAAGACAGGGTTAGGGCCCAGTGGAGAACTCCAAGGACTGCAGCCCAGAGAATTCAGGAAAGAGAGGCACGTGAGGACACTGAAGAGGAAGGCAGGGGCCGACCAGGCAGGCCCCGCAGTCCACCGCCAGGAATCTGGCCCTGCTCCTGACACCAGTGGGAAGTCCGGGCCACGATCGGACTCGCATCAGGGAAGGGTCAGCCTGGCTGCTTTGTGGGGACCAGACTGGTGGGCCAACACCTGCTGGGGACCAGTCCCCAGGCCACTGAGGTGCTCACTTGAGGCTCTCATCAGCCGGGAGCCAGAGTTAACACTTACGAAGCTCTTCCTGTGTGCCGGCGCTTATGCGCACCAGTTCCCCCAGTCCTCGGCACAGGTCTGTGGGAGAAGAACTGGCATTGTGAGCGGGAAAATGCCACAGCAAGACGCACACAGACGCACAGAGGGTGAAGGCCATTTGATGCTGGAGGCGGAATGAGAGTGATGCATCTGTAACTAAGGAACTCCAAGGGTTGCCGGCAACCGCCTGAAGCTAGGAAGAGGCAAAGAAAGGCTGGAGCCTTCAGAGAGAGCATGGCTCTGCTGATACCTTGATCTTGGATTTCTAACCTCCAGAACTGCAAGAGAATAAATTTCTGTTGTTTTAAACCAAAGAAAAAGAACTGTCATTGCCCCGGTGACATCTAATAAAATGGGATCCTAAAGAGCCCTCAGTGGCAGGACTAGGGTCTGAACTCAGGTCTGGAGCTCTGAACCGTCCACGGGACAGATGAAGTCATGCAGGACCAGGGTGGAGAAAGAGGACAAGGCTGGGGGTGAGGCCTGGGGACACCACAATCTAAGGCCGGGGAGCAAAGAACACTGGACACGAACCGTCAGACGACCAGGTTTCTCCAGGTGTCTTGGAGGCCTGGGAGGGAAGGAGGGCCTGGCCTTTAGAAGCCAATTGTATGTGTTGAGTCTGGGTTGGTTGGGTTCCGGGACTGGCTGGTACTTATTCTAACCTTGATGGGGGAGGGACAAGGGGCCGGTAGAGGGAGAGAAGTTGAAAACGCCAGGGAGAGGGAGCCCTCTGTGGGGTGTCACAGAGGAGAGAGAGAGCAGGCCAGGTGCCCTGTAACTGCAGGGGTAGCATCGAAGGGCAGCCCAGGCTTCCCGACACAGAGGCAGAGAAGTCTGCATCTCACTGGTCTCATTCTCTTTACTTTGCCCAGCTCGGTCCAGCCCACCCCTGCCTCCCCACGCCCTCCCAGGGGACCACCCAGGCTGATGGAGGAATGGAGGAGTTGGCTGTAACCAGATCAGCAAAGCTCTGGGCCGTGAGCCAGCCAGGAATCTGGAAATCACTGTCAAACAGAGCTGCCTGCCTCCTAATGGGGTTTGCTGTCATCGGGTGTCACCAATCCTATATTCACCAGACTAGAAGCTAATATCCCTGAACAGGACAGAGGGTCCCCTGTTCACCTGTGAAATCTCTGCTGCCCACATTGTGCCAGGCCGTGTTGAAAAGGGCAAAGGAATGTGAGCTTGTTCACTAATACCTCTCTTTGCAGGGGCAGTGGCTGCCTTTGAGTCGGCTATTCCAGTCCCAGGGGATGAGACAAGGTAGCATGAGAGGGTAGCAGGGACCCCACACAGCAAGAGTCAGGGGCGGCTGCTGGTGGAGGCACAGGGACTAAGCCCAGCCCCCAGCTCCTCCCTTTCCCACCTGTGCGACATCCGTGAGTTCCGAGACTCAGGAGAAGGTTGGGAAGACTGAGTACTGAGCTCAGCTCGGAACAATTGCTCAGTGGATGGCAGTTGGATTTGCTTTATGTACTTTATCCAGCTGACCTCCCACTACAGTCCTCTGAGCACTGATTATCCATGTACCCATTTTACAGACCAGGCTGCACCACCCAGGCTGATAATAGCCTGTATCTCCTCAAGAGGCAAACTGGAGGCCGGCATGCTGGACTGGACCAAGAAGTGTTCTGCTTACTCCACAACGAGCTTTGTAAGACCCAGAACATGATCAAAGGCGGCTTTCCAGGTTCACGTAGATAATCACACTATCTGGCAGCCCTGGGCCTGCCACCTGTGCTGAGGAGCAGCCTCCACTGTGGACAGAGTGTGAGCTCCCAACTCACCCCGACACCTGCCACACCCTGTGGTCCCCTCTGTGGGTGCTCGCTTGTTTATGTCACCTGTAGCCTGCTGAGTTTGCCAGGGCCTCGCTAGGGTTCCCTTCCACACTGGCAGGAAAAGGGATCAGACAGCAGCCCGACTGCCCGCCTGCCTCGCAGGGAGTACACACTCTGACACATCTTCCAGCTCCAGGCACAAAGCAGTGAATCTTAAAATAAGGACTGGCCGAATTACACCTTCGAAAAGAGTCTATTCCTTTGGTGCATTCGCCTGGAATTCACTCTGATATAAGGAGTGAGGTAGGGATTATAATTAGTCTTTTCTCTAAATGGCTGTCAGATATTTTTGAAATATCAGAATATTGTGACTGCTTCGACTTTGCTGATTCCTGAGTCAGAGTGGCCTTTCCCGAGCACAGTTCTGATGGGGCTACTTTGAGTTTGAGGATCGGAGCTCCACTCAGGCTGCTCAGGTCGGGTTTGTCCCAGGATCCACCAGAACCACACGCTGGAGCTGGGCTCCCTAGCGGCTGCTTCTGCTTGCACCTGCTCCATTCCCCTCTCCAGACAGCTTCCTCTGCCTCCTCCGATTGGCCCTCATAAAAGGGTAGCAGGAACTTCCTGGAATCTCTATCAGGAACTTTGACTTGGCACTGTAGTGTTGGGGAGCTACAGATTATTTTAAAGTTGGGGGAGAAGATAGAATCACATCTAGAACGTAGAGGCAGGGCCGCTGGACATGGCTGTTCATGTCACACACTGTACAAGAGTACCACATCCAAGGAGCACCTTTCACATCAGAGACCTTGTAGAAGTATATGTTTCTCGTGACATTTCTTTGGCAGAAGGCAGTGTATCCGTCTAACAAAATCAGTGTATTACGGCAATTTTTCAGTAGATGGAAGTAAAATGTCTGGAGGAAGGGATGCCTTCCCAATTGCAGGGAGGCTCATCTGGGCTGCTGCCGGCCCTGTGTGGAGAATGGGTTGGCCCAAGCCTGGGGGAGGGAGAAGGGAAAGCAGGGGGGGGACTGCTACGTCCCCAGCTCAGGGCCCTGGGAGGACGAAGCAGCAGGGATCAAGGTGAAATATATTCCAGAGAAAGAGCAGAGCTTGGAAAGACCCTGAGTGTGATTTAGATGTGACGCGTTGTGATGTTTGTTCATGCTCTTGGTCCTTCCCTGGGTCCTTTGAGTCCTAGAACCTGACTTCCTGGTGCCCTCCCACTTAGCTGCTGGCAGAACAGCCTTTCCTTCCTGACGTGGCTCAGCGATCCCACAGGCCTGCTGAAGGCTGGAAAACGGCGGGACGCCTCTCCAACCCATCGGGCTCCAGGACGGGAAAGCTACGCTCACGATTGTCTCACTCAGATGGTTGGAGGAAGAACGTCTTCGTGGTCAGAAGAGCAGCCAGCAGGGAGCAGGCCTGAGGTCCCTTTTATCTGATCAGTGAGGCACAACCTGCAACCATCCGGGACTGTGCACAGTGACTTCTAAGGGTGTTGACAACTGCTGCTGGCAAAGCCTCCCACTGACACATGAGTGGGTGGCCTCTGTCCTCAGGGAGGCAGATGGGGACAAGTGAATCCCAACTAAGGAGGGTGGCTGCCCGGGGTCTGCCAGAGTGCAGGGGTCTGTGGGGCTGACTGGGGTCAAGCCAGTGGGGCAGATATCGACATGTACTATTGATAATAATGGGAGTTAGGAGCCTGGGAGACGGGTCATCACGGAAGGGTGAGCTGTGATGGGTACATACGTCAGTAACTTCGTGTGGATTTAGTAACTACTGTCGGGCCCTGGCCAGGGTGGAGGAAGACAGGCCCACTCGTGTTGTGGAGGGAAGACACGTGTTCCAGGGGTGCCCTCCATTAGTGATCATCCTCAAAGCTCGGCCACTTCCAATAGAAGTTCTGGGATCTTCACTTCCTCATCTGAAAAGGGAGAGAAGAGGACATGCCCTTTCCTTCTGCGCGCCTCCAGCGCTTTGGTGTTCCCCTGGCGCTGCCCGTTCCATCTTGTGTGATTTCCGAGGTTTGGTGTTCTTTCATCTTTATAGTGTTCTATGATTCCAATTTTTTTTTTTCTTTTTGAGACAGGGTTTCTCTGTCGCCCAGGCTAGAGTGCCATGGCTGGATCACAGCTCACTGCAGCCTCAAACTCCTGGGCTCAAGCGATCCTCCTGCCTTGGCCTTCCAAAGCACTGGGATTACAGGTGTGAGCCACTGCGCCCGGCCACGTGATTCTAATTTTCATATGTTTGCTTTTCCATTGTGTGCTATGTATTTGCATAAACTGCTTTGAATCCTTTATGGTGTGGAGTGAGAAGAAAGGCAGGAGAAGCAAGCCGGCTGCAAGGAGGGTTGCTGACTGCCCTCGCGCTCCCACTAGGAGGCAGCGCAGCGCAATGAGAGGGGTTGGGAGCCTGTGGTCCTGAATCCCAGTGAGGAGCTGTGCGCCTTTGAGCAACTCATGGCATTGATCTCCCTAAATCCTGGTCCCTCGCCTCCATTCTCACAGGATGGAGAATGGAAGGGCCCCTTCCGGATATCACCCAGGTCCCCAGGAGAAAAGCGGACACTGCAATGGCACTAGCAGCTACCTCATAGGATTAAATGAGGTGACGTGTGCAAAGTGCCCGCTGTGGACACGCTAGGCATCGAACAACTGTCTGCTTCCCACTCCGGTTGTTTTTGCACCCCAGGGACTATTTAGCAGTGTCTGGAAACATTTTAGGGTGTCACACTTGGGGGGCGTGGGCGCTACTGGCAGCATCTAGCGGCCAGAGCCCAGGCATGCCGTTAAACACCCTGCAGTGCATAGCACAGACCCGCAACAAAGAGTGACCTGGCCCACGGTGTCAGTAGTGCCAAGGTCAGCAAACTCCAGCCGCTCGCTAATGATCTTGAGCTCCTACAGGGCAGAAAATGCGTCTTGCTCGTTTCTGTGTCTTCCTCAGGGCCTGCCACGGGACAACAGTCAGAAATTGAGTGCAGGAGGGAGCTGAAAGTCGGGTGGCCACAGAGGGGGTGACACGGAATGCTGGGATTGGGGGGTGTCAGAATCAGAGGGACAAATTGCCACAGAGTGAGTGTCGTGTGTTTAACTACTGATACACTCATGTGGAAACTTCCTGATGGTGGAAGTGAGTTGCAGAAACAAAAATCCTTCCCAAGCACCCTGTTGGGGTTGCTTTAACTGCCAGACATGAAGCTGGCCCTGTAGGAGATTCACAGGACCCAGTGTCCTTTTCTGAGCCCCTGCCCAGAGAGTGGTCACGATAAACTGGAACGGTTGAGTTAGCAAATCCTCTGCCTCCTACAAACCTCAGGACTTCGATGTCTTCTTCCTCCCACCCCCAATTTGTGCCCTAGGCCTTGGCCAATGTTTGTAGAACCAAATGGCTGTTAGCAAGAAAAAACTCAAACTCTGTAAAATAATTTAAAGTAGGCTGGGCGCGGTGGCTCACGCCTGTATTCCTAGCACTCTGGGAGGCCGAGGTGGGCGGATCGCTCAAGGTCAGGAGTTCGAAACCAGAGCAAGACCCCATCTCTACTAAAAATAGAAAGAAAGTAATCAGCCAACTAAAAATATATAGAAAAAATTAGCCGGGCATGGTGGCGCATGCCTGTAGTCCCAGCTACTCGGGAGGCTGAGGCAGAAGGATCACTCGAGCCCAGGAGTTTGAGGTTGCTGTGAGCTAGGCTGACGCCATGGCACTCTAGCCCAGGGAACAGAGTGAGACTCTGTCTCAAAAAAAAATAAAAAAATAAAAAATAAAGAAGTTTATTCTGAACTGAATATGAATGACCACTGGTCTGGGGACATATCTCAAGAGGAGCTGAGAAAAGATGCCAGAGGTGATTGGTTGCAGTTTGGTTTTACACATTTTGGGGAGACAGAAATTGCAGGCAAAATCGTGAATCAATACGAAGATTGATTTGTTTGGAAGATATACATTTGTTTGGTCCGAAAAGCTGGGACATCTCAAAGCGGGGGCTTACAGGTTATAGGTGGGTTCAGAGATATTTTGATTTGCAATTGGTTAAAGAAATAAAGCTTTGTCTAAAGACCTGGAGTCAGTAGAAAGGAAAATTTGAGACAAGACAAGGCGGTGTGCTAATCGGGATGGGCTGGAGGTTCTAATTACACCGTGGCGGCTGCTCCTGTGTGACACTCAACAGCAGAGGCAAGTCTGGGCCAGGTCGGGCTGTAAACTGGGGTGGGGGGCACCCCATCCTGTGGGCAAGGCCTTGCAGAGGAGGAAGCGAGGGCCATAGAAAACCTACTGCCCTCAGGCGGGCAGGTAGGTTGTATGTGACCGAAGCCTAGCCTGGAGGCTGGCGGAGGGGGGCATTCAGGGAGCAGGGTACCAGGGAAGTCTGGGTGCTAGGCAGAGACAGCCCTGGGTTCAAATCCCAGCACCTCCACTCATTAACGTGTTCATTTATTTGGTCATCCCACAAACAGCTATGGGATGAGGCCGGGCGTGTTCAGGTATGGCCCTAGACAACAAATAGCTATCGACCAGGAGCCATTTTGCTCCTGAGTGGGAGACGGATACGAAAGTCGGCAGTTAGAAGACCGTGTGGAGCCCCTGGAGACCTAATGGGATCCCAGAGGATCAGCACCTAAGCCCTGTGTGGGGGGGGGGGATGTGCCCAGCAGGGCTCCCGCCTCCCGGGGAACCTGCCACCTGAGTGGAGCCTTAGAGAGAGTGGGAGTTACGTGCAAAATGTTCCAGGCAGAGAGAACAGCACAAACGGATTCACCGAGGAAAGTTGACATTAGATAAACTAGAAGGCTTTGGGTTGTAAACAGCAGAAAACCCAACCCAAAGTGTCTTTAACCAAAAGGAGTTTAAGGGGTCATAAATTTTTATGGGAAGCTGAGTTCCATTTTGGCCCTATGGTGTCTGAGGTGACCTTGACACCTTGGGGGCTGCTCAGGAGGGAGGACTCCCAGGAGAGGTGGAGCCAGCCCCACCTTTGTGAGCGCTGGGACCTGCAGGCAGGGCAGTGGGCCCAGGACGAAGGTCCAGCCAGCCTTATCCAAGGGGTGCCTGGGGAGAAAGGAACCCAGGAAGACAACCAGGAAGGAATGTCTTAGAGGGAGGAGGAAGAGGAGAGCCATGAGAAAAGTCACAGAGGCTGAGGGAGGACGTCTCAAGGAAGGATGTGTGACCTGCCTGCCGCATGCACCAGGTGGAGGGAGACAGAGGGTGAGGATGGGCCACCATGGCTGTCGCTCACACTCATGGACCTGTCACCACGCTCCAGGCTCTGAGCCTCCTCGCCACCACCTCTGGTCTGCCCTGTGAAGATGCCCATGTTACAGATGAGGACCCAGGAAAGGGAGGAGACCAAGGGCTGCTGGTCTATTGGAGATCCGTCTATTGGAGACAGCTGAAGTTGTGGCAAGGGTGAGATCTGGGACCCAGAGTTCTTTTAGGGAACCACCCTCCTTCCTTCTCCGCCAATATAGATTGGACTTTGATTGATCTAAGCTAACTAGCTGACTCTGTCCAACCCCTCCAGTCTCACTGGTCCTTTTGGGGATACTAACATGACCTAATTCAAATCAGTGACATCCAAGCCCAGGGCATTGAGGGAGAGGAACTTTATTTCTTCTGGGCTGAGTATGAAGCTGAGATGTGTGAGGTGTGATGCCTGGAGCTGCTGCAGCCATCTTGCAGGCCTGAGGGGTAACCCTATCTGAGAATAGGGACAATACAAGTTTGGAAGTAGAGCTAACCTCAGCCACAGAGAGCTCGATGACAATGTGACAATGAGCTCTTTCTCAAGCTGTACCTGAAGCCAACTTTACCCCTGAACTTTACCATCAGCAAGCCAATAAATTCCTCACCTGCCTTACCAGTTTGCTTTGCTGTTCTGTCATTAACTGGAAGCAAACTCTGTCTGTTACCTACAGCCACAGTTAAGCTGTGTAAGAAACCACCCTATAGCTCAGAGTGGCTTAAAGAATTGAGCTCATGAGGCTGGATCAATGTTTAGACTGGACTTGACTGGGCAGTTCTGGTCTTGGCTGGGATGAGTGGGCCACATGCTGAGGTCACAGTGACAAAGATTTGTATCACTGTTGGTGTTTTGTCTAGAAGCTCTCAGCTGTCTAGGAGAGGTGTTTGAAAAGTGGTTTGTGAGACTGATGCGGGGTTGGGCTTTTTCTGCCGGTGCTGCGGGACAGAAGGGCAAGTAATTAGGGGTCTCTCTGAGGGAAGCCAGGTTTTTGCAGCTTGTCCCTAAATTTGGGTTTGTGTAAGGTTTCCTTGGGATTAGATTCAGGTGGTGCATTTTTGGCAGCAGACCTCATAGGTGATGTGGGGCCCTTTTCAGAGCCTCATGGCAGTGGGTTCATGAGGTTGGAAGGCTCCTGCTTGGGGTGGTGTCCCTCCTGTCTGGTGGCAGTCACTAACTGGCTGACAGGCTCGTTCCTTTGTCATCCACCCAACAACCCAGGTCATACCCAAGCCGAAGAGTGTGTCCGGGCAGCAGCTGCCCACCCGCTGCGGGGAAGAAGAACCCAGGAAGACAACCTCTGGTCAGCCGGGTCCAGCCCAAACTGTAGAACTGTGAGTAAATAAATTGTTTTAATCTACCAAGGTTCAGGGTGGTTTGTTTTGCAGCAGTAAATAATAAACTAAAACAAGTTATTAATTTAAAGGAATTAGTTTCCAGCTATAACCGAGTCTCTGGGAATTTACTAGAGCAAGTGAGTGGCCAAGGAAGCTGGCCAGAGGGCTGGCCCTGGGCAGGGCCTTTCACTTCCTTGAGCTTTAACTAGAGATCTGCCGATGCTCCATGATTTGGGGTGCAGCGGAGGGGGCTTCTGGTGAACTGGCAGTGATGGGCTGTCTGGATTTCAGGGTTTTGCCTGCCCACAGCGCAAGCCCCAGTCTGGAAAGCAACCCGGGTGTTTGATGGTAGATGTCAACATCGTTTTCACCACTGCCCTCATCTCTCCCATGCGGATGGGGCTTTACTGGCTGCAAAGCAGTTCCCTTTATTTCATTTTATCTTCTGGGTGCAGTAAAGCTGTCGATGGGCCCTGTTTATAGACAGTCGACAGCCTGGAAGAGAATACGTGCTCCCTCCGAGGTCATGAGCCTGTCGCTGCCCCCACACCCACCTGGCCAGCCACCAGGGGAGACAATTGTAAACTGACGCTCGCAGACAGCACAATGCGTCTCCTGGGCTGTGATAACTTTGCACCAGCCTCACCTGGCTGTTCTGAGCTGGTGCTTACCTGTGCTCCCCATGGACTGTGATCCTCCCAAGAGCAGAGAGAGTCCTGTCTCCGTGCTCCCTGAGCAGGCACTGCACACGGCTTGCTCAGGAGCTTGGACCATCTTTGAACATGAGCACTGCCTTCGACACCATCCTCTCCGCCTCCCTCCCCTCCTCTGCCCCGTCCCCATCCCCCTCCTCCCCCAGTGGACAATGACACAGGAAGTGCAGTTTGGCAGCTTCTGGCGTTAAGCAAACTGACTCTGCCATTCACTGCCTTAGTTAAGGTGTCTAAGCCTCACTTTCCACACCAGTGGGAATAATGAGGAGGGAAACCTTTTGGCCAAGAGTTTGCACAAAATAGGCACTTAATTAATAAGTAAAACCTGCAAATATTTATGCTGATGGTGGTGCACCCTAGGACATGATTTAAGGGTTGTAAACTTGATCTTAACCCACCAGTGGGTCACTATCGCCCTCTTCTGGCCGGGGGTGGTGTCTGCATCTCCTCCATTCCTTCCTTGCTGAGGAATGGCGGCCCTGCCCCCACCCCCACGCCAAGCACGTGTAGCAAGTGCCTTCCTGGGCTTGGGGAGTGTGGCCAGGAGTCCAGGCCGTCCTGGCCCTCGGGTGTCAGATTACGCAAGCCTGGCACTTTGTGAGTGCTCAGGAGACATTAGCCCTGCTCTGGCCACCGACACTGCTTTCCCTCTTGTCATCTCTGGGCCTGTCTCCCCGTCTGACACGGACATTGCGCAGCCGCCTGCAGGGGACCAAGGCAGAGCTTGGAGTGTCTGTTCCTACCATTTCAGACAGTCTCACCCAGGGGACCCCCAGGACAATGCCAGCACCCACCCGGTCCAGATGAAGCCCCCAGGAAGCCCCCACGTTCCGAGGGTCCAGGCGCTGTCACGGCACAAGTCCAAGATCAGCTCCCTGGGAAGGGGACGACTGGTCCTGGACAGGAGTCGCCATCCTGACCCGCCGCCCGAGGGCTGGTGCTGGGAGCCCCGGTCTGGAGTCTAAGTGACTATGTGACCTTGGCCAAGGCATTTCAAACCCCTGACTGACACAGGGAAGAAAACCACTGAGGCGGGAGCATGTGTTTTGATGCCCCAGGGCAGAATTGTGGGAGAATCCTCTCCTCCCTGCCTTGGCACCAAAGCCTGCATCCAGATCCCCAAAGCGGTCCCCGCCCACCACAGGAAGGTGGGTGCCACCAGTCCTAGGAGCTAGGCTCACTTCTGCTTCCTTCTGCCGGACCTCTGTCCAGCATCGTCCACTCCCAAGCTATTTCCACCTGTGCCTGGGGGGTAACCGCATCCCTAAGAGAAGGTGCTCCGTACATCTGTCCTTGTCCCCACCAGCCATGCAGTCCTTGGTCTCATACCTCATTGGTTCAGACTTGACAACAGCAGGGCATCTTTAGCAAGACCAGAGCCACCCGCTCCTACCCCTCCCTGCCCCACAGCACCCACAAACTGGCTACACACGCAGACCCTTTGGACTTTGTAGCTGTTTTTATTATTAATATTATCTTCTCCTTTTAAGCATCCCTTTAAGGGTGAAATGAAATCCAACCATTTACAGAGAAAATGATTTCGAATGTACATATTGATTTTCCCTTACAAAAAAAATAATACTATTATTATTGGTGTCCTTAAATTATGCATTTCCCAGGGCCCTGCCTTCTGCTTGGGCAAGTCCCATCAGTCTCCCCGCCCCTTTCCCCTCAGCCCCCAAAGCCCTCCCACGCTGCCCCAGGGAACCGACGTGACCCACGAGTGGACAGGGCCAGCCGTGCTCCCTGGATGCTTGGCACAGATGAGCCTATCGGGTCTAGAGGTCACGGGGCTAGTGGTTTCCGGGGAGAGGGATCTGGATACACCAACAGGACAGCAGTGTGCCGGCATTCACATTTAGTTTGGTTTCCCTTCACGTTGAGGGAGTGGCCCGGAGCCCCCCAAATTCCCAGTGTATGCTGTGAGGGTACGCGAAGCTCTTCAACCCCACGTCCTGGCGCCCCAGCCCTCGGACGCTGTCCTCTCCACCGACTGCCAGGTCTGCGCCCGCGCTGCTGTGAACAGGCCCCTGCCGCACGGGGTCTGGGAAGACGGGGCCTGGCAGGTCCGAGCTTCTCCTTTTCCTCCACCTGCCCCTGAGCACTGGAGGCCAAGGACCCCTGCAAGCCTGGGGAGGTGCTGGGAGGTGGAGTGAGGAAGCCGCCAAGGAGGGAGGCCCTGGGCTGGGGCCCAGGCATGATTCAGGGGCCCCCGGAGACTGCCTGTCCACAGGGCACAGAGAGGCTCCTCGGGAGGGCAGCCTGGCCTGGACTGACCCAGGGCCACAGCGACACCCTGACTTCTCGAGCTACCTCTCAGCCCCAAGGGGAACCAGAGAGGAAGTCTGCTGTGGCTTCAAAGAAGGGGTTCACTTGGGGGATCCCCTAGACAGGAGCAAGAGTACTCCAACCCATCAGGAACTCCCAATAAGACATCCAGAAAAGGCCTCACTGGAGGTGGGGCGGGACCGAGAGGGGCTGGGGAGGTAGTGGGCTCTCAGCTGCATGGCCCTCAGGTCGGGAGCGTTCCCATTCCTCAGACTGAAAGACAGACGGACAGACCCTGCATCTACTTTAGCTTTGCCTTCTGGGCTCCCCAAGGGCTTAATGCCTCAGTCATTTTGGGGAGCCGCAGGAGGTGTGGCCACAGGCTCCAGGTCCTAGGGAAGAGGACACCCAGGCCTGGGCTCCCACGTCCACACACAAACTTACAGTTAAAGGGACACGTCGATACAGACACGCACAAAGACACACCAAGCATGCACCCATGCCCATAAATATACACACACACCCACAAACACATACCATTCCACAGGCAGACTCCGCACACTGCGTCACTCGGTAACGCGTGAGCGGGCGGGGGGAGAGGGAGCTCCCTTCCCACACAGCTGCGGCTCCCACTGCTCCCTGGCCCTGGGCTGGCACAGCGAGAGGAACAGGAGCAGGTGTTCCAGAAGCTCTGACGAGAGCAGGATCCAACGACTGAAGCAGTCATTCCTACCACCTCCCCTCCCCCTCCGCCAGAGACTACTTGTCTCCTGGATCCATTCTCTTCTCCCCCGTTAATAAGAGGACTCCCAGGTTGAGGCCGGCACATGGCAGCCCAGCTGGACTACACTTTCCAGTTTCCCTTGCAGCTGCTTGTGGCCATGTGACTGAGGCCTGGCCAATGAGATGCTATCAGAGTGACAGAGCCATTTCTGGTTCATGCCCTTAACGGGAAAGGGGTGCGCCTCCCTTGCCTATCTCTGCTTCCCCCATGGTTGGATGCACACAGGATGGTGGGAGGCGGAGCAGCCACTCTGCCCAGAATTGGAAGGTGTGTACGAAGGAAAACAGAGCTGCCCTACTAGCTCTGCACTATCTTCCTCTAGACAATTTAATTAGAAACAAGCTTCCGTCCTGCGTAAACCACTGTATTTCAGGGTCTCTTAATTACAGCAGCTTAGAACCTACTCCAACAAATACACCCCCACCCAAGGCAAACTGTGAGGAATGGGATGACATACAACTGGCCTTAATGTCCCTTCTTAGGCCCAGGACAGCCTCGAGGGCCCTTTCTAGCCCCTAGCCATCCCCAAGGAGGGGCACAAGAGTGATCCCACCTGGGAGGGTGGAGAGCTGGGGCTGTGGGTGCCAGCAGGAAGGAGTGATGGGGAGGAAGGGGTGAATAGATGCAGGGGCCTCTGTCAGTTTCCTCCTTTCTCCCTCCCCAGGTGCCACCTACAGCTGGACTCCTGGCCTTGCAAGGCTGCATGGGCAGCCCACAAGACAGCAATATAAAAAGTAAGAAGGACTGTCAAGGCGAGGTTTGGGAGCCAAAGGAAGACTCCCCAGGGTTTCCTGGGCCCTGTGCCATGTCAGTTCCTACGGGCCGGAAGCACAGAGACAGACTCAGGCACCAGCCTCCCAGTGAGGTGCCATGTCCTTTGGGGCAGGGTGTACCCCAAAGCTCTCCTCTCCCTCCGGCCCAGCACTTCTGATAACGCTGCATGGCATCCACCAGCACTTCCTCTCAGTTGGATGTCATTTGTCATCCCCTTTCCTAGGTGTCCCGTCTTGCTCCTGGACCCAAATGCATCTATTTACAGAGCCCCTGGCCCACCTGGCATGCCCTTTTCCCCCTGTAGGTCCAAAGCCCCGGATGCAAACGGTGGGCTCCTCCCCAGCCAGGCCACGCCCTCATGGGCACTCTGGAGAGTTCCTGCGGGATCCCTTGCCCATGCCCTTCTGCCCCGTGACCACCGCGCACTCCCCAGCAGCACGTCTGGCCACAGCACTCTTGGCGGGAAGAAGGGCTGAGCAGGTGTCTCAGCCTGCCCTACTTCGCGTTTTGAGCTCAAAGGCCTAACCCTCGAGTCACAAGTGCTTGAGTAGGGGAAGCCCCATCCACCCACCCACCCACCCACTCCTGGTCCTCTCAAGAACCACCAAGCCAAGCCGGCAGAAGGAGACAGGGAGATAATTCTAGGGGCGGCCACCACCCCGCACCCTGCCACGGGCCCTATAAGGTCATGCAGCCTTAGCCTTCAACCTCGTCGGATTTGCCGCGCGCAGGTGGCCTTCCCTCGGGAAGCCTGCTGCCCCGCCCGCCTTGCGCCGTGCTCCTGGGCTCCTGGTAGGGGTTGTCCAGCAGGTAGCGGAACTGCTCGTAGTTCTTGAGCAGGTACCTGGGCGCGTACATGTGCTCGCTGGGGTCGGCCGGCGGGTACTCCTGCTGCGTGCCGTCAAACCAGCCGCCCGTGCGGATCAAGCTCCGGATGTAGTTGAGGTCCCGCTTGTCCTCGTAGTCGCCCCAGCGGGGAAAGTCGCCGTTCTGGGCGGACACGAGCTTGAAGTAGATGCCCTCGGGCGTGAAGCACCAGGAGCAGTGCCAGCCCGCGAAGTGCAGCGGGCTGCCGAGCGACCACTGCACCAGGATGTGGCCGGTGCGGTTCTCGTACTGGCGGAAGTTGGGCATGGTGTAGTACTGGCGGCGGCGCAGGCGGATGCCGTCCAGCGCGTACACGGCGCGCAGCATGTCCACCGTGCAGCCCGACACCACCTCCAGCGTGCCCGGCTGCTTCCAGAAGAAGCCGTAGAGCGACTTGCGCATGTGGAAGGCGAAGGGCTCGGTCCAGCCGTCGTAGAGCTTAAGGAAGAGGACGCCGTCGCGGGCCGGGATCTCGTCGGCGTCGTCGATGATGAAGACGTCGTCGGGCCGCAGGTTGCGCAGCCGCGAGACGCCGTCCTGTGTGAGGAAGGTGCGCAGGTAGTCGTCGGCGATCCAGCCGTCCTGCCGGCCGCCCGGCGGGAAGTGGTCCAGGAAGACGTAGAGCACCTTGTGGCGGATGTACTCGAAGGTGCCGTTGGTCAGCATCTCGCGGAACTTGAGCGGCCGCGGCTCCCCGTAGGCCGTGAAGTTGGACTCGCACACCACGAAGGCGTCCACCACGTCGCCCAGCTCGTGGAAGCGCACGTCCAGCAGGTCGAACTCGTGGTTGATGTTGATGGCGTTGATGACGCGGCGCGGCACCTCGCGGGGCACCAGCCGCTCCTTGGTGGGCAGGTTGGAGTACTGCACCACGGTGGGCACGCCGCAGCTGGGCCCGTGCCAGCCGGGCAGGCACACGCACTCCACCCACTTGCGCCGCGGGCCCCGGGCCCCCGCGCGCTCGCGGGCGCTCAGCAGGTACCGGGGCGGGCGCCTGGCCGACGAGCCGTTGGCCCACTCGGGCTTCTCCTCCGGCCGCCCCGGTGGTGGCTTCTCCAGCATCTTGGTGCCTGGTTTGAAGCAGACGCCTCCGGCTTTGGTGCGCACGAAATACTCGGTGGTGTCCTCGGGAAGCACGAAGTCCACCCTGTGGAGTTCCTCGGTGGCCTTGCTTGGTGACAGGGGCTGCAGCAGGGGCGAGTGGGAGTAGAGGGGGGTCCGCAGCAGGTCGGGGCCTCCCGGCTCGGGGCTGGCCTGGGGCGTGACCGGGGCATTGTTCCAGAAGAAGCTGGACACAAGGTTAGGGCTGAGGGAGGCCAGTTCTCGGGGGAAGGTGACATAGGACAGGGTCTTAAAGAAGTGCAGGAAGGAGATGAGGCACAGGCCGGCCATACAGAACATGAGAAAGAGCTTGTAGCGTCTCATCTTCATCCTGCGGGACCAGGGAGAGAGCAGACAGGTTAGGGCCCCCTGAGACTCTTTTAGGAAGGGGACCTGAGGAGGCCTCTGCTATCATCATGTTTGGGAACGTCCTGGCCAGCGCCGGGAGCCCCGGCATGAGTCGTCTCTTGCCTCTAAGGCCCCTGGAAGCCCCAGCATCAAGGAAACACCTCTTGCTCCCACAGCCCTTCCCCTCAGAGACCACCAGGCCACCACAGTGCCCCTCTGCAGCCTGCCTCACCCTGACTGTACCAGCTGCATGGCTGGGCTGCGCTCCAGGAGCAAACGCATCCTGGGAAAAGCTCAATCCCACGGGGCGGGCCCTGCCCAGGGCTCACAGGCCCCAAGGGAGGGCAGGTGGCAGGCTGCCCACCGGAGGCCCGTCCCTGTAGGGTGCTGTGCGGGCCTCTCCTTCCTTTTGCTCTCCCTCCTTCCCTCCTTTCCCAGCTATCTTTTTTGTGGACATATTGACAAACCTATTGCATATTTTTTCACCAAAAAAATTCACAGGTCTCAAGGGAACGCACTTAATTCTAACAAATTTAAAGAATAAAATTAAGTAAAAGTTCCCCTTCATTACCCCACATCCTGTATTGGATGCTTAGGCCGAAAAAAGTCTGAGATATGTTGCTGGTTTTGTATGTAAATTTTCTGTTCTTGATTTAGTATTTTTCATGAATATTATCATATTGGACACTAAGTCTAACCAAGTTGTTTTCCTCAATCAATGATAGATTTAAAAGATTTTCTTATCAGTAGAAATAAATCTACCAGTTCCTTTTAAATCCCACATAATCTTATGTGGTTATTTTGAATGAATCATTCTCTATTCATGAATGATTCATGATATAACTATTTGCTATTCATTTATAGCTTAATTTATCAATTAGTTTATGACTATGGAATGGAGATGCTTGTATCTCATTTTAAATAAGCTTTTAATTTTAGAATATTTATAGATTATCAGAAAAGTTGCCAAGATAGTACAGAGGGGTCCTTACACACCTCACCTATTATCAGTGTTTTATACCACCATGGTACATTTGTCACAAGTAGGAAATTGACATTGGCATGTCACCATTAACCGAATCCCACACTTTATTTGGACATCTTTTCTCATGAATGAGCTTGTACAGTGACAGAGCACTTCTGACCGCCACCATCCGGCTCATTTGGTCCTCGAACCTAGGCAAGTGGGCAGGTGGGCCAGGAGGTTACACCTGTTTGACCAATGAAAATGCCCCGTGGGGCCAAGTGGGACCAGAGACTTGTCTGGGGAGACCCACCAAGGCACAGAAGAGGCTAGGACAGAAATCTTGTCTTTGGTATCTCACACTGTCCTTCCATCCAGAACATTCTTTCCCTTACACTGTTCCTCTCTGTGGCTTCTCCTGACTTCTCTGGTCCTCCCTCTGGTTAGCTGCGTGCCATCCTGCCATCCTCTCCCCCTCACCTCCTAACTCTGAGGACAGCAGGGGAGAGTGGAAAAGAGACACTTGGCTCCAAACTCCTGTGACCTTAGCAAGGCTCCTCGCCATGTTCAACCTCCGTCGCTCCGTCCACGAAATGGGGGCGGGGCGCCTGGTGTGCAGAGGTGCTCAGGGCGCTTCCGCCGCTTTCCATGCTCAAGGCTGGAAGCCCCTGAAGTAATTTTCCCTAAGCTACGTGGTTGTAAGGCACAGAATTGTGAACTGTTTGATCTAGAAAACAAGTTTTAAGGGCCATCTCCTCCCACTCTTTCACCTCTTAGAGGAAGAAACCAGGACTTAGGGGCCTCAGGGACCTGCTCAAAGTTTTGAAGCTGGGGTGTGAGCCCAGGTGCCTGGGAGCCCCAACTACGCGCCCCTCACGGCCTCACCTGAGCAAGCCAGTGGGGAGCAGCCGAGTTGCTCATCCCAGAGGTCAGGGCAGTGCGTGCACTATTAGATCCGAGCTGTGCCACCTTCTCCAGTTTAAACGCCTGGCCCCCGGAGCCGCACACCGGCACAGCTGACCATGGGCAAGTAGGACAATCGGGGTTGGGGGCCTGACTTCTGCTAAATGTCAGCTGTCCCAGGGCAGAGGTGGGGTGGTCTCTACTGGCTTGTGGAAGGAGGGGAGGGAGGAGCTGCTCCTTGGCGACATTTGGAAATGGGCCCCTCTCCACACTGGAGTCCAGCCCTGGTCCGGCAAAACGAGAAGTTAGGCCAGGCCAGCAGGGTGAGCAAAAGGGCAAAGGGGCCAGGCCCAGCAGAGGCGGGGATGGGAGTTCCTGCGGTGGCAGGAACCAGGCACAAGGCAACACTGCAGACTGGTGTCAGCACGGCAGAAGCTTCCAGAGTGACCCACCCAAGGCATTTCAGGACCTAGCAAGGCAGCCCTGCTCCTTCTGGTGGATTATTTTTCTCTACGTGGGACCTGCCTCTGTGAGGCACACCCCAAGTTAGACTAAACTGGCCCATGCGGTGTGGAGGGCAGGGCCTAGGGCTGCCATCCAGACCGGATCCCCTGGCAGCAGTGAACAAAGGCCATAGCAAGGTGAGAGAACCTCGGAGAGGCAAGTGAATGTCCTGCTTGGGTGTAAAGGGCCTCTGTGGACCTGCCGAGGGCAGGCTGACCCAGCTGCCCTTTGGCTTCCTGGATCTGATTATACCAACCATCTGTGCCCTTCTGATGACAGACTCACCAGTGCCTGGGAGCTCCCCTCTGACTCACTAGGGCCTTCAGGGCAGAGCCCCTAGATAAGGCCTCAGTCTGGCTTGCTGCTAAGAATCATGGAACTGAGCATGTTTCTTTTATCACTCAGGCTGCTAGGAGGCTCAGAAGTGCACAGTAGCAGGCCCAGAGCGAGTCAGCAGCATTCATAAGACGACATTTTCTGGGACTCCTTCACATGCAACTGTCTATATTTTTTCAGCCCTTATTCTCAGCCTGATTCCTTTTTATCTTCACATTTTTTAATAAGGCAGCATAAAAATAAAATGGAATAGGCCGGGCATGGTGGCTCATGCCTGTAATCCTAGCACTCTGTGAGACTGAGGCGGGCGGATCATTTGAGCTCAGGAGTTTGAGACCAGCCTGAGCAAGAGCAAGACCCTGTCTCTACTAAAAATAGAAAGAAATTAGCTGGACAACTAAAAATATATAGAAAAAATTAGCCGGGCATGGTGGCGCATGCCTCTAGTCCTAGCTACTCGGGAGGCTGAGGCAGAAGGATCGCTTGAGCCCAGGAGTTGGAGGTTGCTATGAGCTAGGCTGACACCACGGCACTCTAGCCAGGCAACAGAATGAGACTCTGTCTCAAAAAAAATAAATAAATAAATAAATAAATAAAATAAAATGGAATAAATAAGCACCAGCACTCAGAGTCTCAGATGCGTCTCTCAGACAGCCTGGAGGTCATCGTACCCTCCCTGCTTTAACAGATGGGGAAACTGAGACTCGGAAAGATGACAAGACCTTCCCCAAAGGACATTAAGAAGTTGGCTGAGTCAGGACTTGAACCCAAGTTCGGGTTCCCAAACCAGCGCCTCTCTTCCTCACTACATCTTGGACCACCGTAGCGCAGGTGGCCCGGCTGGGGGCTAAAGCCATGGAACCAAAATGGGCCCCAGCTGGTGGCATTTCTGCTTCCACTACAAACCACCAGGTGCAACAATGAAATTGGATGTCACTGACGTTTACACGCTGGCTACTGTCCTGAGCACGTTACACGCGTGACCTCACTGAGTCCTCCAGCTCGTCTCCCCCGGACATCTGCCCTCCCAGCTGGAATACAAGCTCCCTGGAGCAGGGAAATGTACACAGCAGGTGCTCAATGAGGCCACCCTGCAATGCTCTAGCCCTTCCCAATATGCTCTCCATCACGTCCATATGCCCGGACTGCCGGGTTCAAATCCCAGCTCTATCGTTCCTGTCCGCGTGGCCTTGGGCAGCTCAATCACTTTTCTTTCTTTTTTAAATTTTTTTACAGTTTTGTATATATTTTTTTTTTTACTCATCTTAAGCATTATATCAATCACTTTTCTATACCTCTGTTTTCTCATCGATAAAGTGAGGGCTTGATAAAAATCCACGTTAAGTACCTAGCCCAGAGTAAGCACTGAATAAGCGCTAGCTCTTCTTATCCCTGTTATTCTTCCCCAGGCTGGCAGAGGAGGGAGAGCCTTCAGGCGGGGCACAGCAGCAGCAGGGGTTCAGAGGTGGCCCCTAGCAGGGCCTCAGTCCTGTCTCAGAGCAGCAGGAGCAGAGCGCGGGCAAACCTGAGCCTGCTAGGGGAGGGGGCACGGGCTGGGAAACCACGCTGCCTGGGGCCCCAGGAAAAGGCGGGTTGAGACTCCCTGGGAGACGTCCTGGAAGGACACCCATACCCACCCCACTACCAGATAGCCTGTGAGCTGCACCCAGCCCCAGGGCCCTGGGTGTCTTCTGAGCGGGAGACGGTGGTGGGGATGGGCGGGGAGCAGGTGCTTCCTGGTAGCCATGCAAGCCTGGCCCCAGGAGGCTGAATGTGACCCATGATGGCAGCAGGACTCAAGCCTGTGGCCTAGAAGGTTCAAGCTAGGCAGATTTTGTTCCTTCCCTCCCTCTTCCCACTTTGCCCTTCTCCGTGTGCCCTTTTTCTCTGGGCTCTGCTTGGAAGGCTCATGGGGTAAGGGAGGGACACTAATGAGCGAGCCCAGACCCTTCGGATTCAGGGCTCAGGCTCAGTCCAGCGGGGGGCTCCTGGCCAGAGAAGAGAGGTGCTCCCTGGAGGCCACAGGCTGTGACTGTATGGCTGGCCACACGGCAGCGGCCTCTCAGGCGCAGACACGCACTGACAGCTGTCACCAGGGTGATGGGAGGCTCCATGGAACTCTCCGTGGTCCTGAGCTCGCTTGCGCTGACCAGGGTCCTAACTTGGCCTGGGGGTGCCCTTGGCTGGCCTCACCCTGGCCCCTGCCAGCCTCCTCCTCGGTTCAGACGGCTCATGTCCTAACGGCCACTTCCCTTGTCCACCCCCTGCAGACCCCTTCCCTGCCTGCCTCTCAACACCTGATGTCTGCTGTCCTCAGCTCTGGGACAGCCATCAGGCACTCAACTCCTCCAGCTGGCAGAAGGGGCCGGCCATCGTCTGTGTGTCAGCAGTGGGCAGGCCCGACCCCTAGCAGGTGCTTGGAATGTCCACGAGGGGAATTTTGGAGGTCACCCGGCGCACTATCAGTCTCCACGCCCGGGCAGGACCTTGCCCATCCACAACCCCCAGGCCGGGAACACCTGGGGGGATGGACCCTCCCCACCTCCCTGTGCCCACTTTCCGCCCCATCGAGTCCTGCCCTGCATGAGCTGGGAGGAAGGCGGAGGTGCATCTTGGCAGCCTGCCATGCCCAGCAGCTCCTGAAGCACAGGGCAGCCCAAGGGCTGTGACCGCCAGAGCTGGACACTGCCTGTGACCTTGGCAAGTTACTCCACCTCCCCACACCTCTCCATAAAACGGAGGTATGATGGTCCTTCTCATAGGGCTATCGTGAGAATCCAAGGAGTTAATCCATGCAAAGGGCTGGAAACACACCCAGGCACACAACAGATGCTCGGTGAGTAAGAGCTGGCCTCCACCGTTACTGCAAGTCTGGAGGGTTTAGTTTGGATCCTATAGCTGTGACTTACTAGCTGTGTGCCCTTAGGCGAGTTACTTAGCCTCTCTGATCCTCAGCCTTCTGAGATGTAAAAGGAAGCTGTCATCCTCTCATTTGCAGTCCTGTGGGAGACCTGGATGGGCCACAGTGTCAAAGCATTCTGCATGGAGCCGGCACTTGGTACATGCTGTATAAATGCCTGGTTTTTTTTTCCTTCCTTCCATTTGGGTTTCCTGCCAGACAACCAAATACAGATGACCCCACCGAACAGGCCAGGCCTTGCTGCCGGCCAGCTTTGTTACCTTCAGTAAAGACAACAAAGGCACCTTTGTTAAGGTACAAAGGTAGCTGGGCCAATTAGGGGGCTGCTTACCCCTGACTGGCACCACCTCCCCACAGGGCATTTCTCAGCAACTCATCAGGCCTCCCTAAACCAGACCCAGGGAATCTGGAGCCCACCGACATTTCCAGACTCCTCTCCCAGCCCAAGGACCCTCGAAAAAGAACACCGTCCAAGTCTTCAGCCCAGGCCAGTGCCCCTGCCAAGTGACATCTGGCCTCTGCTTGTCCAGTCCTTGGTGTGGCCCACCCCAAGCCCCTTAGGCTGCTAGAAATTCTCCCTTCTGCCCTTCATCAGCTTCCGTGGAACTTCCACTACCGGTTCTGGTTCCTTCCTGCGACAAGGCAAAGAAAGCGACCACCTGCCCTGGTCTCTGGGGCTAAATAAGGGTCCTTCCAGCTGGAGGTTCTATGACCCCATATGGGGTGACAGGCAGAGGAGGTGCCACGGAACACACAGAGCCCAGAGTTCTAGCAAGATTTGAGCAACAACGGACGCTGTGCTTGTTTCTTCAGTTCTCATCGTTTGATTCCTTCTTGTGATGAACCTCCATCAGCCGGGGCTCCACAAGGGGCAGGCCCACACACAGCGGTCACTCTACAGCCACCGTATCACCCAGGCTACTGGTACACATGTGCCGAGACCCTGCGTGTGCCAGGCACTGCCTCGGCAAATGCCAGAGAGAAGTCAGAGACGATTCCTGGGCCACCCTTGGAGGCAGATGTGTGTGTCCACTTTGCAGGTGAGGAGATGGAGGCCTCGAGAGGCTGCGCTGCTCACGCAGTGAACACAGCTGATGAGAAGGAAGCGGGTGGCAACAGAGACTCCCGAGCATCCTGCACCTGCTCACAGGTGGACCTGAGGCCCAGAGGGGCTGCAGACTGGGGGGTCCTGCCTCAGGCTAAACACAAGTGGCCTGGCTGAGGGAGGGTCTAATGCACCGTGACTCCCAGCAGCCAGGAGTTCTGTCCCCCCCCACCCCCCACACGCCCAGAGGAAGGGAGTCTGCTCTCGGCGCCAGGCCTGGTCAAGGACTCCATCTTCCCCGGGTGGCCAGAGAGTCCTTGCAAATCCTGCTCGCCATGGGCAGAGGGGACAGCTGCTGCCATGCACGTCCATAGGAAGAAACCAAGGCCCGCAGGGAGAGCCAGAGCTACAGCGGAGCAGTTCTCGGACCAGCCAGGCAGCATGCAGGGAAGACAGGGTGCCCAGGCCACCGGATACCCAACTTCCCTGGGCATGAGAGTCTGGCCTCCATGGAGTCAGCCCTGCTTTCTCTGTTGGCTCAGCTCCAGGGTGGGGGCGTTGCCAAAGGCTCTCAGTCCAACGCCCTCTCCAGGACTTCCTTTCCTGGCAAAGCCTGGCCCTCCCCTATGCCAGTTCCCGTGCACCCTGGCCCTCCCTCCCCTCCAAACCCATCCCCATTTAGCCTGATCCCAGACCCCTGCAGGCTGCCTGAGAACTTTCCCACAGAGTGGCTGGCAAGTGCCTGGGAAAGTTGGTTCCCAAAGCTGGGACCTGTCCCCGCTAGGACTCTGCCCCTCCCTGCACTGGTCACTGGCCCGCCCAGGACGTCAGCTTCTGGTTCCAAGAGACCCATGGGCAGCATAGAGATGGAATTTCTCCACCATCCCGGAATGTTCTACTGGATAGCCCTGGAGGCGAAACAGATTAATCATCCTCAGGCATCCTCCAACAGGGTGGCTGTGCTCAGAAGCCTTCTGTAGCTCCCACCATCCAGCAATGAGGTTCACGACCATCGAACCCCCTGCCTTGCCTATTCACGTTGACTACGATGGCCAGGACTTACCGCAGGCTTAATATATGCCAGGCATCGGCGGGGCCTTTACATGGACTTTACCATCCTTGGAGGTAGGAATTATTATCCCCATTTTGCAGATGAGGAAACTGAGGTTCCAAGGGTAAAGCAACATGTAGACCATTCCTCTGCTCACCTGTGCAAACCTACTGCTCTCCAGGGCCTCCACCTAAGAGGGGGGTGGGGCTGGAGCAGAGGCAGGCCTCAGCCCCGGGCCCCCAAAGGCTCTGAGAACAGGGACCCCCGTCAGCCTGAGGCAATCTGCTTGACCTTCAGCATTGTCTTATAGCCCTTTCTGTCATGGTGAGAATGTTCTAGGCCTGCGCCGTCCCGCATGGTAGCCATAGCCACGTGTCTATCAAGCACTTGAAATTGATGGCGGCAACTGAGGAGCTAATTTATAATTTAAACAGCCACATGCTGTAGTGGCTACTACACTGGACCATGCAGGTTTAGACGGAACTGGGGAGAACGGGAGGCAGGGAGCTGGGTGTGGGAGGAGGCTGCAGATGGGCTGAGGGGAGCACGTCTGGGGAGCATGTCCAGGGAGCAGCCCAGGGGCGTCCCCTGTCCACGCCATGGTGGATGGGGCAGGGGGGGTGGGACAGAGGTCAGCTGAGGCTGCGGCCCCAGCAGAGAAGGCTTGTTAAACACTGGGTGACCACGGGAGGGAGGGGTGCCGCTCTGGGGGCAGCCGGACACCCCAGGCTGGAGGCGTTAGCAGGCGACTGGCAGAGGAAGCCAGGTGCTCCCAAGCTTGAGAGGGGAGGTGAGGTGGACGGCAGGACCTGGGAACGTGCAGGGAGGAGGAAGAGGGGAAAGAGGCGCCAGGTGGTCAGCGGTGTCCGTGCACATGGAGCCCCGGCAGGGGCCTGTGCAAGCAGCTAGGGGCCAGCGGCGACAGGAGGGGGCAGGGGGGGTGGGGCTCCCCCATCGCGGATCTTCAGCCCCCACCCAGGCAGAGAAGGAACCGTGTGAACACCAGAGGGCAGATGACAGATGCACCGCCCTGGGCTGGGGACCATGTGCACGGCTCAGAGGGGCCCTCAAGACTCTGGCTGCGTCCTACACACGGTGCCCAGAGTGGAGAGGTGCAGACCCGGCCTGTGGGGGCAGCCAGGCCAGGAGTGGGACGTGGCCCTTAGCAGCCCAGAGGGCACATGGCCCGGCCCAGAGCAGACACTCGGTGAACGTCTGGGATAAACCAGAGGAAGAAGTGTGCACCGTGGGACTTCAGGCACAGGCCTCTCCATCTCTCAGGGACACAGGCCCCTCCAGCAGGGCCACACACAACCATACACTTGCCTGATGCAGAACTGAGAGCCGTGGGGGTCGGGCCAGGGTGCAGGAAGGTGCCCCGAGGCTGCGGGAGGGTCTGGGGGCACACGATGACTACAGTGGGACAGTGGAGCTTCTGCCTGTCCTGGGTGGGTGGAGAGGGCAGGTCGGCCTCTGGGCTTGGCGCTGGGGTGCTGCCGGAGTAGGCCGGGTGGACGAGGCCCTCAGAGAGCTCAGTCCCGAGGAGGGGACAGAGGGCAAGCCAGAAAACCAGCCAGCAGAGGATGCCAGGTGTCAGGGGGCCTCCTGAGGAAAGGACAGTTAAGCCAAGACCACAGGTCAGGAGAGCGCCACTGCGCGGAGTGGGCGACGGCACCAAGGCCGGCGTGTCGGGACCCTGGGGTCCGTGCGGGGCCACGGGGCCAGTGCGGAGGGTGTGGGCTGAGTCTGGTCAGGGGCAACGTGGGGCCTGGAGGGGGCGGTGAGGACGGCACTTCAGGGGCAGTTTGGGCAGGAGCCAGGGCACCCCTTCTCAGTCGCCACCCCCATGCAGCTAACCCTCTAACCAGGCAGGGTGGGCAGGTTTGGGGAGCAGTGGGCCCAGAACATCCTTCCCAGGAGACAGTGCCTGCCCCATTCCCCCTCCTCCATGGCGCTGGCACTTGCTGGGTGCCCTCCGCTGCCAGCCACTGTGCTACTGGCCTCACTCCCTCCATCCGCTCAGGCGCATGGGGCTGAGGGCCTGCCGGAGACTCAGCTGGCGGATGGCAGCGGCAGGAGTCACACCAGCCGGTGCCGGGGCTCCTTACTCAGGATTTCAGGGGCAAGGTCTAGGCCGCTGCCTTCAGCCTTGCCCGAGGCAAGGGCCACTGCGAGGGCCATCGGGAGCCCGTGGACCTGCCATTTTCAGGTCACATGTCTTCCTGACTCTGGCAGGTGACCAGACCAGCCCCAAGAGCCCCGTGTCCAGGAGAGGTGCACCCACCCGCCTATCCTGACAACCAGCCTGTAACAATATGAGCATCTGCCAGGGGCTGCAGTGATTTTTAAATGACGTTCACAGTTTTAGAGCATGAGCTCTAAAAAGTCAGCAAACCTCCAAGGTGAGGCCTGGACTTCAGGAGCCCCTGGGAGACCTGGCTCCTGCCCCACTCTGCAAACCTCTGCCCTGCCCTCCCCCGGAGCTCACAGCTTCACAGACCCTCTGCCCCCTGCCCCGCCATGCCCAGCCCACCCCCCTGCTCCCCCTCGACCCCTCTCCCCCGCCCTCTTATCATCTTCCGAAGCCCTGATCAGCGGGCGCTCAGAGAGCAGGGAGGGGTCCCGAGCCGGCTGCACCGTCTACGCAGGGGTTTCTGTTTGCAGCCAGCCTGGCTTGGCCACAGGCTGGGGTGCCCACGGCTTCCCCTCACCGGCCTGTAATGATATGGGGTGCTGTGGTCTGAATGAGTCCGCCAAAGTTCATGTGTTGGCAACTTAATCACCGATGCAGGGGTGTTGAGAGGTGGGACCTTCAAGAGGTGATTAAGTCCAGAGGGCTCTGCCCATGCCTGGATTAACGCCCTTATCTCCGAGGAAAGCGGGCACTGGGCCTCTTCCCTCTCTCCCGAGTGCCCTTTCGCCCTTCTGCCCTGGGGTGACGCAGCACAAAGGCCCTCGCCAAATGCCCGTCCCTCCATCTTGGGCTTCCCAGCCTCCGGAACCGTGCAAGAGACATTTCTGTTCTTTATAAATGGCCCAGTCTCGGGGATTCTGTGATAGCAGCACAAACAGGACTAAGGCGGGGGAGAGAGAGCACCTCTGAGACCCCCCAGCTCCCCTCCGCAGGGCCGTGCTGAGGCTTTAGCTGCTTCTAACTCTGCCCTGACATCAGCCTCCATTGCTATTTTACCGATGGGGAAACCAAGGTTCAGAGAGTCAAAGTGACAAGCCCGTATGTGGCCGTGCATCTGCCCCTACCCTGCGGCCTGCACTCCCCACCACTCCACCCTGCACCGGGCCACCGCCTAGCCCCTCCCTGGGCCCCTGCAGACCATTGCTGCCATCCTCCCCTCCCCTGGCCCATACCTGCCTCTGGGCCCTTTGCTGGCACCACCACAGGTGAGGCGCAGGGTCTAGGCACGCTTACTGCAGCGTGGTCCCAGCTGTGTGCTGGGCTTTATGGCTTCATGGCAGCCGTTTCCTCCCTAGACACTGTCCCCGCCCCCAGAGGCCGAGCACAGGTGTCAGGGGACTACATGGGGAGCTGACCTGCTGCCTAGGTGCCAGCCCCACCCTTCACCTGGGCTGGTTCCCAGCCCCACCTCTTCCAGCAAGGTCCCTTCACCTCTTGGTCTCCTCATTTGTAAAGCAGGTAGCCAAGCGACAGTGAGAGGCAGCCCCGCCCTCCTGGAGCCGCTGCTCGCTGCCAGGAGCTGGGAGAGGGGGCGCACCTGCGGTCTCACAGGTGATGAGCCTATCAAGGCCAGGCTCGTGGTAAACCACGAGTCCATCTCCTCTGGAGCCCCGTCCTGCTTCCTCTCTGGGTGGAGGGTCCCTCTGAACATTGCCCCGATTCCCAGGGGGCTGCTGGACATTCTCAGTGGGACGTGGATGGGAAACCCAGGAGCATGATATACACGTGATACTCACGGACGAGCTCGGAAATAAACTTTCTGTGTGGTGGGACCCAGTGTCTCCAACAAAGCGGGGTGAGCCCCTGCTGCCTCCCCTGAGAGTAGGCCCAGTGCCGAAGCCCCACGGGGGTGGCGTGAGTTAGGGGCTTTCCCAATATGAGCATAGATGAGAATTTAGGGGGCCCAAGGATACCCCCAAACAGCTATTATACTGTCTGGCTCCAAGCCCAGGAGTCCACCCTTAGCAAGGCATTCATTCCTGCGTTAAGAGTCACCCTCACAGGGCTGCTGGGAGGGTGAAGACATAAATCAGGCCCTGGCCCGGAAGGCTGAGCCCGGCGCTCCTGACTGCTCCTGCTGCTGAGTGGGGAGACGGTGCCGCGCGGGCGCCTGGACACACGCTGCCCACGCTCCAGCGCCCACATTCTGGGGACTCCTCCCCTCCTTCACGCCTCAGCTTGGCCCTTGCCTCCCCTGGAGGGCTGCCCTCAAACCCCAGTCTGCTCAGGATCCCCTGGACGTGTCCCCGCCCACTGTCCCCATAAGCCTGGAGAGAAATTTCCCGTTGCTGGTCTGCCTCTCCCAGGCCGTGGGGGCCCAAGCCCCGCTCCTGGGGGCCGACGTGCAGGGAACAGCGTGCAGTGAGCATCCGTGAGCAGATGAGTGAAGGAATGTGTTCGTGGGCTCCTCTGCCCCTCCGTGCCTCAGTGGGTCCATCTGTCTGATGGGACAGCGCCCGCCCACGAGCACTGCCGAGAGGCCCAAGTGGGAAGGAGAGTTGAGAGGACGTCCAGTGTGTGTTGGGGCTGGGGGCTCCCCAAGGACACGGGGGTCCTGGCAGCTCTGCAGAGGGACTGGCTGGGACGGGCAGGGGTGGGTGCAGGGTGCCAGGAGGGCGAAGGAGGGAGGAACAGAGAGGAGGCTGAGGGGCTAGGGAAGTGGGGGGGGGACTGCACAAGCCCATAATTATTAAGTAGGCAGATGATTAATTATTAACAGCTTCTGGTTAGAGGAGGGAAAGAGCACAGCTTCCTCTAACCTGCAGCTGGTCCCTCACCAGTGCTGACTTGGGCCACCGACCCCCCCGCCCCGGCTCACAGCTCCCGTCCCACGGAACCCACTGAGGCCAGAGGGGATGAACCCCCAGGGCTCCCCGCCCACCTCCCGAGTGCCCTGCCCTGTCTGGACAGGAGCATGGACAGAGGCCAGCTCTGCCCGGCCACAGCGTCCACACCTGTAACCACGCTGAGAATTCTCGCAGGTGTGGGGTGCGAATGCCATAGGTGGGGCTCGCGGTGGGACTGGCATCTCCCAGGCAGAGGCTGGCAGCACTTCTGGTCTGAGAGGGGTGGCCACCGCCCACTTACAAAGGAGGCCAAGGAAAGCGAGGCAGAGGGGCCAGGGCTGAGAGCCTCCTGTGCCAGAGACTCGCCTCTGGGCCCCCTGGGCCCCGCGCTGCCCCCAGCCCAACCGACAGCACGGGGTGGGCGGGGGGTGCCTTGGGGACGCTGCTGCCTGCAGTCTGGACTCAAAAGGAGCTGGATTCAAATCCTGCCCTTTTCCAACCCCCCTGTGTGATCTTGGACAGGACACTTAATATCCCTGGGCCTTGGCGCCCTGGTCTGCAGGGTGAGGCCACCCCAGCCCTGCATCCACGAGGATGAAATGGGATCACGCACCGCCCTGAGCTGAGCTGGGTGCCACACACTCTCTGCACGTGGCCTGCGAGGCCTGCTGCCACCTCCCCTGCAAATGCTCCCTCTGCCTCCTCTGCCGCCCCCAGCTGCTCCTCACTGGCCGCCCTCCTGCCTCTGCTGCCGCCAGGGCCACCTCAAGGTCCCCATCAGGCCACATCTGCCCTCCCGTGGCCCCTTCACACTCAGAATGAAACCCCAACTCCTCCGGGCACCCACAGGCCCTGCCCCTCTGGTCCCTGCGCCTTCGCTGACCGCCCCTCCCTCATCCACTAGGCTCCAGCCACGCTCCTGCCTTCTGTCCCCCACACCCCCAGCGTCCTCGCACTGGCTGATCCCGCTGCCTAGAACGCTCTCCCCTTGGATCTCTCTGTGCTGGCCGCCTCCCGTCTTTGTGAAGCCACTGGTCAGACGGGCCCTCCTGACCGGCCAAAGTGGCCGCCCCACCCCCACCACGCAGCCCCCCCCAGGTGTCCTCCCCCACATGCATCACTGCGGAGGCGATCTCATTTCCTTGTTTACGTCTCTGCGCCTCAGCCCGCTTGCTCAGAATGTCAACTGCAGGGTCACTGGGCCTCGGTCACTGCTGTTAAGCCTGGCCCACAGCAGGTACTCCACAAACAGCTGCTGCGTGACGGCGGAACAGTCCAAAGACACAGGGAACCCCAATGAGAAGCGAGGACGGAGGGACAAGTATCGCCTGGTTTGGGGGCACCTAGGGCACAGGCCTGGCCAGTGAGTTCCACACCTAATGGGGTGCTCCACTGCCCCTGTGGCCAAGAGAAAGCCCCCACCCCACGCCACCCCCAGAGACCAGCACTGTGCTGCCCCGGCAGTGCCAGCCCCTCCTGCTCACCAGCTCCCTAGGGACAATGTACAAAGGGCCACTTCAGCACAGAGCGGAGCCTTGGCTCTATCTCCAGCCCAGAGAGCACGCCCCACCCCTCCCCTCCCCTCTTGGGGCCTTCTCTAGCATCGGGGACTTTGTCCGAGGCGCCGTCCCCAGGGTGGGTGGGGGTGGCGCCGTGCACAAGCGGCCAGGCGGAGGTCTGGTCTGGTAGTTCCTACGAGTGGGTGGTGCTCCCACCGGCACCTGCCCATGCGCGCAGGGTGACAGGCGGTGGGCACACCTGCACACCCAAGAGGCCCGAGTGCTGGCTGGAGCGAGGCGCAGAGAGGTGCAGACCTGGAAGGAATGATGAGGCCAGGCAGCAAGGTGGGCAGTGGGCACGGGCCTGGGCCACGCCGGGCCTGGTCCCAGTCCTGCCCTGGCAGCTCAGCCCCTCAGGGACCTTCTGCTGCAAATAAGGTGCAAAGAACTCTCTCAAACAGCCGTTCCAACAACCCGAGCTGATAACCTGTGACCCGAGCCTGGCACCAAAGGGACACTCCAAACACGCTGGCATTCCCAGCATTCCTCCTTCTGGGCCCGTCAGTGATGTGACTGTCCACCCAGTGGCCCATGCCAGGAACCCAGGAGCCACACTCAGTCCTCCCTCTCCACAGCCTCCCCACCTCTCACCAGAGGCTGTTGGTCCCACCGCCCGGCTGCCTGACACCTCACATCCCGCCTTCTCCCTGAGCCCACTGCCCCAGGCTGGTCGAGCCACCATCAGTGCTCACCCGGACAATGGCAGCAGCTTCCTCTCAGGGCTCCGACCTGGTCCTCATTAGCTAAGCAAAAGCCACATCTGCTGCTGCTCCCAGCTTGGAACCACTGCCCTCAGGATAAAGTCCAAGGCCTCTAAGGAGGTTGGAAGCTTCCCTGTAATCTCGCCCTCGCAGCCTGCCCTGGGGGCGTTCAGTGCAGCTGCACTTCCTCCAGGCTGCCTGCCCCGGCTGCCCCCAGACCCCTCAGCCCACATGGGGCTGCGCCATCGCCATCGACACCCCTGGGGCCTCAGCCCCCAGCGTGGAGCCTGATACAAAGAGGTGCTAGACTTCCATTTGTTGAATGAATAAATGACCTTCCCCAAGTCCACATACCTGCACCTTTCAGTGAGTGCTGCCAGGCTCTCAGGCCTCGTCTGGGGCCCACGAAAGTGGCCAGGGTCCCAGTCCTGCCTGCTGGGCCCCCCTGAGCTGCCATGCCCACTCCAGTGAGGCCGTTCATCTCCGTGGATTCTAAGGGCCCCTTCCAAAGGGATGGTGGTGGCAGAGGGGGGAGATGCTGCAAATGACACCAGCCTTTGGAGTGTCCAGCGAGCCACACGGCAGCCGGGAGGAGTCACGGGAAGGAGTCACTGGGAAAGGAAGAGCCGCCCTGAGCGGTCAGGATCCTCCCCCAGCACCGCGCCTGGCACTGCAGGTGCGGCCGCCGAACCCTGGCTCTGCCGCCGGAGGACGTGGGGAGGCGACAAGGCTGCACCTGGCCCAGAGCCTGAGCTCCTCGGCGGGAGGGCGGCAGCGGTCCTTCTGCCACTCTGGGAACCTGAGCACCACAATTATCTTCCTGCTGGGAGTGGTCCCGACGGGCAAGTGCACAGCTGGCTGCCGCTGGCGCTGCAGACACCGGAACAATGAGCCTTTCTCTCTTCCCTCCCCATAACTGGCATCCACCCCAGCCTGCCTGGGGCATTTCTGCTCTGCTCTGTGCCCCCGAGCTCCAGCTGAGCCAGGCCTAGGCCCTAAGCCACTTCGGGGCCATCTTGCTTTGAGGCTCGGTTTGTTTTTCTGGGGGTGGGGTGAGAGGCCCCACCTGCTCTGGCCCCCAGCAGCATCAGCCCCAAGGATGGGCTCAGACACCCCAGCCACATGACACCCCCCTTCCGAGTCTCTGGGAGTGACGGTGAGGGTCTCAAGGCAGTAGGGCGCCCATCTCCTCAGTTTCAGGAGGACGTTTACAGGCAGGGGTGAGGACGGAGGTGGCTGCGCTGCGGCAGGGGAGGGCTGGACTCCTCTGTGGCAAGCGGCCCGGCTTTCTTGTGTCAGGACTGTCTCCACCGGGAACACGCAGGGGACCCTTGCCAACGGCAGGGACGCCACGTAGGGCTGCAGACGCCGGGCCGCTGCTCCTTGGCATGATGGGACCACCGATCTGTTCTTGCCCCATTAAGGACTTAATTTTCCCACCCGGCAGGTCCAGAAAGTGCTGTGACACAGGCAAGCAAGCGCTCCTGTGTCCCACTGACTGCACTGACTTTGGAGAACGAGAGAAAAAATGAAACAACAGCAACAAACGATCAGCACAGGGTGAGAGAGCCATTCCAGGAGTCAGGTGGCCAGGGCCTGGTCTCAGAGACATCACTTAACTTTCTGGTGACCCTGGTCTCCCAAGTGACCTGCACCATCTCGTTTCATCCTCTCAACCCATTTCACAGATGAGGAAACTGAGACATGAAGAGAGGACAGGACTTGACCACGATCAGGCCCCCAGCAAGCTGTGGGGAGGGTTCTCACCCTAGCCCGGCCCGGCCGAGCCTTCGTGTGTGCCTGCTGCTGCTCACAAGGGCTCACGACCTCCCTGTCCCCTCCGACCTCAGTTTCCCCACTGCTACCGAGGGCCTGGCCAACCTCAGAGTGCCATGCTCCGGAAGACCCACATTCCAGGTTTGCTACTCCACATTTCCCCCTCTAAGTTCTGTATTCCGGCTCCTCCGTCTGAATCTAGAGGTTCTACTTTCTCGCGCCGTGTCCCGTGGGTGCGTTGTTCTAGTGGCTGGACCCCGAGTTCTCCTCTCACAGAAAGCTCTGCATCACGGGCCCTCTAGCCTGTCCCTGGTCCCGCGCCCTCCAGTCCACACGCCGAGTTCCGTGTTCTCAGGCCCACTCCTCCCGTCCAGCCCCACCCCCCTTCAGGGCGCTTTAGAGCAGCGGAACCAAAGGAACGGGGTCCTGGAGCCCCATCCTGGCAGAAATGTCCCGCCCCGCCCTTCGCCCTGTCTCCAGGACACCGTCCCTGACCCCCACCCGCTGCCCCTGCACCAGCCCTCAGTGCAATGGCCCAGGGGAGAGACCCGGTGTCACCCGTCCCCTGGGTCAGGGCCTGGCACCTGTGGGTGCGAATTCACAGGCACCTGCAAGATCACACTCCGGAGGCTGCCCGCAGGCGGTGGCCCCAGGATCAGACCACGGGGAAGCTGGCTATCTTCGAGGCACCTTTTCTTCCCTCTCGCCTTAGACTATAACCTCATTTTTCTGGTTATAAAGGTTTCTCATACATTCTAGAAAATCTGGAAAGCACAGCTGAAGAAACAGGGCAACATCACCCACCATCCTGCCACCCCGGCTGACATTCTGGCCTCATTTCTCACAGCCCTCCCCCCACCCCACCCCGGGCACCTTCGTGGCAGAATGAGCCGGCTCTGGGGCAAGACGCACTTGCTCCATCGAGCTGCGTCCTCCACACCAGAGCACCCCGGGGACTCTGCGCTCCTCGGCTCCTCATCCACCCCCAGCCCCGACCTGGACCCCCTCTGGCTTGGGGACAGCGCAAGAGGGTGGGGGTGCCCTCTACACTGACAGGGACCCTCAGCCTCTCTCCCTGGCACTCTGGGCAAGTCCCAAGGGCCCCAGGCCTCAATGTTCTCTCTGCAAAATGGGCGGGTTCCGCTGGCCACATGGCCTCTCTGGGCTGATGCGACAGTCACCTGGGCTCTGCTGCACCTTGTGGACACCTGTGCTGGGGGGCCTGTGATCTTCCCCACAAATCTCTCCCCGTGCCATCTAGACACGAGGAACAGCCGAGCGAGCCCCGCTGCCGGGTTAGGGACCTCCACCCCGAGTCCTCCCGGGCCAGTCCCCTCTACGCGCTCCGCTGGCATTTCCCACCAGGCCCTGCGTTATAGCGAGGCCCTTCGCAGACCTGCCAAGGGACAGACAGACAGAAGTCACCCGCAACGAGGACCAGCCTCGCCACCCTTGGGTAGGGTGGGCATGGCTTCCTGGAGGGGCCTTAAGAAATGAACCAGCGCCAGCCAGGACGAGGAGGGGAGGGCGTCCGCACAGCGCGTGCGAAGGCGCGAGGGGAAAACCAGCACCGGGTTTCGGGCTGTGGAGGGGCTGGGGCCACTGCCATGAGGGAATGGAGCACATCACCCACTCCGCGCATGCAAGGCCCCATGCAGGAGGGGCCTGGAGGCGGAGACTGGGGATGCTATCCTGGGGGTGCGAGCCTCAGAGATCAGGCATCACGGGGAGCCCGTGAAAGAGAAAGAGAAAGGGCAGGTCTGGGTGGCCGAGAGGGCCTGCTCTCTGGGGTCCTCCAGGCTGGACACAATCCCAGTCCCACCATCTTGGGGCTGTGAGCCCTGACTCTGGGCACCCTTGAACGGCCAAATGGGGATGACAATTGTACCTACCTCTCAGGAAGTTATGTGGCATCTTTGGGATAATGCAACGAAGTGTTTGGCCTTGTGCCCAGTACATAGTAAGTGCTCAATAAACAGCAAGTTATGACAACTTGGAGGTTGAGGTGGGGAGGACAACCTCAAAAGTCATCTGTCATGGGTCCCTGCCAGCCAGAATCCCAGAGTCCACCCTGGCTGCCCTCCCTTGCTCAGACCCCTGGCTCTGGGCCATTGCTTCTGGGAAGTCCCTGGTCCGCCTGGAGAGGGCACCGAAGGGAAGGCCTGAGGAGGCCCTGTGTCTGCACAGGCTGGGGGCCCCTGTCTCAGCCCTCCCCTCCCCTCCCCTCCCCTCCCCTCCCAGGGGACTCCCATTTCAGTGGGAACCAAAGTTTTGAGCAAAATAAGCTCTCAGATCAAAAAACAACGGAGTAATTAGGTGTGTGAATGATTTCTATTGTTCCAATTTTATTTTTTAGAAAAGATGAAAATAAGTGAGCCAACAGGAATTTCCACTTCAGGCAGTAAAAGGAAAAGTTATTTTAGGGCCCAGTTAACTTTCTGGATTATGGGCAAGGCCTGGGGTCCCCTTGTCATCCCCATTCTAGACAACAGGAGGGGGTTGCAGGCCTCCTGCCAGGCCTGCTTCCAGCCCTGGGCAGTTCCGCCACCTCCCAGAGCCTCACTGTCCCCTTTGGGGGAAAGGGGGGACAGCAACCCCTCCCAAGCAGCCAAGCAGGCCCCTGTGACCCCTCCCTCCATCCTCTGAGGCTGCCCTCTGGAGGGCCGGACCCCTCTATCAGGGAGGGAGAAGGGGGAGGAAAGGGCAGCGCAGTGAGCTGCTCACCTGGGCTAAGAATCATTCATTCATTCATTCATTCACATTTTTACTGAGGGCCTCAGTACATCTGTCACTGAAAGTCTATCTGGACATGTAACAACAAACACACCAAGGAAACAGGCATGGTGCTCTGGGGCCTGCGGCAAGGAGACCAGGACTCGAGTGGGCTTCCCTGAGCCAGTGATGCGCCAGCTAAGATGTAAAGGACAGGTCAGCGCCAACAAGAAACTGCGCCTCAACTTCTCCACCTGTAGAGCGGATGATCATGGTACCTGCATCATGAGTTACTGCAGGGACATAATACACATTAGCTATTGATATTGTCACCGGCAGGCACGTGCACCTCTGAGGAGCCGCAGGGCCGGGGCAACAGCGGCAGGGGAGAAGGGTCTGATTCAGGGTGGAGGGCTGGTGACATGGAGGAAGAGGCGCACGAGGAAGCTTTTGATGGGTGATGGAGTTTCAAGGGGCAGAGGAAGGGATGGAATGGGACAAGTATTCAAACAGAGGGAACAGCACAAGCAAAAGAATAGAACTTGAGGTCTGGGACCTGTTTGGACCACATCTCAGAGCTCTGTTAGGCTAAAGCTCGGGTCCAGCTGGGCCATTCCATGCAGAACTCCAAGGCCAGGCCGAGGTGGAGGGGAGCCCCTGGGAAGGGGCCAGAGCAGGAATGAGGCAAGGGCAGGGGTACAGAGGGTCTCAGGACAGGACACCATGAGCTCTTTGTTCCCTCTAGCCTCATCCCTGGCTGGGGAAGGGTGGCCTCTCGACTCCAGCCCACAGGCCACACCGCCCTGCAAGCCCTTCTCACCTACAGAACTGCTGGCAGCTACCCAAGGCTAGCTGGCCAGCCCTCTCTGGGCCTTTCCTCCTGTTCAACCATCATTTATTAAGCACCCACTGAATGCCTGGGTGCTAAAACTGGTGCATACCAGCTCCAATTATGACACTCGTTAAGACATTGGTGGCTTAAAGTTGGCCAGGCTAGGAGGATTTACACCATGGGAATCAGCCAGCTCCACTCATCAGGGATTTTATTTTTCCAGAGAGCCAGTTGCCAGCCTCCAATTGTCCCCGACCTGAGCAATGGATACAGATAGGCAGGCCCCTGACCGCAGGGACTCACACTCAGAGGAGAAGACGTCAGGGACGGGAACAATGCATCTACTGGGGCAGGCTGTGTAGTCTCCAAGGAGGCAGGGGTGGATCAGGGACTCATTCTGGAAGTGGGGCAGTAAACACCCACTGAAAACTACGCCAAGCTGTTCAAATAGTAATAGCGTGCACGTCCACGGCCGTACCACCCTGAACGTGCCCAATCTCGTCTGATCTTGGAAGCTAAGCAGGGTCCAGCCTGGTTAGTACTTGGATGGGAGTAATAATGTGCATCACCCCCATTTTAGACACGAGGAAACTGAGGCACAGAGATGCAAGGTCAGCCATCCACAGTCAGTCCCACAGTAAGAAGTGGCAGGCCAGGATGTGAACCGGGCCACAGGACCTGGAATCCTTGCTTTTATCAACTCTCTCCTAACCCCTAAGCAGCCAGCACAGGGCCAGGCAGACGGCAGGTGCCCAGGGGGATTCTCATCTCCTGAGGGCAAGGCCTGTGTGCTCTCCACCCAGCACGGTACCCCTCCACTGAGGACATTGTGTTTCTTGACCTGAATGTCTGAAGAAACATCTGGAAAAGAGCCCCAGGCCCCATGTGCAGGGCCAGGAGTGGCTGGGAGGAGGGGTGCATCAGGCAGCATGGGCAACAAAGGGGCTGTGGCCTTGGGGAGCACCGGAGATGCCCTGAGAGCCCGGCTGGGGGAGCGGTGCCCACAGGGACAAAAGGGTCTGTCTCTGCAGACCACCCTGCCTCCGGCCACTCACCACTTACCACATCTCCCAGCACCGCACACGCTCCCGCTGGTTCACATCCAGCCCTCACATGACCCTCACCGGGGCTGCCCAGTGAAGCTGGCCTGGCCCGACAGCTGGCATCAGTGTCCGCGTTTTACAGGTAATCACACCAACACAGCAGCCAGTGATTTCCCGAGTGCTTCTCAGGTGCCCGGCACCCTACACACGTCATCTCATCCAAACCTCTCCATAATCCATTCCACAGTCAAATTCTTCCCATTGGACAGATATGGAAACCGGAGGCTCAGAAAGCTGACTTCCTGAGGGTGAGGTGGCCCAGCTCCTACAGTAGAAGGGATCACCAGTGTGCATCCAGCAGCCCTGAGCACACAAGGTCGTGGGCAGACCCTCAGAAGGTAGAGTGCTGAGCCGGCCAGCATCACTCCCAGCCCTGTCTTGGCTCCCTGCTGTCCTGAGAAGCAAGTGCCAGCTACCTGGTGTGGCCCACCACCTGGCCTCCACCTGGCCCTCCCTCCCTTCAGCCTCTCCCCCTCTCTTGATGTCACTTGTCACGGTGGTCACCCAGTGTGCCTGACCACCTCCCTTCCCCACCTCTCAACACGCGCCAGGCACTCACGCCTCCCAGCCTCTGCCCACAGTGCCCTTCCACCTTTCTCTACCTGAGAGCTCTTCCAGCTTCCTGTCATCATCTCTTCCAGTAACTTCTCTCTCCTCCTTGGGCTGGAACCTCTCTTTCAAACTTTCCTAGGACCCCATTCCCATGCCCTCAGCGCCGTGCAGCACAGATACCCACACAGAGCGGCAGCTCCCGGGGAGGAGGCCGGCCTGGCTCTCCTCTCCATCCTCACGCCTGGCCCTGTGCCTGGAGCTTCAGTAACTGCGTCCCACTCCCCAAGTGATACACCAGTGCCCACAAGTCCCCCACCAAGGCATATCTGGACTGGCGTCCCAGGAGGAAAGCGGGGACCACGGAGGAATCCCACGGGGGGAGTGCGGGAATCCTGCCCACGCCCCTTTAGAGGCGTCTTCCGGGGCTGGGAGAGTCATCCGACCTCGGACCCCCAGGCTGGCTGAGCCGCATCCCTTCTTGCTGCACCCCGGCCCAGGCACCCCCCTGCGCACACACCCAGGCGCGCTCCCCTCCCCACCCCCGGTTCCAGAACTCACTATTTGCAGATATTTATAGCGCCCTCCCTCAGCCAGGTTCCCTCCCCCGCCATGGGCAGTGCGGTGCAAAGAGCTGGAGCCCCCCTCCCCGTGAAGATTGGGGGCTCTCGCCCCACTCGCCTCTGCCTGGTCCCCAGGGGCAGCCACTGCCCGGGCCGGCACCCGCCCCGCACCCCGACTGCGCCTAGGCCTCCGCCGCCGCCGCTGCAGCCCGGGGTCGGGGGTGGGGAGGCGGGCGCTGAGGCCTCCCACCCCCAGCCCTGCGCCGCGCGGGAGGTTGGGGGGGCGCAGCGCACAAAGCAGGACTGGAGCCCTGCGCCTCGGGGACGCCCCCCGCCAGCCGGGGGAGGGGGTCGCAGCGCCGAGGCTCTGCCCTGCGGGCCGGGGAGAGCTCCGCTGAGCCGCCGGGTTGGGGGAGGGGGCAGCGGAGCGCAGCGGCTTCCCTGCATCCCGCCCCCGCCCGGCCCCGGCGCCCCCGCCCCCAAAAGTCACGCTCGGGAAGGGGGCCGCGGAGCCGTGCGGGGGGCGCCGCGAGCGCGGAGCCGGAGGCTGGGGGCCGCGAGCGCGCGGGATGGAGGGCTGCGGCGCGGGCCCCCCAGGACGCCGGGGTCAACTCACCCATCGCCCGCTGGGTCTCAGCAGCGGCGGCAGCAGCGGCGGCGGCGGCTCCGCGGCCCCCGGGGCCGCCGGCGGGGAGATGCTGGCGTCCGCCGCAGCCTCTCGCCCCATCCCGGGCTCCGGCGGCGGCGGCTGCGGCGGGCGCCCGGCATCGCAGGCGGCGCGGCCCCGGCCCGGCCCGATCCCCGCCCCCCACCCACCTCCGCCCGTCCCGGGCCCGGCGCGGCCGCTCGGCTGCACCCCGGGGCGGCGGCGGGGCCCGGCGAGCGGACGGGCGCGGGGGAGGGACCCGCGGCGGGCCCGCGCGGGGTGCGGCGGCGAGGCCGAGCGCCGCACGGAGGTGCCCGCTCCCGCCGGCTCGGGCGGCTCCGGCCCCCGCCCCGCCCCCACCGCAGCCCCCTCCCCTCCCCCGCCCGCCGGGCCCCGCCGGCCGCGCCGCTCCGGGCCGGGGCGCCTCGCACCGCAGACTCCGGCCGCCGCCGCCGCGCCTCCCGCGTGTGCTCGGATCCGAGGTGTGTGTGCGAGTGAGAGTGCGCGCTCCCCTGCCTGCGACCGTGCGTGCGGCGGCCCACGGCCCGGGGCGGCCTGTGCGGGGGTGTGTGCGACGGGAGGCGGGGCGGGCCGAGTGTGTGTCTGGTGCGCGCATGGGGCGGCGTGTCGGGTTGTGTTTGTGCGTGGACGTGTGTGTCTGTGTTCCGCAGCGTGCTTGGGTCTGTGTGACTCGATGTGTCCCCGGGTCCGTGCCGTGTGTGCATGGACGTGCAGATCCGTCTTGCGTGTGGGTCCGCGTGGCTGTGCCCACTCATACCTGCACCGTGACCGTGTGCACGCATTTGTGAGCGTGTGCAGAGGCCTGGTCGTGTGGTGTGTGCATGGTGCCGGGCCTGTTTCCGTGTCTACCCAGATCTCTGTGTCTGGTTCGGGTGCGGATGGCCGCTCTACACCTGCCTGTGTCCTTCCGATCTCCTCCGTCCACTCTTATGCCCACAGCCACCTGCTCACGCTGTCCAGGTGACTCCAGGGGTGAACTCCTTTCCCACGCCTCCCTCGAAGGGCACCCGAGGCCCGGCCAACCCTACCTACCTTTTGAGCCTCCTCTCCTGCCACGGGGCCACGGGTGGTTCCCCGAGGGCCCACCATTTCGCACCGTGGACGCTTCATGGCCGTGCTGTGGGTCGTTCGTCTCAGGGCTCGGAGGCGCCTCCACGTGCTTCCAGCCCTTTCGCTCTGGGGCCTGCAGAGCAGTCACTGCCGCTGTGTGTGCAGGGCACCCTGGGTATGCCGCAGGCACCATTCCATGCCATCAGCAAAGGTGTGCCCAAAGGGCAGGGAGACACCGCCAAGGCTAGGTCCTTGCACATGGGCTCAAGGCTGGCCCACAGGCCTTTGCCGATCCATTGGCACTGCCCGGGGACAGTCTTCCTGCTCCAGGTGCTGCCATGCCCAGCTTCACTGGTCCTTGCGCAGCAGCCAGAGTGACGCTTCTCCACCAGGCATCTGGGCAGGTCCCCTTCTGGCCTCAACCCTCCCACCTGCCCGCAGCTTAAGTTCGGTGCCTTGGCGGGCCCCTTCTTCAGCATGCCCCCCACTGCTCCTCCTGCCCCAGGCTCCCCCCAAGCCAAGGGTGGGCAAACTATTTCCTGTAAGAGCCTGATTGTAAATATTTTAGACTTTGCCAACTGCATAGTCTCTGTCCCAACTACTCGACTCTGCCATCATAGTGTAAAATCAACTCTAGACAATATGTAAAGGAATGAGCATGGCTGTGTTCCAATAAAACTTTATTTATGGACACCAAAATTTGCTTTTCACATCATTTTCACGTGTCCTGAAACATTATTCTTCTTTTGGTTTTTTTCCCAACCATTTGAAAATGTAAAAACTGTTCCTAGTCTGCACTGCTCTGAGCACGTGCCTTTATAACATCTCCATAACACCTGCCTCCAGCACAGCCACTCCCCACAGATACGATCTATTCTGCCCTCCCCAAATGTCAGCCTCCTTCTCGCCCACCTGCCTCTCCAGCCAACTCTGCCCCTTCTCTGTCTACCCACCACAGAACCCTCACTCCTGCCTACGCCTGCTCGCCCTCCCCCGCCCCACGCCATCGCCCCCCTGCACCTTCTGCCGGGCACTCCTGCCCATCTGGAAGGGGCCATCTCATGACACTTTCCTTCCCCAGAAGAATCTGCTCTCCCTACCCTGGCTGCTGCAGGAACTTTGGGCATCCCTCAGCCCATGAGAGAAGGGCCGTGTGTAGGCACAAAATATCACATCCCTCCATTTCCGGAGGAAGCGAAAGGACCTGCCCAAGGAAACAGGCTGGGAAGCCCTGGCGCCAGGCTCAACCCTGTCCTTGGCCAGGATGCCCACAGTGGGTGGGCTGAGCACTCATCTGTCACCTAGGGTGGACTCTCTCTCCCCTGAGGAAAGCTCTGCTCCCCATAAGACTGTGAGCCCCATAGGTCTGGAACAAGACCCAAGCCACAAATGTGACCTTTTGTTCTTTAATTTTTTAATGAGTTTAGGTGAGCAGATTATAGCAGCATGAAGTGCACATTTGAAAATTACTCGAGGGTGTCAGTGGAAAGTAAGCCCAGGCCACGGCCCCGGACTCCCTCACAGCAAGTGTCTTGCCCTCGAGACATAGTTCTTGATGCAGCTCTTTTGATGTGAAGCCATTTTGTGTGACCTAAAAACCAGTCAGTCCATCACACTTACAGCTTGACTCCTTTTTGGTTTTTTTTGATAAGGTGCAAAACAGACATGCTTCCCTATCTGGGAGCTCCCAGCCCCCAGGGGAGTTGCCGGGCCCAGAGCTGGCGGGGTCAGGGGACTCTGGGACTGCTGGCTTGCTCTCCATCCTCCCACTGCTTGGGTCTTTGTTCTCCCGAACTTTCCAAATTCCCAAGCTTCTTGGGAGGCCAGAGAGGAGTCAGCCTTGGTTGGGCCCATACCAAAGTCCACGTCCATCTCCTCAGTGTGTTGGGGGCTGTGTGGCAAGTACCTGTCCCCAGCCCATTAGAGATGACAAGTGACTTGCTCAGTCACACCCAGCCAGCCCCTGGCAGAGCCAGGCATGCCAGGCCCCACCCGACACCCTCCCAGCTCAGGCCCTGTGGGGCCAGAAGGGGAAACAACCCCTAATTCCTTTCTCCCGTGTGTCCCCTGTCACTTCTTTCCCCTCCCACCTCTCCAGAGGCCTGGCACACCGCGGCACAGTAGGTGCTCAGTGGAGGCTGAATGCCAAGTGATTAGGACTTGGCTTCTAGTCCCACTCCGCCGAGTGTTCCAGTGATTTTAGTGCCTAAGCCTCAGTTTCCTCATCTGCAGAATGTGACTGGTCACTGCCCTGACAGCACGTGGGCATCAGTGGAATCTGGTTCTCTCCATCCTCTCCTCCCCCTTGCTCACTTCCTGTTCTACCTCCAAGCCGTCTACCACCGCTGGCGACTTGCAGCCCTCCTGCCCTGCCCCTCCTCTGGGGGCTGGGCCGCCTGACTAGGAGGCTGTGCAAGCCCAGAGCAAGCCCAGATACAAGATTAGGCAGCTCTAGGCGGTGTCGCCTTACAGCCCTACCGGCCCCTTTCACCTGGGGCCGATTTGGCTCTGGGAACAATTGCTCTGTCTGGTATCCTTTCAGCAGCTGCCTGGCCCCACCAGGGAGCTGCATTCCGCCCTCCCTGGGTCATCTCACTGCTGACCCTGGGTCTCCAGGTGGGGCATCTCCTGACCCATGCCACGAAGGCCAAGCACCACCTGCCAGGCCCCAATGGGCAGGGAGTGTGGCAGAGCAGTGGGCAGAGAGAGCCGGCTCCAGTCCAGGCCCTACCAGCCGGGCCAGGCTCCGCGCTCAAAGTCATAGCTTGTTCGTCTGTAGAGCTGGCATGAAAGAGGCTGCCTGAGAGCATGTGGGGAGGGGACAGCACCAGGTGGGCTCCAGAGGTATTCCATAAATATTCCATCCCTTCCTTCCCCATCACCTGCTAGGTGAAGTCATCAGACCTTCCCCTCCTAACCCCCCCCCATGCACCCCACTCATTCATCCATCCATTCACTGCTGAGCCCCTCCTGAGGGCACACAGTGGGCAGCCCTCTGAAATGCTTGCAGTTTCCCCCACTTTTTTTTATCTTTGTACCTAGCGTATATAAGTCCTTCCCAGAAAGCCTTTCTGGAAGAACTCCTACTCATCCTTCAAGACCCAGCCCAGATGATCCCTCCCCACTGAAGACCTCTGAAGGGCTTCTGACTCCCAGGGCCCTACCCATGTTCCATGTGAAGAGTTCCCACCTCAAAGCCTTTGCCACTGCTGGGGTCCACCTGGAATGCCCCTCCCAGCCTGTCTCTTAGCGTGCATTCCCCAATCGCAGCCTCCAGGGCGCAGCTTGGATGCCACCTCGCCACAGAGTCCTCTCTCACTTCTCGTAGGACCTGAGCCCCTGCCGCCTGGTGTCCTGGGCTCCCTGCCTGGCCTTGCTGTGGGCTCCTTGGACATTAAGATGAGAGACGTTTCCCTGGCGCCGAGCTGGTGTCGGGGACTGAGGGCCCTGAGGCAGGGGCCTGATGCTCCAGGTTGGGTGTTTGGGCTCAGTCCTGCCGGTCAGGCCCTCTCTGCCTGGGTGGCCTTGAACAAGTCCCTTCTCTGGGAGCCTCAGTTTCCACACTTGTCAAATAAGGGCAGAGGATTAGACAGGGATCCATTTGTTACTTGTGAGAAATAAAAATAAAATTCTAACCCCTCAACCAACTGAATGGGCCCCTTCTCCGCCAAGGGGACCCCAGAGAAACCTCAAGAACTGAAATCCCAGCAGCCATGGCGGGATGGGAGGTTGGAAATGCCTCATTAGATGCCGTCCGTCTTTAACTGCCGTTGAGTTTTCCTCCCAAAGGGCTACACAGAAAGCAGCCCTTTGGACGGACCGGCACACCTGCTGATCTCAACCAACCACCTTACGTCACCGCCGCTCCTCCCTTTTGCGGTTTCCACGCAATAACCCAGGTAAGAGACTCCTGACCCTGGAGTGGTTCTGACCAGTCTACAGAGGCTACGCACAGAAGGCTGTGCCGTGCAGCCTTCTATTACATTCTGTTACCTTCTGTTACATTTTTTAAGAGACAAGGTCTCACTCTGTCGCCCAGGCTGGAGTGCAGTGGCACGACCGCAGCTCACTGTAGCCTCCAACTCCTGGGCTCAAGTGATCCTCCTGCCTCTGCCTCCTAAGTAGCTGGGACTATAGGCGAGGCATGCACCACCATGCTTGGCTACTATTTTTTATTTTTTGTAGAGAGGAGATCTCGCTGTATTGCCCAAGGCTGGTCCCGAATTCCTGGCCTCAAGCGATTCTCCCACCTTGGCCTCCCAGAGTGCTGGAATTACAGGCATGAGCCACCACACCCGGCCTCTTTCACCTTTTGATGTCAGAGGGCTGAAAACTCCACTCTTGGGCCACGCCGACTACCATTTTTCGTGCATGCAATCCACGAAGGCGCATGAAGCTCAATTGCACGTGGGCATGTTTCCCCTTTCGTAAGTATTCATGACTCCTCTTGTAGCTTATTAAATACATACAGTCAGCCACCCTGCTCAGCGTCCATTCCTGTTCCCTCAAAGCGCTTGCTCTCTTTTCCTGCCAGAGGCTACACTTCCCAGCCTTCAAGATGGCCGCCTGCAGTCTGCAACCCTTTGTGGAAAATAAAGCTCTCCTTTCCAAATTTATGAACCTCTCTGTGTCAGAGAGTCCAGGAATCTCCTTAAATTCTTGGTGGCATGGTATGTGTGAGCATGTGAGTGTGCACGTACATGTATGAACATGGGTTCCATGTACATGTGGGGGGCATGTGTGAGTGTGCACGTACATGTGTGAACACGGGTTCAGTGTACATGTGTGTGGGCATGTATGAGTGTGTGCATGTGTGAACACAGGTTCAGTGTACATGTGTGGATGTGTGTAGGCATGTGTGAGTGTGCGTGTGCATGTGTGAACACGAGTTCAGTGTACATGTGTGGATATGTGTGAGTGTGCATGTGTGAACATGGGTTCAGTGTACATGTGTGGATGTGTGTGTGGGCATGCATGTAAGCATGGGTGTGTGCCCGTGCCCATTTGTGTGTGTATGTGTGCTGCATGTGACAGTCCATGGTTTTCTGGGGGAGGGTCCGCGGCTGTCATCAGAGTCTCAAAGGGCCGCCCAGGTGAGGCAGCCTGTGCTCTCAGCACCTGGTCCCCACGGGAGGGGCTCCTGCGGGCTCTGGGAGTGCCCAGGCTGGTCTCGCCCTTCCACTGCCCTTGCCTGGCCCTCGTTCTTGCCGCAGCTTCCCCACTGTGTTCCCACTCCCGCTCCACAGAGCAGCCAGGGATCCAGGAAAGCACAGCCAGCTCACCTCCCTCCTCTGCTCAAACCTGCTGTGGCTCCCATCCCACCCGGAGTGAGGCCAGGGTCCTTCTGAGGCCCCTGAGTTCTGTCTGGTCTAGCCCGGGGGCCTCCCTGGCCTCCTCCCCTCTGCCCGCCCACGGGCTCCCTGGCTTGCTTTGCCTGGCTATTCCCTCCACCCGCCTGGAATGCTCTTGCCCCAGGCATCCTCCTGGGGCCTCCTCCTCCAAGGCTGAGCCTCCCCCCTGGGCCTCCCTGACCGCCCCATTTAAGTGCAGGTCCCTGGTTCTTGTGCTTGTTCGCTCTCTCTCTCCCTTAGCACTTTTCCCCTTCCAGCTTACTAGGTAATTTAGTCACATATTATGTCTCTTGACTTTTTTTGCCCCTCCCCAACTAGAACAAAAGTGCTCCGAGGCAGGGATCTGTGTCCGTCCCATTTCCTACCACTGTGTCTCTAGCACTTTGCACCGCCTGACACATCGCAGGTGCTCAGTAAACACCGTGCGGGTAAGGTAGCCACAGACGGCGCCTTGCCTGGCCTTCGTGTGTGCCTTTGGGGGGACACCCCAAGTGTCTGCCGCTGAGGTCCTGAGGGCTGCTCAGAGAGAGAAGTGCCAGTCCTCCAGGCGAGCGGAGACCTTTACACTGGGCTTGCCCCATGCGGCCAGGGCTGCCGTGTGGGGCAGATGGGTGTGACCCAGGACAAATCGACTTTTGCTTGTACCATGAACTGCTCATGTGGCTGGGCCGTGGCAACCATGCCTAGGGGACTCAGGAGCCTGCCCTATTGCCAGACCCCGCTGTGCTGGTGCAGGGCCTTCTGCCTTCCCTGGGCAGCCCCTACACCTCAGATGCTGGATCCCCAGGAGAGGAAACTGAGGCACAGCAAGAAGAAACTGACAGAGCCCACTCAATGGCTGAGTGGCAGGTCTGGGACTCCAGAGCCAGTGCTCAACCACCAGAGGCCAGGCCCCCTCTGAGCTCCCTGCTGGTGGGTTGTCTCTCCCACTGTGCTGACCCCACGGGGAGAGAGGGAGGCAGGCACACGGGGGCGAGGTTAGAGCCGTGTATGTGCTGAGTCTTGCAGTCTGCTGGCCCTGGGCTCCAGGCCGTCGCAGGGATGGAGGAAAAGCCCGGGCTAGTGGGGGCAGCAGAGAGGCAGAGGCACAGTCCACCCTCGCAGGTGGGCAGCATCTCAGCCAGGCCGGGAAGGGTGGGGCAGATTCCGACGCACAGCGAAAGAGGGGACAGAACAGCGTAAGCAACGGTGGGGGTGGGGAGAGCTGGAAGGGGGGTTGGGCACAGCCAGACAGCGTGCAGGGTCGGGGTGGGGGAGGGGGGGAGGTTATGGTGGGAGCTACTCAGGCTGAGGACCCCTGCAAGCTCCAAGGATGCCCCAGATGCCCAGAATTGGACTGAGTCACCCGGTGGAAGCTGAGCAAAGGACCCCCTGCAGCCTGTGGCTGGCCCAGGAGGCTGGAGGGGAACAGGCTGAGTCACACCAGATGCCCCAGCTGGCTTCTTCTTGCCCCAGGTCCCTTGGAGAGAAGTAGACACACCCATACCCGAGCGCAGGCCTGGCACGCGGGGCCCCAGGCCCTCAGTGAACACGCACAGAGCAAGCCCCCGTCTCCCGCACATGTGCCCCCCGGGGAGGCTTCTCACCCTGTGTCACGCGGGCACGCTCGCTCGCACGACCTTGTGCTCACAGACACGCCCACAGCACACAGGGCACATCCCTGAGCCCACAGAGCCCTGCTGGGCACTCCCCACAAACTCACACGGCAGCATTCCACAGGGTCAGCGCAGGGAGGACGGGGCAGGGATCGGTGCGGCCCAGACAGGGGTGGTGCCCCTCCCCACCCTACTCTGAGCCGCCTGCCTTTCGGAAGGTGCCGTGAGCCGGGGGGGTGGGGGCCCCAGCCTGGCCATGTGGCTCTCGGGCGTCAGCGAGGTTCAGGTTCCGTCCTCACGGCCCCTGGACCGCGTCCTCACTCAGCAGCCATTTGGACACAGGGAGGTGGGCAGGGGCTGGGCCCAGAAGGCAATCTCGGGAACATCCAGGCTCTCTCTACTTTTCTAAATCTGAAAACCACAGGCCCAGAGGTGGCCTGCTCGGGGCCAGCAGTTTCTCTCATCCTTTTGATGACCAGAAACCTAAATAAACTAGGGTGCTGCTGGGAGCCCTGGTTACAGGTCCAAGCTGTCCAGTTGGCCCCAGGTGGATGAGGAGAAGTGGAAGAGAGTAATTCAGCCAAGAAATCAGGGGCGACCATGGGGTCTCCACCCGGGGGCCCGAGCAGGCAGCAGAGGCTCGGCCACATGCCTTTAGCCCCTGCGCACTCAGAGGCTGTCGTGCTGCCAAATGTGGCTCACTTGGGCCTCACACCTGCGCACTGGACAGGGGGCTGGGGGGCCTCAAGGTCATCTCCTCCAGTCCCTGTCCCAGGCCACGCTGCTTACACACCTCCTGCCACGTGGCGCTCACTCTCTCACGAGTCAACTCCATCGTGGAGGTGCTTTGGCTGTCACAGGTGCTAGAATCCACCGCCGGGAACTGGTCAGAGCAAGCCCGTGTCTTCATTGCGCCACAGCCCTTCAGTGACTTGGCGCGAGTCCTCCCACCACTCCTCCTGTGACGTGGTTTCCAGACCTTTCCATCCCAGCCACTCTCCCATTTGCCCCCAGCCCCCGACACGGCCTGGCCCCCACGCAGAAGGCCTCTTGTCCGCCGGCTGGCCCGTGCTCCAGGTGCCACGGCCCGCTTCTGCCGCAGGCTTCTCCTGTCACACGCTTCCCGCCAGCTGCCCGTGAGCACGGGGCTGGGGGCTGGCACTGGGCAAGGCTCCGGTGCTCAGAAACATTCTGGTTTAAAAACGCCCCAGCCGCACCGTGGTATAGGTTTGTGGATAAGAACATGGATTAAGAATGGAGTGCTCATGCCCGTCCGTCCTTTGTCCCTATTTTCCAGATGAGGAAACTGAGGCACAGAGCGGTGCAGTAACTTTCCCAACATCATGCAGCTAACGAGTGGCAGAGCCCGTGAGGGGGAGGCTGCTGTGACTTCCTGAGGCCTCTGTGCGGTGGGGAAGGACCCGCCCCCGGCTCCTCCCTGCTGACCTGGGGAGCATCACCGTGGGGACTTTTCTCGGAACTGTGAGGCAGGGTGGGGCCTCGGGGAAGTCAAGGCAGGGCCTGCAGAGTGTTGTCACCAGCAGGAGCAGCAGGCCGGGCCTCATTCCCCACTGGGGCAGGGACACTAGCCTTCAGCTCAGGGGCGGCGCTGGGGCTCATCCTTCCAGTCCCCTCCAGCTGGGCCCCGAGCCCCCCGGGCCTCCCTCCTCAGCATTCTTGGGGGTCATCTCAGCTCCCCACTGCCCATCACACAGGAGGCTGTCCGAAGGCCAGGGTCCTTGCGGGGGACAGTGTCTGCCAACAAACCTTCCTCCCGGCCCCAGCCCCGGCCACACGCCCACCATCTGCCCTCTCTGGAATCTGGGCTGGCCTGTGCTCGCTTTGACCAATACGATGGGGTGGAAGTGACTGGGAAACTTCCGGGCCGAGGCCTCAAGAGGCCTGACAATGTCCACTCTCTCCAGCTTCGAAGCCAGAGGCTGTGGAAGAAAATCCGAGTCCCCTGCGGCTGCGGCTGCGGCTGCGGAGAGAGGCCACCAGGAGAGAGAAACCCTGAGACCAGAGAGGGAGCAGAGAGGCCAGGCTGCGCCCCCACGCCCCCATCCCAGCCACCCCCTGCTGGGGCACCGGATCTGTGAGGGTGGCTATTTAGGCCACCCTGGTTAACACCGCAGAGACAAAGAGGTGACAGTCAGGCCAGGGTTGAGCCCTGCTCCCACTGGGAGGCCTGGGCAGGGACCCAGGTGCAACTGGCTGGGGGACAGTGCTGGGGGATGGGGGTCGCTCTCCTCCCCACCTCAGGGAAGCCGCCAGGCTCCTGGAGTTTGGGTCTTTTGAATGAAAAAGTTCTCCAGGACTGAATCAGGTGGCCACTGGGGCCAGCGAGGGAGGGGCTGCTTCTAACTCAGGTAGGGCTGTGAGTCACTCCTTCCTTGCTGGGCCACCCCGTCCAGCCTCAGCGGGAGGACCCGGGGCCCTGCTGGCTCCTGCATGGTTCCTGCCCACCAGACCCGAGCCCATCTACGGGTGGGCAAGCCGAGAGGCTCAGCACTGGAGAGTGACCTGCCCAAGATCGCACAGCCATGCCACGCAGCGAGGAGGCCAAGCGAAGCCAGAGGCCGGGGCCGAGGCTGGCCTGGCGAGGTGCAGACCTACAGCCCACAGCAGGCCTGAGGAGGCCAGAGGGTTTGGAGCCACGGCCCTGGGGGCACAGAGGTGTCACTAGGACCTCTTCCCCATTCCTTTTTTCTCAACCTGGTGCGCTTTGCTGCTCTATGTTTCCTTGCTCGGCTCTCTCTCCACTGGGCGGGGCCTGTGTCTGGTTCCCAATCAGGGCTGGGCACGTCCTAGGCGCTCAGTGCTGGTCACTGGATGCATGGGTGATGTCTGCCGGTCTCAGGTCCGTCGGACGGGTGAGACTGGCAGCAGGGAGACCCACTGGAGGCACTGGGACGTGGGCAAGAGGGGGTGGCGGCTGGGGTAGAGGCGGCGCTGGAGAGAGATGAGACGCCAGGACTAGGTGCTGCATGGGATGGGGGGATGTGAGGCGGACGCACAGGGGTCTGCTGGGGACAGCTGCCCCCTAGGCTGCCCACCCTGACAGCCGGGCTCAGAGGCTGGGTTCCAGGTGTGACACGGCCAGACACAGCCGGGGTGCCCTCAACACCTCTCGCCCTCAGACACACCCGTCCCCACTCCATCTCCTACTCCTTGAACTCCTGCTCCTGCTTCCAGGCCCAGCATGCACAGGCCTCCTCCTGGACGCCTTCCCCTGCCACAGTGCATTTCTCTTCCTCTACCCTTGCATTCATCCACTCATTCACTCAGGAAACAATTTCGGGACTGGCCCTAGATGCTAGCCCCATAGGGACATGGAGATGACCCAGCTTAAGGGAGACAGACCCAGAAGCCAAACCACAGCATTCATCAAATCCGAGCAATGCATTGAACGCTCTTTTATTTTTTTAATTAATTTATTTTTTTATTTTTTGTTTTGTTTTTGTGAGACAGAGTCTCACTTTGTTGCCCAGGCTAGAGTGAGTGCTGTGGTGTCGGCTTAGCTCACAGCAACCTCAATCTCCTGGGCTCAAGCGATCCTTCTGCCTCAGCCTCCCGAGTAGCTGGGACTACAGGCATGCGCTACCTTGCCTGGCTAATTTTTTGTATATATATTTTTAGTTGGTCAATTAATTTCTTTCTATTTTTATTAGAGACGGGGTCTCGCTCTTGCTCAGGCTGGTTTTGAACTCCTGACCTCCAGCGATCCACCCGCCTCGGCCTCCCAGAGTGCTAGGATTACAGGCGTGAGCCACCTCACCCGGCCTCTGAATGCTCTTTTAAAGAAAACATTTCTCATGGATCCTGGGGTTGTCTTCAATCATTTTTATTATAATGTTTCTTAATGTGCACAGACACCGAGCCAGGTATAAAGCTCTCATGCTTACATTTGCCTTACAGAGCAAATTTGCAAATAAATATAAAGAACATAACAGAACCAATAAAAATTCAAATTGACAACAGGAAGGGGCCTCCCTGGCTCTCACCAGACAGGGCAGTCAGCGGTCCAGGTGCCCAACGAGCAGCTGGTTCACTAGGGCCACACGGCCTTGACCACAGTGTGGGGCCAAGCCAGGCCCACCCCTCTCCGCCCACCCCGGGAGCGGGCAGTGCCAGAGACCCGGCCGGAGTCTCCACATACCCTTCTCATTAGCCGCCAGGGACCACAGAGTGTCAACACCCTGGTCAGCACAAACCCAGACTCGCTGGGTAGCAGGATGGTTGTTTTTTAGTTGTGGTAAAATATGCACAACATAAAATGTACCATTTTAACCACTTTTAAGTGCACAGTTCAGTGGCATCAGGTACATTCACATTGGTGTGGTACCATCGCCACCCTCCATCTCTAGACTTTTCATCTTGCAAAACTGAAACTCTCACTCCCATCAAACACTCGCTCCCCATTTCCCACTCTGCCCAGCCCTGGCAATCCCACTCTACTTTCTCTGAACTTGACGACTCTAGGGACCTCACATGCAGCTGTCGTCCTTTTGTGGCTGGCTTATGCCCTCCACATAATGCCCTGAGGATTCACCCATGTTGTAGCAGGTGTCATGATTTCTTCCTCTTTAAGGCTGAGTATCCACCTCTCTCGGTGGACACTGGGTTGCTTTCACCTTCTGGCTATTATGAGCACTGCTGCTATGAACGTGGGTGTACAACTATCTGGTTGAGTCTCTGCTTTCAATTATTTGGGGTGTATACCCAGAAGTGGAATTGCTGGGTCATATGGTAATTCTATGTTTAATTTGGGACTTATTTTTGAGGCAGTTGTTAGATGCTCCTAAATTGGATTACAGCCAATTTGTTTTCAATTCATAGACTCTGAGCCCACTAAAATCTAACGGTCTCACCCTCTTCAGATTGTGTCCAGGGACTCCAGCCTGAAATTTTCTAGAACTGCACAATCCAGTGGGGTGACCTTGAGCCATGGCCACGAAGCTCTGGAATGTGCTGGCCTGCACAGAGATGTTCTGTATAGGTAAAATACAGCCGGATTTCAAAGAGTAAGAAAGAGAATGTAAAATAGCTCATTAGTAATATATATATATGTATATATATATATACATATACACACACACACGTGTTGACACAGAGTCTTGCTCTGTTGCTTGAACTAGAGTGCAGTGGTGTCATCAGAGCTCACTACAACCTCAAACTCCGGGGCTCAAGTCATCCTTCCGCCTCAGCTCCTGAGTAGTTGGGATCACAGCCATGTGCCACCACACTAGGCTGATTTTTCTATTATTTTGTAGAGACGGGGTCTCGCTATGTTACTCAGGCTGGTCTCAAACTCTTGGCCTCAAGCGATCCTCCCACTTCGGCCTCTCAAAGTGCTAGGATTCCACCATGCCTAATTTTTATGTTGATTATGTGTCGAAATAATATTTTGGCTATATTGGGTTAAAGAAACTATAGCAGTTAAATCAATCTCACTTGTTTCTTTTTACCTTTTCAAATGTGATGACTAGAACATCTAAAATGGCATGTGGGGCTCAAATGATCTCTCTGTTGGACTATTAACCCCAGAGGGTAATCTGGGTGCTTTCTGGGCCTAGAGGAGCCACCTAGAGCTCTTCTTTCTAAAAGGAGGAAGCCTTGGGACTTTTTTTTCAATCGAGGTGAAATTCACATAACATGCAATTAACCAGGTGCAAGAGAGCAGCTGGCATCAGTGCATTCCCCACCACCTCTTGCATGTCCTGCAACTACCAGCTCACTCTGGTTTCGAACTTCCTCATCGCCCGGGAAAACACTGTGGATCAGCAGTCACTCCCTTCCCTCAGCCTCTGGCAACCACTAAGCAGCTTTCTGTCTCCATGAATTTGTCCATCATGGACATCTCATTTAAAAGGGATCATTTGGGGCCCTTTGTGACTGGCTTCTTTTGCTTAGCATGGTGTTTTCGAGGGTCTTGCATGCTGCAGCGCTCATCAGTACTGCATTCCTCCGGGATTTGCTCACCATCCTTCTACGGATGGTCATTTGGGCGGTTTCCACCTTTTGGCTGTTATGAGTAATGCTGCTGTGAACACTTGTGTACCATTTCTGTATGGATACATGTTTTCAGAGTAGAATCGCTGGGTCATAGGGAAGTGGCTGGTTCTTTCTGTCTCTAAATATTCACTTTACTTTTTGAAAGTTCTAGCTATGCATTGTCAGAGTCACCTGGCTGCTAAGGGTGTGGCAGGACAGACACTTGACCTCACTGAAGGGAGGTGTGGAAAGTACTTGTGAGCCCCTCCCCTGCCCCGCCAGTCAGTATTTTCAGGACTTTGTTCTTAGGAGGATCAATTCTCCAGGATGCCTCTCGGTCCTGCCTGGAGGGGGAGGCCTGGCCCAGCACCCAGAAGCACCTGGCACGTAGCTCCGTTTTTGTGCAATGTCCCATCCCTGAATGGACTCTGGCTTTCTGCTGGGTTGAGGAGGGGACTGCCTGGCCGTTCTGGGTGGGAGTCTGGGGACCTGACTGCTCCTCGTTCGCCCCACCCTGGGGCTGCTGGCTGAGGCTGAGCCTTTGGTGGTTCTTCAGGGTAGATCATGCTGGTCCTCAGCCGCCATCCCTGTACACTTGGGATGTGGCTTTTCTGTGTCCCTTAAGTCAGTTGTGAGTCCATTATCAACTTTCCAGCTTAAAAAATGGTGTGGTTGTCACCCCCTGTTCTGTCTGCCTCATTCTTGTGGGTTTACACCAGGAAGGGAGGGAGGAAGTCAGGGAGAACAGAAAGAAACAGAGAGAAAATCCCTTTCTGTAGGTTAACAGGGTTTTAGCAGAAAGTCGATGACTGTGTTTAACCTGCCATCTTTAGCAAGGTTGTCAGGACCGTCCTAGGAAGCCCACATCCTTTAGAAATATCCCAGGGCCTAGCACACGGCCCACCTGCTCTGCGAAGTCTCCCAGAACCCACCAGACAGAAGGGGCCCCCCTCAGCCGGGGTCTCAGGGCCCGCTCTGGCTGGACCTCCGGGTGCTAGTTTATCTTCCCGCAGAGACTTCGAGTCATCTCTGACCCCCTCTGGTCTCTTCACCCTCCCAACCACTGCCCTGAGCCCCACAGGTGGGCTCCGCAGGCTCAAGTTGGGGGTGGAGGGAAGAGGGAAGGGCAGCCTGCACCAAGGCTTGGTGGCAGGAAGGAGCACAGAGTGTGAGGGACACCCCTCTGCTGTCATCTCTGGATTTCTTTGACCTGTTCTTGTACACTTTTCAGATCTGAGACCCCAGGGTGCTCGGATGTTGAGGAAGGCTGGGATAGGACCCTAACTGCCACTAGGTCATACCACTAAAGGGAACCAGTTTAGGCCCTGCTGGTCCCCACGTGGCAGGGCTGACTTCTTAACTAGGCACAGGAGGCAGAGTCTCATGCTTTCAGGGCCCTACGGAAATGTATTATTTCCTTTTAAATCAGAAGGAAAAATGAACTTTTATTCAAAGAGAAATTTTAATATATTAATATATTCATCTTTAAGCCAACAGTCATAAAAAATAATCTAAAATTTTTTTTTGGAGAAGAGGCCAACGAAAGTCACAATGATCCATGCCCCACGCTCAGAGCCACTCTGGATGGGGGTTGTGCCACTTCACTCCTACAAGCTGGGCCCAGCTCAACTCAATGCCACAAACCTGCCCTGTGCAGGGCGCTGGGACCCAACGACGAACAGGGTGGACGTGGGTCCTCTCCAGGAGCCCCAGATTCACTGCAGACCAAGTGTCAGATAACCCCATGCTCAGGGAGGATGTTGCCTGGGGAGGGAGGTGACAGTGAATTGGGCCCGTGAATTGAGGATGGCAATTCCAGCTGGAGAGCATTGGCAAAATCACAGATGCAGGGAGGGCTTTGTCCAGTCCCAGACCAGTGGGGGGCTGGTCTGGCTCAAAGAGGCTGCAGGATGGGGCCGGGCAGGCGAGACCGACTGCACAGTCAGAAGATACTTCTTTCTGCACCTGAAATGCCTGGCTGGGCCTTCAGACCCCTTCCCTGTCCTGGAAGCTGCACACCACCTTCCAGGCTGTGTTCTGGGCGGGCTCTGCTGAGGCTCAGCCTCAGAGGGGGATCCTTGGACAGGCCTGGACAAGATGGGCGATGGCAGCCCCTCCACTCCTCCACTGCCCTGCCAGCCCAGCCCCACTCTCCCTGTTAAAAGCCTGTAGTCTAGGCCGGGCGCGGTGGCTCACGCCTGTAATCCTATCACTCCGGAGGACGAGGCGGGCAGATAGTTCAAGGTCAGGAGTTCAAAACCAGTCTGAGCAAGAGCGAGACCCTGTCTCTACTAAAAATATAAAGAAATTACTTGGACAACTAAAAAAATATATAGAAAAAGTTAGCCGGGCATGGTGGCGCATGCCTGTAGTCCCAGCTACTCAGGAGGCTGAGGCAGGAGGATTGCTTGAGTCCAGGAGTTTGAGGTTGCTGTGAGCTAGTCTGACGCCACGGCACTCTAGCCCGGGCAACAGAGTGAGACTCAGTCTCAAAAACAAAAAAAGATGCTTCCTCCAGGCAACCTTCCAGGAACCGCCAAGTCTTGGTCGGGGCATCCCCCCAGGCTTCGGCATCCCCCCAGGCTTCGAGCTCCTCCAGGACAGGGCCGGGACGGACTCCTGCTGGTTCACAATTGAGGGGCAGGGCCCAGTGGTGCCCTTGCCCCCAATCCCAGTGGACATGTCAGACCAGGTGACAAAAGCGGGGACTATCTCTGCTGAGACCCCTGGTGTGAAAGCTTCCTTCCTACACTGGGGAAGTGAGACGTTCCAGCAGGTGAGACTGGCACCGAGACTGCTGTCAAGTCCCCTCGCAGGCCTGGAAGGGCCTTGGAAAATCAGGAGGAAACTCCATGGTACGTAAAGAGACCAGAGCTCAAATCCATGCTCCTGCATGATCCTGGGCAACTTACTTAACCCCGTGGGGCTTGGTTTCCTCATGTCTATAAAGGGTCACTGATACCTACTCCTTGCTGGGATATTACTGTTAAATGAGATATTCCATGTCAGCTACACGCCTAGAATAGTTAGAACTCATTAAATAGTTTTTTGAGGTTTTTTTAAAAAATAAAAAAACAGCTGTAGATCTTTATTTGGAGATGAGGATCAGAGAGAGTTACGGGCCTTCTCCAAGGGGCACCCAGAGGCAGGACTTACAGAAGCACCGAATCAGGAGGGGTCATGTGGTCCTGTGGGTGGGAGCCCCTCAGTCCCACCTCCAGGCAAGCATTTTGTGAGATTCCGGATCTGTGGGCCTCCCTCTGGAGGCTGATTTGAGAACCCAGGGGAGAGCCCAGGAACCTGTGTTTTTAGCAGCCAGCCCCTCTTCACTGCCGAAGGACTGCTGTGCAGCCGGGCTGGAGATCGTGGCCCGATCCTCCCTGCCCCACAGGATGCTAGGTGGTGTGCGGCTGCTCACACCTGTGATGACGGGGGGCTCCCCACCTTCCACAGGCAGCCCCTTCCTAGGCCCACGATTCAAAGGCTTAGAAAGTTCTTTCTGAAGTAGAGCCAAACTCCGGTCTCCTGATCACTCTGCCCAAGCCAAACCTTTCTGTGTCTTCTTTCCTCGTCTGCAGAACGGGTGCTAGCAACAGGACCCAGGGAAGCTTCAGGCACAAATCCCTGCCCCGTGGGCTGGGTTCAGGCCATGCAGGCTCCCAGCAGGCCCCCATTAGGGTCACCTGGGCCCCTCAGCCTGGGGCCTGCTGGGGTTACTTGTGGTGTGTGTGGGGGGGTCTGTAAACCTGTAGGATTGACATGGTGCTCTTCTGGAAGCATCAATTTACTTGATAATGAGTAATTTTTAAATGTTATTTCTGAAAAAAATTAAGGCTATTTTTGTACTAAAATGAGCACAAGGATATTATGGATTTGACTACAAAACTCACCTACTCAAAATAATGACTAGACATCTAATTTCTTACAAACCCTGAAACTCTGGGGGTACTGGGGTAGGGGCGGTAGCTTTCTGCAGGGTAATGACACTACCTGCAACAAAGTTCCAGAAGCTCTGCTCTGGGAAATTCGTCTATTCCTTCATTCACGCTCACCTGACCCTCCTTAACCACTTCCCAGGGCTGGCTGGGGCCACTGAGATGCCTGGAGGAGGGTCCAGGCAGGGGTGAGGGGACACACCAGTGACTCTCATGTGGTGCCAGGAGGGAGGAGGCTGGAGCCATGGAAGATTCTTGAGCTCAGCACCATGGTGCAGGAGCTTAACCACAGCGTATGTGGAAACCGGCCATGGGGCGCTGAGGCCCACCCCTGCCTCTGGCAGGGCCCCTTTGTGACTCTACAGGACCAGAACAAGGAGGGGCTGGATTAGCCAGGCGGCCCATACAGCCTGGGGGCCTCTGACCCCGCTGGGGGTCTCTGAAGGTAGGAATGGAGTCCGTGACTCGTGTCAGTATTTCTCAGAGCCGGCTGCCAGACACTGGGTCTGTCCCTAAGGAGGCCGCCCAGGCCCATGGAAATGTCAAGTGCCTGTCTCTGCTCTGGGCTGACATCACCTCTGTGTGGGAACAAAGCGTGTGCTCATGCCGAGCCCGTCAGGACTGGCAGAGATCAGCATCCTTGTGTGGCTTCAAAACAGGGGCCCAGAAGCAAGATCATGAAAGATGCCCTTGTCGGAGGGAATGTTTGGGAGCCTGGCCATGGCCTCCGTCTGCGCTTTGGCTGAGAGGAGGCAAGAACCACACCCACTGCCCGACATCTGGGTTCTAGAAGCTGCAGGTAGCGCCGACTTAGCACCTGCTCTCACCAGGGCCTAGGCTGGGCCTTCAGCGTCCGTGACTTCTCTGTGCGTGCGGTGGGGTGGGCGTCTCAGCTAACGCTCCTGTAACCCACCCAGTCCCGGCCTCCACGCCGCCAGAGCGGGGCTGGTTTCTACTTCTCACGGCCATGGTGAGAGTCAGGCAATCTCATCGAGAGGTGGGTCGTATCCTCATGTTGGACGTGAAGGAATCAAGGCCCAGCCTGCGTAGCTCACCCAAGGTCAACGGCTGTTCCCCATTCACTCATTCATTCCACACCCGCGAGGCCCCGCTAAGCCCGGGCACCGACCGTGGGGCTGGGACCCACTGGATGAAGGGAGGCAAAGCCCCACTCTTAGCGGGTGGGGGAAGCGACCCAGGTAAAGGGGCAGGGAACACCAGACAGCTGAGTTTCCGTGGAGAAAACTGAACAGGGAGGGGCAGCAGGTCGCAAGGGCAGGCTCTCTCTGGAGGCGGCGTTTGTGAGGAGACCTGAGGGACAAGAAGGAACCAGCGGTGCCAGGAACACACTCAGGTTTCTTCCCATCAGAGCAGCCTGGAGTCCCCCAGACAGGTCCTGCTGCCACCACTGGCACTGGTAGGGACGCCCTGACAAGGGTGTTTTGGGCGGCCTGCTTTGTGGCCCTGTAACACGAGAGGATTAGAGGACCAGGCAAGGATAGACCTGGGACAGGCAGGTGCGTGAGGGCTGGGCCCTTGGTCCAGCCTGCGGCCTGATCCTGTGCTGGGAGGGATCAGATGGCTTCCAGGGCCGAGGGAGCAGGCGGGGTTCGGGGCTGGTTCTCTCTGGTCAGCCTCAGGGGAACCGAGTGCTTTCCCCATCGAGGCTGCAGGAACTGGACAAGGCAGGAGGGCCCTCAGCCCTGTACTGGCAGCCTGCCCACCTGTGCCAGACACCACTGCCGAAATGGGTGGGGACAGTGACCGCCCCTGGCCCCACAGCTCCGCCTGGCTGCACTGGCTCTTTTTCCTGGTTTTAACCCTTGGCCCTTAAGTCCTCAAACTGCCCCCCAGAAACCCACCCCCTGCTCCACCGAAGGGAACCCAGGGGCTGAAACGGTATCTCTCTCATCTCCATGAGCCCCCAGGAGACAGACTCAAGTACAGCTAAATGACACCAAAGTCAGGGACAGGGGACAAGGCCAACAGGGCAGGGCCGCAACCCCACAGCTAGGGCAGAGCAGGTGCTGCGAGAGGCCTGGGGTTGGACGGCGGCGTGACCAGGACCGTGCCTGAACCCGTCTGCGCCTCAGCTACTCACCGTGTCTCTCAGGTAGCTGGGCTGACACCGAGGCTTCGGGATGTTCAGGGGCCATGGTGGTCATTGGGACCCCAGAGGAGATGGCTGGGGAAGCCCAGAGGGGACAGATCCTGAAAGGAAGCTCTGCAGGCGGAGCCTTCTGCCCAGAGCCCTGTCCAGCAGGGCGTGGAGGGGCATCTGGGACCCTCAGACCGTACCAGACAGCTTGGCTTTGTTTCTAGGCAGATGCAGTTTCAGTTTCTGTTGCAGATGCTCTTCTTAGAGGATGAGTTCTTAAGTCCCAGAAAGCAGGAAGAAGTCCTCTATGGACTAGTATTTATAGAATATCCTTCACCGAAACAAAACCAAATAAAGCAAACTAGCCGGCAAGAGGGCAAGACCTCTGCCCTAGTGACCTGAGCACTGGGTGTCCACAGCACACTCATGCCAAGACCCCGGGCTTGCACTCAGGAAGAGCGGGGGCAGCGCAACAGCCCTGCCACTGCCACGGCTAGAGGACCAGGCCTGCCGCGGAGAAAGCTGTCACCCCATTCAGATGGGCACGGAGCTGGGTGAGCAGGGACCAGGGGAATGCTAGGTAAGCTGTGTTCCCCCTTGGCTGCGAGGGCAGCAGTGTGGAACGCAGCCAGGGGTCTTGGGTTCAAATCCCAGCCCTGCCGCTTAGCAGCCTGGTGTGCTTGGTTCTTTAACCTCCAGGGCAGTGAGCAGGGAGGCACTCACCTCCCAGGGCTGCTGCGAGTTACAGGAGACATGAGCAATAGCACTACTAACACTACAACGTGTAATGCCACCATTTATTACTTCTTTATTGCATTAAGAAAGTGATTCTATTTCTAGAGACGAAACAGCATCATAGACCTATTCTCAGAAGAGAATTCCCTTTGTTCCCAAGCCTCCTTTGTGACCGACTTTAAATTCGCTCACCTGCAGCACAGAGATGGCCTCAAAGTGGAGGGAGGGGGAGTCAGGGCCCTCTGCTGAGATCCACCTACAAGGTGGCTCCCCCGCCTCTCCCTGGCCCTGCACTGGGCTGCAGGGAAACGGACCCCTGCACCACAGAGTAGCAGGGGGCTTTGGGATGGGCCTTTGACTTTTCAGAGGCCATACACACTGGAGTCCCTGGGGAGCTCCACGGGGACCCGGTGGGACAGGGAGGCTGGCGGCGGGAGGGCAGAATCCAGCAGGGCCCTGGATACTGACAAAATGGCCACAGGTTTGAGCTCTGGCTCCACCACTGTGTGACCCTCGCAAGGTGCACATCTCTAGGCCTGCTTCCTCCTCGGAAAAGAGAAACGGCAATCCCAGCAGACAGCCCTGGGGGCACCCCCCCAAGGCAGAGAACACATGTGAAATAGTCTGATCAGGCCTGGGACCTGTCTGACCCTTCCCCTGTGTCTAAGAAACAGGACACATCCCAGGAGCCCTCGGCCTCCCAGAGTGCTGTGTCTCAAAGAACTTCTGCCCTCTTGGAGCCACTTTCCACTCTCCTCTTTCGAGCGAGTGCCCACTGCCTGACTCGGGAGCCCTGCTCGCTACGAGGCAGCCAGCAGAGGCCCATCACCCATGGGAAAGACTGTCCGCCTCAGCCGTGCCCCGTGCCCCTGGCCCATCCTCCCTAGCACCAGCACGGAAGCACAAGGCAGTTACCGGCTCAACCCGACCCAGGGCCCGACAAGAGCAGCCACCACCGCAACCCAAACAGCGCACGCCCTGTCTCCCTTGTGCCCACCTCCGGGGAAGCCCAGGCGCCCGGCCCACTCTCCTTTGGCAGCTCCAGGACCAGTGCTTCTCCTCGACCAGCTCCCTTGGTTCCCCGCCACCTGCCCCGCACCCTGTGGCCGTCCCAGACCCCCCGATGCTCCCCTGGTCGCCCTGAACCCTCACCGTCGACAGCTGGGGCAGGTCCAGGAATGGGGCCCAGGATTCTCCTCTGGATCTAGGAGCACAGGGCTGAGAGGCTGGAGAAGGGGAGAAACCACCACCCAGAGGTGAGGGGCACTTGTAGCAGCCAGGCGATTCCAGGGGAGGTAGTGGCAGGAGGGGTGGCTTGAGAGCAGTGTCTGTTGGGCCTGTGACAGTTGGGGTGCACAGGATTGTTCTTCCCATTCCGCCGGGCACTGCTGAAGGCGCCCTTGGCGGGGCTTGCAGGCTAGCCAGCCACAGCTCCACACTCGGGCCCTGTGTTCTGGCAACAGTGACAGTCCTGGCTGAGGCTGCCAGGGAGGGAGTGGCCTCCAGCCTCCTGTGCAAGGTGCGGAACACAGGTCCAGTCTGCATCCACACCCTCTACAGCCCCGAGAGCTGTGGGATAAAGTCTGATGCAGGCTGAGGACAGGACACCCACTGGCCACCATGGCCCAGGCAAACATTGGTTAAGGCTAATCCCCGTCCTGCCCCAGCACCGGACCCCTCCTCCCCACGCCAGGCCCTGCTCGGGCCGAGCTTCCTCGCTGCGCTATGGCGCCGTCATCACGCTCTGCTCGCCATGGTCCACACTCCAGAGGCGGTAAAACTCTGCAAAGTCCACGTAGGGCTCGACGCGGCCGTCCTCGCCAGGCGGGAGAGAGTGGGCGGGCCGGGAGCGGAAGAGGCCCCCGTCGGAGCTGGAGCTGCTGCTCTGGGTGTGTGTGTTGGTGGACTGCAGGGTCAGGGTCGGGCTCTGGCTGCGGGGCCACAGGAGGGGGCAGTCAGGGGCAGCTAGGTCAAGGGGGCCTTGGCTTCCAGGTGGGGACAGCCCTGCCTCTCCCAGCCCCTCAGGCTGCAGGCCTTTCTGGGAGAGGTGACCGTAAGAGCCGGCCTGGCCAGATGCTCTTAGAGACAGATAAAAAGTCAAATGTATTTTTAAAGCACTAGCTGCATGTGGCTGGCTACCTAAATTAACTAAAGTTAAATAAAACGGAACATTGGTTCTAAGGCTTAGTAGTCACGTATGGCCAGTGGCTACTGTGTGGACAGCACAGACACGGAACATTCCCACCATCAGAGGACATTCCGCTGGGCAGCGCTGAGCTACCGGGCACCCGTTCCAATCTCCCCCACCCGTCCTGCGCTCATCACAAGCCGGCGGGGCGTCTTCCTTCAGGAAACCTCCCTCTGCTCCGCTCCCTTCGCTACCCGCCATGGCCAGTTGGGACTACTGCTCAGATGCTGGAGGGAGGCAAGGGGCTGGCTGGGGCCAGGGGTTAGAGGCAGAGGAGGAGGGCGCGTGTCCAGCCTCGTCTGCGGCCACAGCAAACACACTCTACCCTGTGGACACAGCGGGAGGCTTCCTCTGGGCAGCCCGGAGGGGAGGTGGGGCGCCACCCCTCCTGCACTCAGGATGCCCGCTGCATGGCAGGCCCTGCCAGGTGGGTGGCAGCTGCGCTGTTAGCAGCAACACGGGCCGGGCGGAAAGGAAGGCGCCGGGTGAGGTGGAGGCCAACAGGGCCACTCCCTCTCCAGGGCCCTTCTAATTGGCCACATCCTGCTCAGCTCCATCCTCACCATCCTCAGCGTGGGCTGGGTGTGGCATCTCTATTATTCCATGCAGGGCTGGAATGTGGAAACCAGATCCTGGTCCCCTGTGTGGCGGGTGTGCATTCCACGGAAGTGCAGGGGTGGGGTGGACTCCAGACCTGCCAGGCAGGTCTGCAGCTGGGGGGCCTGCCCACACCCCCCACCCCAGGCTGCTGCCACTGCCTCTCCCCCGACCCCCACCCCCACCTTACACTAAACTCACTTCTAAGCTAACATTGGACATTTTAGTCAGAGAGCACAGGACAAGCCAGTACAGGCCAAAATTGTCCCCCAAGCATGGATACCACAGGAAGGCCACCCTACATCACATACTCCAAAAATGGGAGAATAGGACAAGAGAACCTTCCTGTTGAATGAAAACTAGTTATGAGGCCCACGAAAAAACACAAGCAGTAGGTTGTCACCATCAGCTACCTGACTGGACATCCCGCCTGTCTCCACCCTGCCCCCAAGCCTCTAGCCCATCCCAGGCCCAGATGCAACAGCGGCTGACCAGTACACCTGTGCCTCCTGCTCAGCCTCCAGGGACCCTCCCTCCCTGGAACGGAGCTGGGGGACTGGGGAGACACAGGACCCCGGGGCATCTCCCCTCGGATACTCAGCCACAGGACTTGGCTCTGTGGCCACTTCTGCCCAGGTAACCTGGGCTGTTCCCAGGACACGCCATGGGGCGCAGGCCTGGGGGGGGGCATGGGGCTTACTTGGTGAGGGTCGGGGTGGCTTCATCCAGGGTGGTTGCGCTGGGGGCCCCGTTGACCATCTGGCCCTGGGAGGGCATGACGAGGGAGAGGGTCACGCTGGTCTTGCTGGTGCTCTGGGCGCTCGAGTAAGGCACGGACACGGGGTACACGCGTCCCCCTGCAGCTTTGGGAGGAAGACAGCAGTGGGCATAGGCAGCAGCTAAGGGAAGCCGGGCTAGTGGGGGCAGAGCTGCCCCAAGGCCTGGCAGGGGTGGTGTCTGAGGGCTGAGAGTGTGGGTGGTGGCCATGCCTGGCCCCCCATGGCTCCCCAAGCCCCAGTGTGACCCCCACCCCCACCCCTTGGGACAGCTTAGGAGAAGTGTTCCTTGGCAGACACTCTTCCAGCCAGGCCAAGACCTCCCTTCAGCAGGAAAGCCTGCTGCTGCTCAAAGCGGGAACAGAGTCAAATGCTCAAGTCGCCTCAATGAAAGGGTTACTGCCCGGCTTCCCATGGACGCTTTAATCCAGAGGATAAGTTTGTTCCTAGTGGAGGCTGACCCAATAAAAATACGGTCGCAATAACAACAAGCCAGAGGAACTCCAGCAACCCTGGTGTCCTTGGGAGAACAAACCCATCTGTGGACACTTGGCCTCTAAGGTTTGCTTGTTTAAAAAAGGAAAAGAAATGCAGCCCTCAGGAACTGAAGGTCTCAACACTAAGCAGCTCTGGGAGGAAGAACAAGAAAAGAACAATCACTTCTTTTCCCAGGAGACTTGGTTTAAGAATTAAAACGGCAGAAAGTCCGTTTGTGAATTGTACAGTAAAGGAAAAAAGGTACAAAGTAAAATGTCATCCCTCTACCCCCAAGTTCCCACAATGTGGCCCAGGGACACACCACGCTTTGGGGCCTGACCATCTGTCTACATGCCCAACCTCAACTAGGCCCCTTCTTTCTTAAGCCTGTTTCTTCTTCTGAAAAACAGGGGTGCCATCTGTCTCCAGGTTTGCTAACGAGGACTAAAGGAAATAACAGATAATGCACCTGGCACGAGGTAGGCCCTCAACCAGTGGCAGCCCTCGTCTCTATTGCATGGGCTTGTGGCTCTGCAAATTGCTTGTTCACGCACCCAGTTCTCAGGAAGGAGCCAGGGCAGGTGGTATTATCCTCACATTTTATAGACAAAAGGCAAAAATCAGCACACAGCTCAGAAAGGCTGAAAGTCACAGAGCCTGGAGTGGAAATGCTCTAAGCCAGGCCTCCCAACTCCAGGCCACTGCCTCAGTTGCTCTGCACCCACCTCCGGCCCCCCATGGCGTCCTCAGGCACTGCCAGTCCGCACAGCACACTTACCTGGGGCTGGGGTCGGTGTGGGCTGGCTCATTTCGCCCAGTGGGTAGCCAAAGTTCCTCACCAGCAGGGTCATGTCCTCGTGCCGTGGACAGAACTTGGCACGCTCCCCACCACTGGCGAAGGTGTCTCCGTGGATGCGCTTTACCCGGTCAACCACAGCCTGGGCCACTGCGTCCAGGGAGGTCTGCTTGGCAAACTCGGTGTCAATCATCGCAGCGATCTCCTGGAGGAAAGGGGAGCAAGAACCTGGTGAGGAACAAGGGGTGGCCCAGGATTGGGGCCATAACTCCAGAGCTCTGAGTCAGGAGAGTCAAGAGTCACTGGCTGGCGGGGCGCGGTGGCTCACGCCTGTAATCCTAGCACTCTGGGAGGCCGAG
>VBSM01003169.1:29942276-29955790 GCA_008086735.1 Cheirogaleus medius | reverse complement strand
AAAAAAAAAAAAAGAGTCACTGGCTCCACAGGTGGAGGAAGTCCCTGCCAGCCAAGCTTGCAATCTGAGATTTTCAAGGTATTCAGGATAATCTTTCCAGAACTTTCTCATTAGAAAACGCATAAGACCCTGCAATCTCTCTGATTATTAGCTTCCACACCTCTAAAATGGGGATAATATGCAGCTCACTGAGTTACTATGAGGATTGAATAACACAATGGATGCAGGAGCACTCTGCAGACCATTAAAAAGCCCGGTATCGGGCCGGGCGCGGTGGCTCACACCTGTAATCCTAGCACTTTGGGAGGCCAAGGTGAGCGGATCGCTCAAGGTCAGGAGTTCGAAACCAGCCTGAGCAAGAGCAAGACCTCATCTCTACTAAAAATAGAAATAAATTAATCGGCCAACTAAAAATATATAGAAAAATTTAGCCGGGCATGGTGGCGCATGCTTGTAGTCCCAGCTACTCGGGAGGCTGAGGCAGAAGGATCACTTGAGCCCAGGAGTTTAAGGTTGCTTTGAGCTAGTCTGACAGCACAGCACTCTAGCCCAGGGAACAGAGTGAGACTCTGCCTCAAAAAAAAAAAAAAAAAAAAAAAGCCCGGTATTGACTGTTGTTACTACCAAGCTTTCTTTTCTGGAACAAACTCATTGTAGGCTGTGATATGCCAGGCATTTTCTCAGGATTCATTCTGGGGATACGGAATACAGACATGGTCCCTGCTCTCAAAGAAGTCACTCTCTAGTGTACAGATGTTTCTGGACTTAGGACAAGGCTACATTCTGATAAACCCATCAAGTTGAAAATGGCGTAAGTTGAAAAATGCATTGAATACACCTAACCTACTGAACAGCACAGCTTCGCCTAGCCTGCACTCAGAACACTTACATTAGCCTACAGTTGGGCAAAATCACCTAACACAAAACCTGTTTTATAATGAAGTATTGATTATCTCATGTAATTTATTGAATACTATACTGAAAGTGAAAAAAAATGATTGTATGGGTACTTGAAGTACAGTTTCTATCAAATGCATATCATTTTCACACCATCATAAAGTGGAAAAATCCTAAGTTGAACTATCACAAGTCAGGGACTATCTGTATTCTAGAACCTAGTAAGTAGAAGCCACTGGATAATTCTATCATGAAGAACAAAAAAAAAAACTAAAAAGGAAGAAAAAAAATCACATCGACAGATCAGAAACCCAAACAATGCTCTGTATGATGGCTGGCCTAGTCTCTTAGAGGTAGGAGGGCAGGAGCAGGTGACAGGAAATGACTTGGACATGGCTGGTGGGGGGGCCTCAGTTCCATCACTAAGCAGCTATGTCACCTCAGGCAAAACCCTGAACCCCATGGACCCCAAGTTCCCGGCTCCACGGGGGAGTAAGCCCCTGCCCTCTGCATTCCAGGCTGCTGGAAGGAATAAGATATAATAGGTGAAAAACTCAACACAGGGATCAGGGCATAGTTAGGCACTTAAAACTTTTTCTTCCTGATTTCCAATTAAAAAAGACAAAGCAGAAAAGGTTATTTCCCTATAAGAATCACAGACAGAAGAAAGACTACAACAGGAACTTTTCTTAGCCACCCGGCAATCGAAGGTTAGATAAAGGCAGCTTCCCTTCAAAATCACCCCTGCAGTGACTGTCTCAAGGTCATGCTTTGGTGACAACTGTCTGCTGTGTATGCTCCAAGGTGCAGGAAAAATAAGCAGCTCTCACTGGCCGAGGATCTACGTTTACCACACCTGACCTGACCACACTCCCACAAAGGCAGATGTTACTGTCCCCACTGTGGAGATGAGGAATGGACGGTAAATCACCTGCTGCCCAGAGAGGGGAGCGAAGCCCCAGGGCAGGATGTGATGGACTATGGGACTTAAGACTCAGCCAGGGGGCTGTGCAGCAGGCCACATCCCTTTCTGGGCTCTCCTCCTGGCCCAGGCCTCTTCTCAAGGGGCCCAGAACAATACTGTGCCATGGAAATTCACACCTTACCCTCTTCCCTGAAGGCCTCACTCAGGCCCTGGGGACCAACATTGCTTCATGTCTAGAATGAGCAAAGTTTTTGGGTAAGTGGTGTTTTCAGAGCTCTGGGCTTTTCCTTCTCTCAACCTTTTTTATTTTTTGTAGAGATGGGATCTCACTGTGTTGCCAAGGCTGGTCTTAAACTCCTGGCTTTAAGCAATCCTCCTCACTCGGCCTCCTGAGTGGGATCACAGGTGTGGGCCTTCACTTTGAACCCAGAGACAGAACTTGAGAACCAGAGCTCCCAGTAGCCAGGGAGCCTGCAAGTCAGCCATGCTCTGCAGCCACTGGCTCACCCAGGCCCAGCTCACCTGGTTGGCCTGTCCAGGCCCGTGGGCTGCCTCCAGGGCCTTGTACAGCCCCTCGGACATCAGCACCAGGAAGCCGGTCACTCCATCCAGTGGCTGTGCACCGTGGATTTCTGGCTCTGCAATGATTGGTTTGGACTTGGCGGCACTATGGGGAGAGAGTGGAGGGAAGAGCTTTGCATGGAATGGCCCCAGGCGGACGCCGACTCTGCGGAGGGGAGGAATCTATACCCAAAATGTAAAACAAAACACACAACCTGATGAGAGGAAAAGAAATAGAGGAAAGAGAAAATCAGAAAACACACCTGTCTTCTTACAGCAGCTACTAAAACAAAACTCAGAGGGGCCAGAAAAATTGGCAGTCAGCTGAGGTCATGAGAGCAAAGGTCAAATGCCTCATTCTGGCCAGTTCTGCACCTCCTGTCCACAGAACCTGGGCAGTGGCAGGGCAGGGCATGGGCTAGCAAGAGGGAGAGGTTATTTTTTAAAAGACTATTCCTCTTGCTATCACTCGGGCTCCTCCAAGACAGGTGTCCAAGCCAACTGAGACCCCAAACACACTCTCTACTTGCACAGGAATCATTATTTACTGATGTGGTATCAGAGTCATTAAATGTCAAAAAGTTCCAACATGACTGAGTACACAGGGAGGTGAGTATACAAGGAGTTCCTGGCAACAATACTCAAAAGAATAAAGTCTGGAAACATCCTGAGGGTCTGTTAGTAGAAGCCGGAATCCTACTGACAGTTGCAAAGAATGATGTCACCGGATTGTAAGATATGCCGGAACAGAGGGATGGAAATCTTTTTCTTTTTAATTTTTATTTTTTAAAGACAAGGTCTCACTCATCTCAAACTTGCCTAGGCTGAAGTGTGGTGGTGTGATCTTAGCTCACAGCAGCCTCAAACCCCTGGGCTCAAGTGATCCTCCCGCCTCAGCCTCCAGAGTAGCTGGGACTACAGGTGCATACCATTATGTCTGGCTAATTTCTAAAATTTTTTATAGAGATAGGGTCTCTCTGTGTTGCCCAGGCTGGTCTCAAACTCCTGGTCTCAAGCAATCCTCCTGCCTCGGCCTCCCAAAGTGCTGGGATTACAGGCGTGAGCCACCACACCTGGCCAGAAATGGGCATCTTTACTGGCAACAGTGAGATGCATGTAAACTTATCCCCACCTCATCAAGTTGTATATATTAAATATGTGCAACTTTGTGTATGTCAGTCATAACTCAAGGTTTAAAAAAAAAAAGAAAACAGCTCTTACTTCACATACCAATGGAAAAAAAAAAAGAAAAGAAAAGAGGGAGGGGCAGGACACTGGGCAGGGCATGGAGCATCTGTGGGTGACCTGAAGAGGATGCCTGTGCCTCAGACCCATGAAACACACGCATGTGTGCATATATGCATGTGCACAGAGATCAGAGGGCAGGATACACAGAAACTAGCAGCCCCTGGGGATGGAGTCCTGGCTTGGGGTGAGAAGAAGACTCCCTCTCTCTGTATAGATCCCAGCACTGTTTGAGGCATTTTAAACCACAGACGACTTTCCAATAAAGCAAACAGAACCCCACAAAATAGGGAGAAAAGTTCCCAGCTCAATTGTCTAAATCTTGGGAGAGTAAGGAGTTTTAACATGTGCTTTCTAAGCCACAAGGCCTGGCCTTTGCTGATAGGGTCTTTGGCATGATTCCTCCAGGGCTCTGGCCATGACATTAAATGCCACAACTGGCATCACGCAAGTACACGTCTGTATCTCCCAACCACCATTTCACAGACAGGTTAGCCAGAAGTTAAGGACACAGGCTCTAAATTCAGGCTGCCCGCCTTCGAGTCTGCCTCGGTCCATTACTGGCCCTCTGATCAGGGCAGGCCACCTTATGTCTCCATGCCTCAGTTTCCTCTCATGAAAATGCCTTTGGGATGGTCATGGAAACTACCTTGTGGGCCTGAACTGAGTAAGGAATGAATAACAGAATGTACTTATGGAACTGTGACCAGGCTTGGTACAACAAAAACTCTTAATTATCATTACTGTCCATTTTGCTGCTGCAAGCACTTGGGTGACACCCAGAATGGAAGTGTCCTTGCAGGGAAGTTACAGTGCGCCTCACACCTCTGCCCCAGCCCCAACCATGCGCAGCACTGACCAGCAGGCCTCTGGTCCATCCCTGTCCATGCCAGGCACCTCATGCCAACGCTGGCTTCTCCTGCCAGGCCCTATGGCACCAGTTGCTGCCCCTGGCCTTAGCCCAGCTCCCCAACTTGACCCCTTGCCAACCCAGCTCTGTGGGATCCCAGCTCCTGCCCCACACCAACCTCCCTGGGAGGAAGAAAGAGTCATCTTGGGCTCTGAACTACTTCAATTGCACCGCTGTTGCTGGAGCCTAAAATCTGCTTCTGCTCTGGGCCTCTTATCTTACAAATGAACGGGGAACAGCTGAGCTGGCACCTACCTGAGCAGGTCGATGTCCGTGTAGCCGTATTTGACCTTGTAGTCCCCGATGCGCCTGGTGCTCTCCTGGCCACAGATGATCCCCACTTGCTTGATCTTTCCTGCGTCCAAACCTGTCAGAGGAGGAACGACACAACAATCTCATTCCTTGTTCATAAAGAACAAAAAGAAGGGGACAGGGACATATCTGTGAAAACCAGGCAGTGAGGACCCACTGACAACACCAGGGCACCATGGAAAGCAGCTAACCCAAGTCCCCAAGGTTCTCAGTCCCCATCCCCATCAGGACACCCCCCCCCCAGAGCCCCCATCCACGGGCACTCCAACACCGCCCTGGGTCTGCCTCTGCCCCCACGGCCTCCAGAAGGGAGGGAGAGGCTACTGCAGCAGCTAGAATCGCAGGACTTCTTGGGCCTTTCTTGGTCTCCACCAATAACCGTGAGTAACTGCTATGTGCCAGGTACTCAAGGAAGCGTTTTAAGTGAACCAACTCTTAATCCTCACAACACCTTGAGGTAGGTTATTATTATCCTCATTACACAGATTAGGAAACTGAGGCACAGAAAACTTCAGCAAGTTCCAGTCACCAACTAGTAAGCAGCAGAGCTAGGATCCAACCCAGGCAGGCTGGTCCCAGGGCCAAGGTCACAGCCCCTCCACTACACACCCCCGTCTACCCAGACAACAAAGGGCGGGCTAGGGTGCGCCCACGGCGGCCGGGCCCACTCCCACCGACCCCGGCCAAGGCACTCTCCCACTCACCCAGCTGCGAAAGGCGGAAGAGCTCGTCCTCGTTCTCTGTGGTGTGGTCCACGTTCAGCTGTGTCACCTGCAACCCGTCCACCGTAGATTTGCATAAGAGTGCACGGTTTGTACCTGCAGTACAATTTGAGCAGCTAAGCAAAGACCAAGGAGAGGGAAAAATAGGACACATTGAAAAGACAGAGAGAGAAAAAGCAGGCGCCTCATACAGGGACACACAGCAAAAGAGCAAAACAGGCTTAGAACACTGGGGAGAGTCACCAGTCAGGGACAGCTGATGATACTAAGGAATTAGGTTAAACTTTTGCAGCCTAATCCTAGGATTATGATTTTAATAAAACAGACCTTTTCTCTAGAGGTATATACTGAAATATTTACAGATAACATGAGAATGTCTGGGGTTCGCTTCAAAATAATGTGGGGACAACGGGCTACAGATGAAACCAGATTGGCTATGAGCCGATAACTGGGGTTGGGGATTGGCACGTGAAAGCTCATTAAATACTACTCACTCCAATTTTTTGTATTTTGGAAGTTTTTCCACACTGAAATCTTAAGGAAAGGAGGACGAGTAGGGGGGATCTCACCAGGGGGTCTCTACAGAGTTCCTGTAGCAGCCCTCACCCTGCAGCCTTCTCTGCTTCCCAGACAGCCCGTCCTTTGCCCACAAATCCCGACGTCTGGGTCACAGTCCCATCCCGCGGCTGTTCATGGGGATGCCAACTGGGTCTTCCACAGCCAGGGAACCTTTTCCAGAAGCAGCAGCCACTGAGGCCACCCAGAGATGGGATACAGCTCGCCCTAAGGCCACAGCCAGTTAGAGGCAGAGTGGGGACTAAAAACATGACACCTGCCTCCCATGGCCTCCAGCTGGGGCTGAGACATGACTATGGAGTGAGGAGGAAACACACCCAACGGCCTCAGGAGACTCTGGGTCTAAAGCCTCTAAGTGTCCAGAAAGCACATTGCCAAGTAACACACCGACCCCTGCGGCTGACCTCCTCTCCCCCAGCCCTCACTGCTCCCCCCGCCCCCGCCCGGGGCAGAAGGGCAGCTCACCGACATTGGCGACGTAGAGTTTATTGTTGAGAAGGACCGCCACGACGACCATGGCCCCTCCTGAAACCTCCCTCTCCAACACCTTGAGTCTCTCAAGGATCTTCTGGTACTGAGGAGGCAATTGGTGCTGAGGGACACCCTAGAACCCATCATCAGAGAGGTCAGAGCACATGGGGCCTGGGGACCATCTCACAAACCCTCCCCCTCCCTTAAGAGCAAGGCTGAAGCCTGTGCTGCAGCTCCAGGGCAGGGTTCTTCCAGGAGAGCCGGAGATGGCCTCACTCGGAGAACCAGAACGCAGAGGCCGGCTCTGCAAGTGCTGGTGGGTGATGTGAGCAGGTGAGGGAACAGGCTGTGGACCGATTCAAGTCGAAGGCCCTGGAAAGGTCTCCACCTATCACTGTCCACCCAATGCTGAGCCTCAGGGTGAAGCTGCCCACAGAGGGCCAGGGAGGCCCCTCAAGTGGAAATCCATTGCCACTCGGCAACACCCCCCCATCAGGAACTGTTCCCATAACTCCTGCTGCTCTGGCCCAGTTATGTCAATGGCCTGTAAGTGACAAGGCAGATGAGTCCTTGCTCCTAGCAAAAGCAAAACCAGGCCTTGACTTGCTTCTCCCGGGGTGCAGGCTGGGGACATTACCTCCGGCAGCTGGGACTGGAGGCTTGCCTTCTCAGCCAGGGCATCATCGATGGACTCCAGGAAGCTCCTCTCCACTACATCAAAGGCCTGGGGGGGCGAGGTGGGTGGGGGGGGTGCAGAGGACAGGGCAAAGGCTGGTTCAAAACACAATGTCACCTGATGCTAAAACGCTATTAATAGAACAGCAACAAATTCACTGTATTCCCTGCAGGGCCTCATGCGATGGGGGCTTTACACGCAGCACTTCTGCCCCCGGCCCGGCACTGCAAAGCACCTGCTGCTTCCTGAAGACCAAGGTCTTTGACAAAGACCTTAGGCCCACAGGGTGGCCGCACTGCACAGGTGGCACTGCAGAGGGATCACAGGCAGAAGACCGCACAGAGGCCACAAGCGCAGTCTGGGAACAGACCACCTGGTGTGAACTCCAGCTCTGCCACCTTGGCCTCATCTATGCGATGGACATAAGTGTTGTTCTGAGTGCAAAGTAAGTTAATCCACCCTTAGCACAGCACCCGGCTCGGAGAAACTGCCAGATCAATGACAGCTCGTATGGTAACTACAACCTCTTCCTGAGAGGCTTCTGTCAAATCCTGCTGGCCCCCGGACACTGGTGACACTGACACCTTTCCCCTGGGCGTGGGATCTGCTAAGAATCACTGGCACAGGAGCACGGAGGCCATAAGGTTAGGAAGAGGCTGAGATCACTTTCTTGAGGACCAGGAATCCATCCTCTCAACTAAAACAAAGTGCTTCCAGACATGCTTTTAAAAGGGGATGCCAGCAGGAAAGCCCCCAAACTAGAGCAAGCAGAAAGGCAGAACTGGCCAATGAGGGCAGCAGCCAACCAGATGTGGGGAGGCAAGGTCTTTCTCCAAAGCCCAGGGATGCTTTCAGCCCCTCGAGGCTGAGCACCAGACCACATCCAAAGGAAAGGGATGGCTCTAAATGACCCCATTTCTACCAGGCCCTGCTCTGCCCCCACTCCAAACTCACATCCCTAAACTCCCCTTCCTCCAGCAAGACCCCTTGAGAGCCAACCCTGCCAGCCATGGAAGGCCTGCTCCTCGCCACCTGGTCCTGGACTCCTGGGGAGGGCAGCCCCTGCCCGTGGAAGCTGCTCCCAGAGCTGTTCCTGTGCAGGGGCAAAGAAGCCAGCAGGGTCTTCAGAGCAACCCTGGCAACATGTTATAGTTGCAGGGCCCGAGCTCCAGGAGAATGGCAGGGGAGACATGATTTGGCTGGGCCCCCGCTCGCCCCCCAGCACCATTACCTGCAGCAGCACGCGCCGCACATCGGCCTCAGTGTGCTCGGCGTTGAGCTGGCCCAGCAGGAGCTCTGCAGACAGCCGCTGGGCCACAAAGTTGGTCACCCGGTTGCCATCGTAGCCATTGAAGACCCCATACAGGAAGCAGTTGTTCTCACTCCTAGCAGAGGGAAAGGGCAGGAGACCTAAGACCAGAGGCTCACAGAGGTGGAGGGAGAGGAAGTTGGGGAGACTGGAGATATAGCAGCTGTGGCTTCAAGTGCCCACGTGGTCCCCCCACTTCACTCTGTCTATGACCTTCTGGATACTCCTTCCATATCCCCCATTGTAGCAGACCTTCAGCTGGTCTGAAGTCCGGCTGTGGAAAGGACAGCAAGGGAGGCCACCTCCCATGGGCCACATCTCTCCAGCAAGCCCCATACGAGACAGCAACAAGATGGGTGCCTTTCCTTGCTTGCAAACCAACTTCCTGTGCCCGGGAGAGCAAGGCTGGCACGCACACCTGAACTTGAGCCAGTTGTCCTCTGGCGGGTGGGTCTCGGTGCCCTTGCCATCTGCAGAGTAGCTGCGGTTGGAGGCTGAGCCAACCCCAGAGAGGTGGCAGAGCGGCAGGTCGTCCGTCCAGCTTGGCTGCTGCTCCTGGAGAAGGACACCAGAAGCTGTCAGGTGCCACCTCTTCCCCAGGGACCCCACCTTATCTTTTCTTCTGCAACAAAAATCTAGCAGGCCCAGGGCCCCACACAGAGGGTTCTACTTCCTTCTGGAAAAACATGATGCTTGCATGAACAGACACCTGCAGAAGAGTTTGCTATTTTTTGGCTAGTCCACAAATTGGTTCCCCAGGAAACCTGAAAAAGACAACAGTGTTCCCAAATGCAAGGCTTGGCAATGGTTTCCAGGAGTGAGCTATGTTAGGAAACACCAGTGAAACACGCACACAAATGAAGCAAACTCTTAGTAGGAAACTCTTTGGCGGCCCCACTTCCCACCACGGTGCTCTGACTGCACAGTGCCTAGGAATCCCTTGGACACTGGGTAAAACTGCAGGCCCCGGCCTCAGAATGTCTGGTGCGGATGGAGCCCAGGACATCTGCATTGTATGCAGCTCTTCACAGGTGATTCTCATTCAAGTGGCCATGGACATGGCCTTGAGAAATCTGACTTAAAAGCTAGTCTCACTCCCTCTCCCTGGTATGGTGCCTCCACCTGTTCTTCACTCTGCCCCGGAGACTTCTCCCGTCTCCCCTGCCAGTCCCAAATGCTTGCAGCCCGGTCCACTCCCTCCTCCCTCTTGTCTGTGATTCTCCATGTCCTTCAGGACTCTGGCTCAGGAGTTACCACCTCTAGGAGTCACCCCTCTCGTGTCCCCCTCCTGCACCCCAGTTCCATCACCCCTGCCTGTGTCTGACTCCCATTCCACCCATGGGATCTCAAACAGGCTGCTGAGCATAATCACTGCAGAGCTGTAACTGCAGACACACGCAGCTGTGCAGGCCCTGGCCCAAACACACTGATTCTGAATTTCCTAACTCTCCTCGGGGTGTGCCCTGAGCAGCCCCAGACATGACACTGCTGAAAGGCTCAGGTGCAACACCCAGCTTCTCACTGAAAGCTTGCCCCACCTCGAGCCTCCTACCTGAGAACAAGGCCTTGTTCACAAGGGCACTCCCAGAACCACCATGTTGTACTAGAACAAACTAAAATAATTGAGAGAATCAAAGTTCAATTTCAAGGAAAATAATGAAAATTTGTATTAAAAGCTTTATTGAAATATTAAACACAGATACTTTGTGCAGCTTCTTACAAGTTAGTGGTAAGTTTTCAAAAAATGACGTAAAAGCCACTTCAACAGGCTTTTGCAATCAGATATGTAAAAAGCCTGTGGTTAGCTTCTGTGGCAAATTTCTTCTGCGGTTTACTTATATACTGACAGAGAGCAGACTGATTTTTTTTCATTTTAATTGTTTTTATGCTGCATTTATCTATTTTAAGGCTTTAGTTCTATACTTTGCATCTTAGAGCAACTTCTGCAGGGTATGAGTTTGTTTTATTTTCAAGTTAACATGTAATAAAACTTTTTTGGGTGTGCAGTTTTATGCATGTTAACACATGTAGAGATCTGCGTAACTACTGCCACACTCCACATACAGAATGGCCCCATCACCCCAAAACATTCCCCCATGCTGCTCCTTTGGAGTCCCCCTCTCCCCTGATCCCCAGCGACCAATGACCTGCTCTCCACCACTATGGTTCTGTCTTCTCAAGAATGCCTATAAATGAAATTATGTAGTATTAATACATAACCTCTTGAGACTGGCTTCTCTTACTTCCTTTAAGATTCATCCAAGTCGCTGCTTGAGTGCATCAATAGTTTGTCCCTCTTTATTGCAGAACAGTATTCCATTGTATGGATGTAGCACAGTTTGTTTATTCATTCACTGAAGGACATTTGGGCTGTTTCCAGTTTTTTACAATTATGAAGAGAGCTGCTATAAACATTCGTGTTTTTGTGTGAATGTAACTTTTCATTTCTCTGGGGTAAATACCTACGAGTGAGACTGCTGGGTCATATGGTAAGTATGTTTAACTTTATGAGAAACTGCCAAACTGTTTTCCAGAGTGGTCATACCATTTGCATTCCCACCAGCAATGCACGGGAGTTCTAGCTGTTCCTCATCCTTACCACCATGTGGTACTGTCTTTTAGTTTCTTTAAATTTATATATTCTAAGAGGTGTGTAGGGGTATCTCATCGTAGCTTTAATTTGTGCCTTGCTAATGGCTAAAGATGCTGAGCATCTTTTCATGTGCTTATTTGCCATCCATATACCCTCTTTGGCGAGGTGTCTATTTAAATCTTATGCCTATTTTTAAATTGGGTTATTTTCTCAACAATTGTGTTCTAAGAGTTCTTTACATATTTTGGATAAAAATCCGTTGTTGGATATGCGATTTGCAAATATTTTCCCCCATCTGTAGTTTGGCATTTCATTCACTTAACAGTGTCTTTTGTAAAGCAAAAGCTTTTAAATTTTGATGAAGTCCATTTTAGCCATTTTGTCCTTTCATGGTTTATGCTTTTGGAATCATGTTTTTGGTTTTTTGTGGGGTTTTTGAGACAGGGTCTCACGCTGTTGTCCAGACGCTGGAATGCAATGGTGACTATAGCTCACTGCAGCCTCGAACTCTTTGGCTCAAGCGATCTAGAGCAGCTGGGACTACAGGTGTGTGCCACCATGCCCGCCTACATATATATACTTTTTCTTTTAGAGACAGGGTCTCACTATGTTACCCAGGCTAGTCTTGAACTTCTGGTCTCAAGCAATCCTCCCACTTTGGCCTCCCAAAGTGTTGGGATTACAGGCATGAGCCACTGAGCCTGGCCTGGAGTCATGTTTAAGAACTCTTTATCCAGACCCACGTCACGAAGATCTCCTGTATTTTCTCCTAAAAGTTTTACAGTTTTACATTTAGACCTGAGATCCATTTTGAATTAATTTCTGTATAAGGCAGGAGATGTTGATCAATTTTTTTGTTGTTGTTTTTGTATACGGATGTCCAATTGTCCCAACATCATTTGTTAAAAAGACCAGCCTTTGCCTTTTTGTCAAAAATTAACCGGTCATATTGTGTAGGTCTATTTTCAGACTCTATTCTGTCCATTGATCTATGTGTCGATCCCTCCACTAATATCACACTCTTGATTACTGTAGCTCTATAGTATTGGCTAGTGGGATTCTTCTAACTTTATTCTTTTCAAAATTGTTTTCGCTATTTGGGCTTCTTTGCCTTTCCATATACATTTTAAAATCAGCTTGTCTATATCTACAAAAAGTCTTGTTGGGATTTTAATTAGAACTGCTTCAAATTTGGGGAGAATGGACATCTTCACTATGTTGAGTCTCCCAATCCATCAACATGGTATGTCTCTACACTTACTTATATCTTTTTGAGAGGACTTTAATTTATTTATCTTTATTCACACTATTTCACTACAAGGTCTGAAAAACTACTAATGCCTTCTAATAGTCTATGAAAACAGCAAATATGACTAAAATCTACTAATAGAAAATAAATGGCAGTAAGAGCTGAAATTCTGCTCAGCTCCTGATGACGCCAGGCATTTAAAGCTTTCAGGTCAATCCCACTGAGTTCTGGATGCCACGGAGTCTAACAGTGCACAGGATGAAGTGGCGGATTGCAGTGAGAGCAATTGTAACGGTTAACTGTAACATTTTGCTTCATCTATGAACCATACACAAATCCCCTATGAATTGCTACTTGAAAAGATTTCATGATACTTTGTACTTTTGAGTTATTCTTCAGTAACCGTCTTATTTAATTGGAAGACTTTAAATAACAAAATAACTCATGTCTTTCAGTAAAGAGGTGAGGAAGAACTCTTAAAGGAAGCTATGACACCGGCAAACTCAGTGCAAACCCCTAGATTGCTTTCATCCTTAACCTATTTATTTCTTTGTTAAATTCTTCTGATTGTTTCTTTATAGAGTGTCTCAGGGGATCAAACTATATTGGAAATATTCCAAATGTCTTTTAGAAGATAGATGCACTTATTCCATAAATTATCTTGGGATATTTCCCAAGGGTTGCTAAAAAAGTAGACTGAGTATAAAACCGTGGAAAATATATGATGAAGGCTTGTGGAGTATCTTAATATCTGCTGAACAAACTAAAGGTGCATTGCTTTGGGATTTAATTTCCAGTATTACTTGATTCATTGTATCATTGGAACAATTCATACTTCACTACTTTAATAAAGAATTAATAGGCCGGGCGCGGTGGCTCACGCCTGTAATCCTAGCACTCTGGGAGGTCGAGACGGGAGGAACACTCAAGGTCAGGAGTTCGAAACCAGCCTGAGCAAGAGCGAGACCCTGTCTCTAATAAAAATAGAAAAAAATTAATAGGCAAACTAAAAACATATATAGAAAAATTAGCTGGGCATGGTGGTGCATGCCTGTAGTCCCAGCTACT
>VBSM01003169.1:29907068-29927088 GCA_008086735.1 Cheirogaleus medius | reverse complement strand
AATAAATAAATAAATAAATAAAGTGGTTCCTCAATTCAATTTAATTCATATTTCTCTGGTTACTGGGGAAATTGAACTTTTTTGGACACATACATTGGCCTACTTATATTTCTTCCTATGTGAGTTGTCTGTTTCCATGATGAATCTATATTTCTGTTTGCTAACATGTTGGAAATATTTTTCCCAGTTTTTTACTTTTATTTCCACTTTATTTTTTTAACACACTAGACATTTAAATTTTTTTTTTTCAGAGATGGAGTCTCACTGTGTTGCTCAGGCTGGACTTGAACTCCTCAAGGGATCCTCCCTCCTCAGTCTCCTTCTCTTCGTATTTTTTTTATGGTCTATGCCTTCTGTGTTATGCTGAGAAAGACCTTCCCTGCCCCAAATTTGTATTAATATTCACTCAGTGATCTTCAGTGATAATCTTTATGCCGTGTGGTATTTTCATACAGTGTAAAGAATCCAACTTGATAGTTTCCAAATACATAGCCAATCCTGTGTTAAATTCATTTATTGAATAATCTCTTCTTTCCCCCACTGCTTTGAAATGCTACCTTTATTGGTTTTGTAAATCTTATACACCATTGTCATTGTTTTTAAAATCCCTGCCTCCCAGGGGTGTTATGAGGATTTAGTAAGGTAACATCTTCAAAGCCTTTAGCACAGGAACATAGGACATGCTTCAAATATGTGGGTTCTCTTCCCTTCCCCAGACCTGTTTCCCCCTCCTCGTGCGTGCCATATGCTTCTACCGTTTGACCTTGGGTTGCTGGCAACAGTTCCACATACACAGAAGGTGCTTTCGAAGCACTGTTAGGTCCCCAAACTGCTTTTGGGCCATTATTGCCATAGCTAAGATGTCCTTGCTCATCAGGGCTGGGATAAACTGGGTGGAGCCAGGAGCACGGGGTTGGGGTTGAGGGGCAATTAATTCTTCTGAGGGTCTCCTGGGAGACTTCATGGGGGAGGCGACCTCCAGCTGGGTCTATGGTGGGGAGGTGGGAATGAGCAGGCAGAGAAGGTAGAAAGGGCATCCCAGGCCAAGGGAACAGCATGACCGGAGCGTGGGGGGCTGGGCATGGCAGAAGTTGAGTGTGGCAGGAGCTGGAGACAACAAGCTAGGGAGGGGCACTGGTGCACCCGCAGGAACTGGCTTTATCTTGCAAGGGTAGGGATTCATTAGGTGGGGGAGTCATGTGATCATATTGTGTTTTAGGAAGATCACCCTGGGCCAGATGGAGGCAAGGAGACCAGTCTAAGGAGGGTGTTGAAATAACCCAGGTAAGAGAGGGTGGTGGCCATGAGAATGGAAGGAAATGAACAGCTTTCAAAAATATCCAAATAGGTCAAGTAGAAAGACTCTGGCAGTGGATTGGAAGTGGAAGAGGGGGGAGCTGAGGATCACTCCCAGGCTCTGGACTCAGACCAGAGTCGATGGGGGAGGATCTGCTGAGATGGGGCACTAGCGCGGGGACAGGTCTGGGCCTGGGAGTCGACGGAGAGTGGAGGGGACACTGAGACATTCAAAATGTGCAAAACGCAGCATGTTATTGTGTGCATCCCGGGCATTTGCTGTGGAAGGGGAGAACCCAGGCAGGAGCAAAAGGGATGGTAGGAAGCAGATGGTTTGGAAAATACTTAGGAAGTTGCGTCAACAAGATGTGGTAGATGCTTGGATTTTTGAAGAGAGGGACAAATCTAGGATAATACCCTAGGAGAGTGCTTGGGGGATGATGGTGCCTTTTGCTGAGATGGTGAACACAGGGAAAGGAGGAGGTTTGGTGGGAAGATTCATTCATTAATTCAACAATCCTCAATTAAGCACCTACCATATGCCAGGTGCTTTTGCATAGAGCAGTGACAAAATCCCTGCCGTCATGAGACTTACACATTCAGTGAAGAGAGACAGACAATAAAGAAATCAACAAGTAAATATAGGTCAGGTGGTGACAAGTGCTAGGGAGGAAAATAAAGTGGGGTGGGGCTGCATTTTTAAAAAAAATTACAACCAGGGATGGTACCTTGCAAAGGTCTCAGGTCTTTGTAAGAGACTTGGGCAGGGAAGGAGCAGGGAGAACATTCCAGGCAGAGGTTACAGCAAGTGCAAAGGCCCTGAGGCAGGAATGTGTTAGGTGTATTCTAGGAACAGCAAGGAAGCCAGTGTGGCTGGAGCAAGGGGGAGAGTGCCAGGACACGGGTGGGAGAAGCAGACCCCTGGGGCCTTGTTAAATGGGAAATGTCGGCCAGGTGTCTCAGAGTAAAGGCAGTTGGATATACGACTGGCCCAAGCTGGGGTGTACACTTGAGAGGGGTCAGTATACAGAGCATATTTAAAGCCATGAGACCAGATGAGCTACCGAGGAAGCAAGTGTGGATGGAGGAGGTCCAAGGATTGGTCTGGGAGTCCACCATGTTGATACTGAGGGCTCAGCCCATGCCAATCCCAATGGATGCAACTTTTGAAAAGCCTGCAGACTTTGGAAAGGCTTGAGGAAGGCGGGCATGGTGGTGCGCACCTGTAGTCCCAGTTACTCGGGACGCTGATGTAGGAGGATCGCTTGAGCCCAGGAGTTCAGGGCTGCAGTGAGCTATGACCACACCACTGCATTTCAGCCTGGGTGACAGAGACACTCTGTCTCTTGAAAAAAAAATCCTTGAGGAAAAGAGCTCGTTCAGTTTTGTCTGAGATCTTTCAAACATTTCAAGTAGCATTTCTAGGTCACATAATTGGGACAGGGTTTGGGAAGACCCCAGCGCTGAGTGATCACAAAGGAGAACAGATGGGCAACCAGAGCCGAAGGCTTTGTTCATCCAGAAACTTGCACAGCTGGGGGACTTTTCACATAAAAAGTAGGCTTTAAGGATAGGTGAGTTACCGAAAATGTATAAAAATAGTTTAACAAAAGGCAGCAAAGTGGCCAAGCGCCTGGGTTTTAAAGCTGGACACACTACAGTGCAAGTCAGACCTGCCCCGGGGTGACCTGCTGCGCCACTTCTCCTCTCTGGCCCAGCTGCTCACCTGTAAAATGGGAGCTTCTTATTGCCCTGTCACAGGTGGTCAAAGAGGTGAACTAGACGGTGTTTTACAAAGTGCTCAGCATAGATCTGGCCCACAGTCAAGTTCATCCACCTAATTGACAAGGAGACTCAAAGGAGAAGAAAAGATTCAGAATAGAACAAAGGGGAAATGGAGGGGGGCTGCGACCGGTGTTCTGAGCAGGGCTGCACTCGTGGGCGGGTCACCGTGCAGTCCCACAGAGCCCACTCTCAGAATAGGCCCAGCACTTGGTCTAATGCCCTGCCTTCACCATCTTGAAATTGTCTATAATTTTATTTTTGAACTTGGGTTTTGTAAGGGAAGTCCACTGAGAAAATGAAGTATGCGCACGAGCAGAGAAGATACACCAGGTGGCTGCGAGCTGGTTCAGGCCAGCAAGGATGGCAAGCAGTGGGCAGCATGGTTACCTAGCAATTGGCCTGGCCACCCTGTGTGCACCCACATGGCCGGGCAGTCTGGAACACTGTGGGGCTGCGAAGGGGACAGCAGGGGCCAGGATCTGTGCCCAGATTGGCAGCAGTAGCAGGAGAAACTGATGGCAGCAGCATGGTGCCGAGGACATGGCGAGGGAAGGGACTCCACTTGGAAGAGCTCATCCCTGTAGCATCTGTGCAAATATAGTTCAGCCACCTAAGAGCTGGGATGGGTACTGCCAGCACTCAGGCAGTAAACTTTGCGCGTAACTTATTACAAAGTGAAAACATACACATGGACATTGCCATAAAGCATGTCAAGGGGTGTTAAGATTCTTCTAAGAGTTTAGAACCTCTGGTTTTGAAAACTGCTGCAATATTGCAAGTATCCACAGGTTTAGAAATAGAAATTAAATGTAAAGTGCACAGAAATAATTCTATTTTCATGTGAAGACTCATTATTAATGATGCGGGCAATTTGAAAATTAATTTTTCCTTGTAATTGAAGATATAGAAATCAAATACATAAACAAGTTATTAAAACTATATAGAAATGGCTGAATGTGGTGGTTCACACCTGTAATCCCAGCACTTTGGGAGGCCATGGTGGCAGGGGTGGCTTGAGACCAGGAGTTTGAGACCAGCCTAAGCAACGTAGCAAGACCAGGTCTCTACAAATTTTTTTTGAAAAACTAGCTGGGGCCAGGCACTGTGGCTCACACCTGTAATTCTAACACTCTGGGAGGCTGAGGCAGGAGGATTTCTTGAGCTTAGGAGTTCAAGACCAGCCTGAGCAAGATGCCATCTCTACAAAAAATAGAAAAATTAGCCAGGCGCCGTGGCAGGTGCCTGTAGTTCCAGATACTTAGGAAGCTGAGGCAGGTAGATCACTTGAGCCACTGCACTCCAGCCTGGGTGACAGAGTGAGATCCTGTCTCTAAATAAATAAAAATAAATAATAAAATAAAGGTTAAAAAAAGTAAAAAGCTTTATGTGTAATTTAAATTTTTTTTAAAAAAATAGAGACAGGGTGTTGCTATGTTGCTCAGGCTGGTCTACAACTCCTGGCCTCAAGTGATCCTCCCACCTCAGCTGCCCAAAGTGCTGGGATTACAGGCGTGAGCCACCGCACCTGGCCTATGTGTACGTTTAACTACACTTTTTTTTTTTTTTTTTTTTGAGACAGAGTCTCACTTTGTTGTCCAGGCTACAGTGAGTGCTGTGGCATCAGCCTAGCTCACAGCAACCTCAATCTCCTGGGCTCAAGCAATCCTTCTGCCTCAGCCACCCAAGTAGCTGGGACTACAGGCATGCACCACCATACCCGGCTAATTTTTTGTATATATATTTTTTTAGTTGGTCAATTAATTTCTTTTTATTTTTAGTAGAGATAGGGTCTCACTCTTGCTCAGGCTGGTTTTGAACTCCTGACCTTGAGCGATCCTCCCGCCTCGGCCTCCCAGAGTGCTAGGATTACAGGCGTGAGCCACCGTGCCCAGCCTAACTACACTTTTTTTGAAAACTGCCTTTTGGACAAGAGGCCTTGCATTTTCACTTAGCCCTGGGCCCTGCAGATTACTCAGCAGCCCTGATTCTGAAAACTAGTATTTCTTTGGAAGGTTTACATATTTCCCTACATTGTCCTGACTTAGTTAAAACCCTTTTAGGGTTTAATGACTTCCCTTACATCCAATGAACGAAGATCCCACTATCAGTTTTTAAAAGCCACATCACAGTGTGGACAGCTGGTCACTGTGACAGGCTGACATGCTCCTCCATGGCTGCAAACTTCCCAAGTTGTCCTCCTTAACCTCGTGGGGAGCTGTCTTCTGCACCGGAGACTCATCCTTCTGAATCGCCCCACAGGGGCAGAGGGGAGCCCTTTGGCAGGTAATATATGTGACAGTGCTTCAGTAACTGTAAAGAGTGGAGCGAATCCCTGAGTAATGATGAGGAGGCGAGGAAGTGCCAATGGAGGCCGGTGTGACGGTTAAGTAGTAACAGTGACTCCGCACACGTGTCCCGCTGTCTGACGGATCCCAATTCCATTTCATCTTGAAGACTCGGGTGGAGGGTGGGGCAGGGGGCGGCAGGTGAGGGGCTGTCACGTGTGAGGGCCGGGATTAAGCAGTGGGTGGCCTGACCAGCCTGGGACTGGTCAAAGCCCGGCCCCCGCTGTATCCCAGGGGTCTGCTCTTCTCGTGGCGGGCAGCAGCCCCGGGGGCGACCTTTGAGGGGTGCTGGCGCTCCTGCGACTGCAGGGAGTGGCAGCCCTCCGGCCTCCCTAAGGCGAAGCGGGTGAGAACCCGGGTCGACTGCCCCGACCCGGTCGCCCCAGCGCCTGCTGCGGCTCGGCTTCCTCTTGGGCCCCTAGCGCCGTGAGGCTCCTCCCGCCTCCGCCCACTCCCGGCTGGCCGCAATCCGATTGGCCTCCCATTGCCCCGCCCCTCCGCGTCGTAGGCGTGGCCAACACAGTGATTGGTGGTCCTACCGAAGCCCCGCCCGTTGCCCGTCCCATGGGGCGGGAGTTCCCGCCCCTCTGCTGGGTCGGGAGTCGTTCTCACACCTGCTTCGCCCTCGATTTGCGGATCGGCTCCTTCTGGTACATCTTGACCTCTTCCACTTCCACTGTGATGGCCACCTCGCTGCCTCCTGACTGCCATCTCACCAGCAGAGTGGTGTTTTGAGAGCACACACCAGTCTGGTCACCCACCCTTGAGTGGCTTCCCATCTCACTCAGAACGAACTGCCCCCTACGGAGGCCTCCAGGTCCTGCGCAGTGGGACCCACAGTGTCCTCTGCCTGTCCCTCCTCATTCTCCTCTCCCCTCTATGCGTCCACTGCACCTGCTCTCCGCCACTCCAAGCTCTTCCCCATCGGGACCTCCGCGTCCCAGGACTCACCAGCCCGCCCCCTTGCCGGAACCCTGCTCCTCTAGGAGCTCTAGCTCACCTGCTGAGAGGGGTGGTCCAAACTGCACCTTCTGACATTTTCTCCAACCCCACTTAGCACAATTTATAAATTTGCATGCATGTTTATTTAACGTCCATCTCCCCCACTATATGGCCAACTCTGTGAGGATAGGGACTGTCTACCTGGTTCAATGTTGAACTCACAGAGCTTAGCACAATGTCTGGTACTCCGTAGGCTCTGGGTAAATGTTGTGTCAGCTCAAGGCCATGTCCTGTACACATATGTGTATGTAAAATCATGGAAATGGTCCGGAAGGAATGAGGCCAAGCTCCCAATCTTGGTTACCTATGGGGGTTAAGGAAAATACCAAAATAGGGAATGTGATGATGTGTGTGTGTATACACGTGCACATGTAAGGTGGGGAGACTTTGGCTTCAACTGTAAGGATTTCACTTTTTAAAAGGGCACTAGGCCATGCACAGTGGCTCATGCCTGTAATCCCAGCACCTTGGGAGGCCAAGGCAAGAGGATGGCTTAAGGCCAGGAGTCCAAGACTGGCCTGGGCAATATAGTGAGACCCCATGGCTACAAATAATAAAAATAAATAAAAAATTAGCTGGGCGTCGTGGTGCAGGCCTGTAGTCCCAGCTACTCAGAAGGCTGAAGTGGGAGAATCACTAGAGTCCAGGAGTTCAAGTTTGCAGTGAGCTATGATTTCACCATTGCACTCCAGCCTGGGCAAGAGAGCAAGACCTTGTCTCTAAAAAATAAGCAAATAAATAAAAGGCAAATATATTCGTAGGTTCATTATATAATTAAATAAATAATAATAAACAAATAAGACACGGCCTGGGTCGGGGAGGCAGAGGGGGTGGGCAACCCCAAGCCACAGGCACGAAGAACAAAGAAACACCAGTACACGCTTGCAGTCTGCTGGTGGGTTCTGAGTCTTCACTTTATTACTATGTCACCAGAAGTCACCACCTTCACTTGGTTCACCACAAATGGATGGATGTCATAAAGGAGGGTGCCACAGGGCCACTGGATTCACTCTTGAGAGACTTAACCAGGTGTTGGGGGTTCTGGAGCGGGGGCCTAGGATGGGGACCGCCCTTCACCGCACACACGCACACACACACAGATATATTTGTGGAGCCTTATATTATACATTTTATATATAGAAAATATATATATTTATACTATACACAGGCAGTAACGCTGCGGGAGGGGCCAGGGTACCCAAACAGGGGCTGTGGGCACCAGGGGATGGGGAGAGTCAGGTCGGGGCAGCACTGGGAGATGGCTGGACCAGCTCACCCTCTCATAAAGTCGTAGGAGGGCACTCCCCTTTGTGCTCCTTAGGAATCAAAGGGGTCTCGGGCCAAAGTTGGGGGTCCCCCAGGGCTAACAGGGGAGGGCTCTTGGTTACATGACGGAATCTGGGACCCTCAAGAGTCTTTGAAGATCAAGAATCACCAGGGAAGGATGGGTGGGGAACCGATGCCAGTCCCCTGGGAATTAGCCTCTCAACTTTTACACCCCTAGGTGGTTTGGGAGACACCCAGGCAAGACGGTTTGTGACTGCACAGGATAAGTGTCAACTCAGAAAGCAGAAAACCTGGCTCCCGAACCTCTCATTCTGTGCTTGACCTTGGACAAGTCACTGCTTAAGTGGCTTTACAGCTCTAAACTTGTGTGGAAAGCCCAGTTTCCTGGGCCCTTTCTTGTGCTTGATGGGGAGGGAGCCCAAATTCTGCAAGGTCAGGCTGAAGGGGGCCCTTTTGCAAGGAAAGGTTTGGGAGCAAGGGAGAGGCAGAGAAGGCAGCAGAGAGGGGCAAGGGGATACTGGATAGCGCTGACCTGTGGGCCTGGGGCCCCCAGGGGCTGTCTTCAGCCAACAGGAGTGGACTTCCCCATTAACCTCCCCGTGGCAGAGTCAGGAGCCCTGGGTCTCACCCAAATCCTACCATGGGACATCTCCCACCTTGTCTGTTTCTCATCTCCACCTTGGGCTGGTTCCTGCCAGAGCCCAGCCTAGTGGCGGGATTGTGCCTGGTGTGCACTTCTGGGCCACACACTGGGAAGACTGAGATGCCTCAGCATCCCCCATTCCTGCTGGAGGCTTGCAAACTTTCCTAGCCTGAGTTGGCGGAAGGGTCTATAATAAACACCCAGGATTGGGCGAAGCTTAACAGGTACCTGCCCTGTGACCCAGGATCACCAGCAGCTGGTTGGTGCCCAGGGAGAAATGGGCCCCACCCTGGGGTCTCCTAATGCCCATTAGCAGGGCAGGCTCTTGGTGGGAGTGGACAAGGGGCAGCACCTCTCACAGCCTCCTGCAGTGGGTACCAAACTTCACTCCGCCAGAAACACTCCTGCACCCACCCTCACCTTTGGCCTGGTCAAAGTTTCACTGCTCAGGCCAGCAGATAACCTGTCCTCAATCTGTCCCCACTTGGGCCACGTTGGGGGGGACCATAGACAGAACTCCTTTCCCAGATGTGGAAAATGGAAGTCAACAACAACCAGCTGCCACTCGGCTGTCCGGGGTCCTCTTCCATTACTGCTGTCCCTTGGGAGGACTGGGACAGACTGGAGTTCAGATCTGTGCCCCACTGCTAACTTGCTTATGCTCACACAGCCTCAGTTTCCCTTTCTGTTAAATGAGGACAATGTTGCTACTTCTCTGCTTAGGAAGTTCCTTCTTCTCTTAACTCTTGCCCACCCTTAGGCCTGTACTCAGGGGAGCTCAGGCCCGCCGTGCACCTGTTTAGTGCCTCCCACCTGCAATAGACTCTTTTTACCATTATTTGTCTAGTGCTCATCTTCCCTGGTGGACTGTAAATTTTCAAGGGCAGGGACCATACACACCTGCTGATCCCCAGCATAGGTGCCCTGAAAGTGCTGAATGAACGAGCAGGTGAGTGATTACCTGCTTCCTAGGATTCTTAGGAGGGGCTTGGGGTGATGGTGGTGGACACACCCAGCACTGTGCCCAACCCACCCCGCCCCCCGCTCTGCTCCCTGAGGGACTGGCCAGTGGACGCTGGGCAGACAGGAGGGTGGGCCCCCAGCTCTCTCCCTGTCCCTTAAGGCTCAGTGAAGAGCCCACTTTGCACAAGAATCCCTCCCTGCCCTTGCTCAGAATGGGTCACTGCCCCCTCAGGCCCCACAGCCCTCTTTGTGCCTTTGGGGTCACCTGCTATATTCTCCCCTACAGCCCGTGGTCTTCCTTGGGCCTTCCATGCACCAGGGGCTCTGACTGGTGTCATCTTGGGGGTGGTGCACCCCCGTGGCTGCAGCTGGCAAGCTGACCTGGCTGAGTCCAAAGCCCTGTCCTCTCCGCTCGGCCTCCCACAGGGAGGCTGGCTCTCAGGGGGCCTTCTGGAGTGCCCTTGGCTGCTGCACCCCCAAGCCCCTAACTGGCCCTAGACGACAGGAAAGATGACATAGTACCCCAGATCCGTTCTGTCTCCTGGGAGGCCACAAGGGCAAGGAATGGGGGCACTCGCTGGGGGCTGGGGCCAAGAAACCTGGGCAGCAAGCCACGCTTTGCCACTCACTCACTGTGCCGCTGGGCCAGTCACACCCCCATCTGGGCCTCCTCCTCCACCCTGCCCTGGGCAAGGGCTCAGTGAGTCCTCCTAGAGGAAGCGGTGGTGACCAGTCCTTTGGGAGGCCACAAGGGGGTTGCCGGAGTACCCTGGAACAAGCTCCCCATGGGACACGCAGAGCACAGAGCAGTGCTCGGGAAGCAAGCGGGTGTGGTGGGCCCTCTAGGAGGCGGCCGGGGGCAGGGGCCGTGGGGATGTGGACAGAAGGACCCGAGGCAGGGCTGTCCCCGGGAGGAGGGGAACAGCTGGGGCAGAACCGGCCTTGGCTGGCAGCAGAATCAGGGTGTCTCATAGGACTGAGGTCCCTAAGGTCTCCCATAACAGTAACACTCAGCAGTGGAGCCCCAAGCTTGGGGAGGGGGAGGCGGGAGGCCAGGGAGGAGCAGGCGCTCTGCTGTTGGGCTGCCGGGGCTTGGCCCGCCTCCACCACCCTCCACCACGAGCTGTCTGGGGGACCCTGGGCAGTGACTCAGACCTCTCCACACCTCAATTTCCTCAGCCATAAAATGGAGATAGCCCCGACACCCGACACTCCTAACAGGACTGCCGCGAAGTCGACAGGGCTCTGGGGGTGACAGCCCCAGTGTCCTGCGGGTGTTCACACTTGCCCTGTGACTGGGCCGGCGTCATCCAGTCTGTCTTTCCCACCATTTCTGCCTCTGGGGCCACCAGGGTCTCCTCTATGTCTCATCTTTCTCCTTTCCAGGGAACATTTCTGCCTCTTTCATATTCTGTGTGAGGCCTGACACACAGTAGGTGTCCAATGAATGCTCGATGACACAATGAATGAATGCAAACACCCCGGACCCCACCCTCCAGGCCCCTGCTGGGCACGTGCCCCCAGACACACTTGCACACACATGTAGACACCCCCCAACACCTGGCTGTCCCACCTCCATCCCGAGCTACCTAGGACCTCAGTGGGACAACTCCGAGGCTGATGAGCTGCTGGGCAGGGCCGCCCAGGAGGGAGCAGGGGGCTGGGTGCAGAGGGAGGGGGCAGGGGTAGAGGGGTAGGGGCAGCGGGGAGGGCGGGCAGGCGTCACTGTGGCTCAGTAGCCCTGCGACTGGTAGCCCTGGGGCTCAGCGTCAAAGGCGTTGGCCGGCTGCTGGTAGGTGCCACCCATGCTGGCGGGGTCCGGCCCGGCACTGGGCTCCGCGTACGGGGCGTAAGGCATGCTCGAGTCCTGGCTGGGGTCCATGTAGTCCTGGGAGAAGAGGGCCGAGTCGGCGCCAATCTGGTACCGCTGGAAGGCCAGCACAGCCTGGCCTGCCTGGGGACGGGGGCCGGCGGGGACAAGGACAGGTGGGAGGGGATGGTTAGGGGAGAGACAGACAAGAGCACTGGGTTAGTGGTGGTTAGTTCACAGGACACAGGCAGTAGAGGGTTAATGATCCTCAGAGCACCAGAGATGAAACCAAGGGAGGCTCTCCTCCCAGCCACCCCGGAGAGGCCCAGAACCACATGTCCAACCAGAAAGAACCTCAGAAGTCACCTGCCCATGTCTCTTGATCCCAGAGGTCATTCTAGGCCACCAGAAATTCTAGAATAGGGAGTGTTAAGATGGCCCAAAGGCTCACAGCCTCCTTCTCAAACTGTGTCCTCAGGGGTGTTACATGGAAGGAGAAAAAAGTTTCTTAGTGGGACAGAGAAATGTTGGCAAAAGCCATTCCTCTGTCTCTCTTGCAGCTAGGAGTGGCCATGTGACTAAGTTTTGGCTAATGGGGTATCCACATGTTCTTTGTCCCACCCTCTGACCTGATGCCTGGAATGCAGACGTGATGGCTGGAGCTCTAGTTGCCAAAATGGACCCTGAGCCGAATTGTGGGACTGTAAGAGGCGTGGGTCACTGAAGACCTCTGGAGTCACTGTGCCAGCCCTGGACCACCTCCACACACTTGGACTTTGTTTAAACCACGGTTATTTGGGATTTCTGCCACTTGCTGCTGAACCTAACTCTAACTGAAACAACTGGTCAAATAAGCTTGGGAAACTGAGTTAAGCAGAGTGAAACAATCAGACTTGTCAGAGCCTTGACTAGTCAATGCACACTGGATGCCCAAGGGAGAAACTATAACAAGCAACGTTTGCCAACCATATCTGACTGCTGAAGCCCTTTTTTCACAGAACCCAGACTGGGGAAGACTTGTCCGTAGCACACATGCATAGTTCAGAAATTATCTCTCAATAAAAGCAATTACATTGTTATTAAGGACAGGGACACTGACTGTACCCAGCTAAGGAGTAAATCACACTTGTCATTTAAAAAACAGCTTAGAGGTTTATGGTGACATTTTCTCCAGAAATCTTCCCAGCCCAAGGGGACTCTGTGATGAGAAAATGCTAATGCTCCCCCCATACCCATTTTGGGGCTGGGAAGACCGAGGCCTGGAGAAGGAGGGGCCATGGCAGAGTTAGGGCCAGAACCCAGCCCTGAATATGAGGGTCCCGCCCCTTCTCAGGCTAGGGCCTTCTCACCTCCTTCCCTTTGATGGGCCTTGACAAGGCACTCAGTCAACCAGGAACCCAAAAAGAGCCACCCAGTGAAAGGGTGGGGAATGAAGTATGCTTGGTGTTTTATTCCAGAAAGTTCCAGAAGCCCAGTGACTAGGGATTCACTTTTGACCTGTGCTCACTGACAACAACTCTGAGGGGCAGCCCTTTCTGGGAAGTGGCTATTTAAAGCAAAGCACCAGCGGCCTGGGGGAGGCAGAGCCGGAGGCTGCTGGGAACAAGGTGTGGCACTCCGGTTCTCCCACCATGTTGGCAAGAGGTCGGGCTGCTGGGGGCTCAGATGCTGGAGCTGAAGCGCTCCCCGAAGGCACCCTTGAGCCAATGGTGAGCCCGCAAGGGCTCAGAGACGGAATCCTTGAGAGCAATGTCTGTGACCTCCTTCTCCCCAAGCTCCCTGGCTCCACCGTCCAGGCTGGTGTCCTGCACAGAGGCAGAGGCTAGAGCAGATGACCTCTGCAGACCCTTCCAGGGAGAGGCCGCCAGCTGTAGGCACTGAGTACTGTCTCTGTGGTCAGCCCTCTGCCCCCAGTAAGTCAGGGCCTCCTGTGGCCAACCAGTACAAGGGGCTACGAGACAGGGGCAAAGGAGGGCCCTGGGCCCCTGCTGGACTGGGCTACAGAGGGGAGGCTGGGCATTCTGCTGAGCCCAGGGACCTAGTGCTCAACCTGGTCCCACTTTCTCAGAGCAGATACACTCTCTGCAGCATCATCACTGTGTAGCAAGCAGTCTGCACTTGTATGCCTCCAGAGCCAGGAAGCTCACTCTCTGTGTGCTCAGCCCCGAACAAGGCTGAAGCATTGCTCTGGGGGTCTGTTTGTGTTCCACTGCCTCCTCAACTCCTGCAGACAGTGGACAGATAGGTGGGTTCCCACTCAGGCAGCTGAGGGCCCCAAGGAGCAAACTGTGTAGAACTGGAGGCCAAAGTCCTTTGGAAGAACGTATGAGAATCACTCCCAAAGTAGAGATTATGGAGGCGCACCTGACCTCCATAATCATGGAGAGAATGAATGAATGAATGAATGGACAAGAGTTTACATTTATTGAGCATCCCTGTGCCAAGCCCTGTGCTGGCCTTTGTTTAATCCGTACCATGGCCTTAAGAGGTTGATCCATGATCATCCCCTCAATTCAGGGAAGTGAACTAAGGCTCAGAGAGGTCCAGAGATTTATCCAGGTCACACAGCACATGAGGGCAGAGCCGGAACAGGAGTCCTCTCTGACATCCTAGGTCAGGCCCCTCTGGCAGCCAGCCTCCATGGGGACAGTGAGATCATCTTTCACACTACATGCTGTGGGACAGGCTATCACCCTATGTCAACAGCTCAGCACCTAGGTACCTGGACACCTCCTGGCAGCCTGTGTATGGAGCCAGCTGCAGCCCCCTAACAGACCTGGCAGTCCTTTCGGGGAGATTTTGGTGTGTTTGTCTTCCCCTCCCCAGCCAGGGATTCTGGCTAATTCATCACTAGGCACAAAATAGCTGCTCAATAAATGTTTACTGAATGAATGAACACATGAAGAATAAACGAAGGAGGCAATGAATGGATGAGTAAGTGGCAAATCTTAATTGGCTCCTCAAGCCAGCCTTCCACTGCCCTGCACGCCCTGCATCCCGGACATTTCCAGCACCAGGCTGCTCCTGCAGCCTCACCACCAGGGGTGACACAGGGCTCCCCGCCTTGTAGGCCGGGGAGGCCTACGGCTGTGCTGGGGTGGGAAACAGTGTGCTGTATTCCTCCTGGAAGGTAAGGTCCTTGAATCTCTGCACGGCCAGGGCTGCGGTCAGGCTCTGCCAGGAGAGAGCAGGGGTGAGGCCGGTGGGGAAGAGCCAGGAAGGGCAAGGTGCCAGTGGGGAAGGTGGCTTCAGCAGGCCGGGCAGGCACCTGTCCGTCAGGTGCTTCAGACCTGCCCTTAGAAATCTTGCTGTCCAATCACCCACTACTCCTCTGTGAGCCCTGCCCACATCTCAGGGCTTACTGCTCCCAACTCCTCCCTGTAGGCTGGGTGGTCCTCACTCCTGGGGGGCCTTCTCTGGACTAAGATTCCCTGGGGTCGCCTGGTTCTTCCTGCTCAGTCTTGAGAACAGCAAGGGCTGGAGCAGCCATGGCTGGCCAATGAGGGCCTGAACCACAGGTCTCCCCTCCAAACTCTAGCTCCCAATATTGTACTGGGGGTGGGTGTGAAAAGAATGGATAACGAGAGGCCCTCAAAAACAGAAAGAAGTCACCCCAAGGCAGGCCCAGGAGGATGGGGGAGACAGGGAGGACTGGTAGGCTACATGGCCTCAAGGGTCTCCCAGGATGGCTGGACAGCCTGGCAGGGGGGAGGGGCTGCGGCTGGGGAAGGGAAAGGCCTTGGGGTGGGGGAGAGCTGATGTGACCTGCATCTCTGCAGGGGGGAGGTTAGGAGAGAAGAAACCGTGGGAAAGGTGGGCCAGCCCTGCTGCCGTGCTGGTGGCCCTCCAGACCACAGGGCCAGGGCCTGCAAGCGGTAGTCTCTGGCCAGTCAGGCCCACAGACATGTTTTCTCTGGCCCACACAGTATTTTTTTAAAACTTGAATAAACTGGCAACGCATAAAGAACAGATTCCATGTGAAAATTTAGATTTCTGGCCTTTCTGGGTTCCCATTCCTGCATGGCAACAGGAGCCAAGCACTCTCAGGAGGGCCTGCGGGCCCCTGAGTTCGTGACTCTGCTGCCCCGGATCCCGTCCCCTCGTCTACAGACAGGAAGGCTGAGGGTGGGAAAACTAGAGGCAGCCCCGCCGGAACCAGGTCTCCTAAGGCAGAGGCCTGGCTCGTCCCGCCCTGAAGCCTCATCTTCCCATCCAGGTCTCTGCCTTCTCGTCTGTAAAAGGGCATAATAAACCTCGCCCGCAGGGGTCGGGGGGGGCAGGACCCCAGGAAGGCTGCTTTGCACCAAAGCCACAGCCTCAGGGCGGCAGCACGGCTTCAAGGGCTGCAGGGACAAGTGTGGGCTCCAGGAGGCAGAGCCAGTCCCTGGCGATGCCAGAGGCCCCCACCCCGGAGGTGCAGCTGGCGGGGGAGGAGCGTGGGGTCTGTGGGCGGCTGTACTCACCCAAGTGAAGATGGAGAAAAAGGAGAAGGCGATGGCGGCCCGGGCCGCGTCCGTCCCTTCGTTCAGCGGGTTGTCCTTGGGCTTGGACACCTGCCACTGGTTGGCCAGGTAGCAGAAGCCCACGAACCAGAGGAAGGCCCAGAAGGCTGGGGGTCGCCAGGGCCAGGCAGAACGGGCGCAGCACCACCGTGGGGGAGAAGGTCAGCGGGAGAAAGCGGGAAGCCAAGGAGCAGGGGAAGTCCAAGAGCAAGTCTCCCATGCTCCCCCGCCCCCAAAGGGAGAGGCACAAGGGGTGTGGGGGTGCCAAGAGAAGGTGCAGGCGAGAAGAGAGAGACCAGGCAGGTGCAGAGGGAGAGAAAGGCCAAGGAGGGCAGGGTAGGGCCAGGCAGAGAAGAGCCGGGGCAGCGAGAGGGGAGGAAGAGGGAGAGACAGAGAGAAGAGGCGATCAACTCGGGCCACGCTACTCCAGCCCTGCCAAACCCAGATCTCCAGCCACCTCCTGACCGGGGCCCCACGGTCCAGCCCTGAGGCCCGCAGCTGTCCAGGGAGGAGGACCCCTGCCCCGGCGCTCCTATAGGCCTCGAGAGAATTGGGGTGTGTGGGGGGGAGGACGAGACTGGGGTGAGTCTGGGCCTCGACTCCTGGTGTGCTGCAGCCTCACCACGCCCCCGAGTTTACTGAGGGACCCTGTGAGAGCGGCAGTCTGGGGGCTTTAGTAGTGGGAGCCTGTGGGTGCCCAGAGCTGCTCGGGACACGGTGTGCGTGGGCCAAGGCGGTGGGGTATCTGGGCCCTGCCCACCTCCCAGAGGCCCTGCCGGGGACCCTGGGGCTCCGTGGAAGTTTGAAGACTGTTTGGGTAGTTCTAGTTCCTTCTAGTCTGAGGGCCCCAGGCCTCACTGCCTGCAGTTAGCCTGGCATCCTGAGAGCCCCATGCCTGGAAACGGGGGGGTGGGGGGCGGGCGGGGGGCAGCCCCGGCTCAGAGACCAAGAGCATGGCCTCAAGCCAGGGAGGCTGAAGCCTGTGGCTCTGCCCCTGACCGAGGCACCCGCCAGCCAGATTCCCGGGCTTAGGCAGAGTGCAAAGGTCAGGTTGGCTCCCCAGTTCCAGGTCCTGGTCCTGCCAGGTCTGAGTGAGGAGGGGAGGAGGGAGACTGAGGCCCTCAGGCCCCACCGTGTCCAGTCTCACGGGACTGCTCCAGGGCGGGGGTGCAGAAGAGGCCACTGAAACAGGAGCTGACTCCTTGGGCTGGCAGGTGCCCAGCCCCACCTGGGCTCCCCTCCCCCCAGGAGCATGGGCTATTCGGGGTCTCAGGCCCTGTGCTGGTGCCGCTCTTCTGCTGCCAGCCTGTGACCCTATCTGTCCCTTCACCTGCTTGCACCTCAGTTTCCTCATCTGGAAAACGGGGAGAAGGGCGGCAGCCCCCTCCCCTGGCTGGGACAGCCCTCTGCAGACCGTGTGCAGAGGTGGCACCTGCCGGGGCGGGGCTCACCCGAGACGCCAATGTCGGACAGGACGGCTTTCTTGCGGTCCTTGACGCTGCTGATCTGCGGGAAGTACACGTCCAGGGCCAGGTAGAGCAGGCAGGTGAGGAAGGCGAGCACGCCCACGGCCACGCCGTAGCTGCAGGCGTTGGGGTTGCGGTTGTAGATGCAGAACTCCTCGTCCTCGGAGGCGCTGTTGAGGTAGCCCTCGTTCACGATGGAGCCGAACACCACGATGGAGAACAGCTGCGGGGCGGGGAGGGGGCGAGTGTTAGACCCAGGCAGGCGCCCAACACGCCCTCGGCCTGCTGCCAGCCGCTCTGTGAGCCACAAGGCCTGTGTTAAGCAGGCATTTCAGAGGGGAGGCCCAGAGAGGGAGAGCCACTTGCTCAGGGTCACGCAGCGCAGGTGGGGTCAATCACTTCCTTCCTCAGTCACAGGCACTGAGGCCTCTGACCACAGATGTGGCCCCACCTGCCAACCCCCACCCAGGTCCCAAGAAGTCTTCTTGGGCCCTGACATCAAGGAGCCTGGGGGCTACCAAGCCCTCGCCTCCCAGGCTGACTCCTCCCAGTGCTGGCATGTGCCCAGCCCCATCTGTGTGCCCCTTCCCTCTGCAGAGCCATGGGCTGGTCTGGGGTCGCAGGCCCTGTCCTGGTTCCTACCCGGGCCCAGCAAGCGGATGGTGTGATGAATGAAACATAACGGCTGTCACCATCCCGCCAAATACAGGGCACACTGCACGGTACCAAGGTGTTGCATGTGCTACCTCAATGACCCTCTGCGACAGGGATATCTCAGCAGGGGAGGTAGCCGGCTGAGATGGACCCAAAGACTCCACCTCCTGTCATTTGACTCCCCCCAAGAGTGGCTGGACCAAGTGATTTATTTCTAACAGACAAGAGACTCTGGCTCCCATCCTGCCCCCTCCCTGATGGAAGCTGTTGTGTTCTGAGCTGCCCCTTGGAGAGACCCATGTGGCAAGGAACTGAGGGAAGTCTCCGGCCACCAGTCAGCAGGGAACTGAGCCCCTCAGTCCGACAGCCCACGGGAATGAATCCTGCCCACGTGGGCTTGAGAGCGGACCCGGCCTCAGCTGAGCCTTCAGAGGAGACCGCAGCTGGCCAGCGCTGTGACCGTGGCAGATTCCGGACCACAGAGACTGTGAGATCACAGATGTTTGCTGTTTTAAGCCTTACGTTTTGGGGCGCTGTGTCGCACAGCAATAGCTTACTAGTGCGCTCAGCGTCACCAGCACCTTGCAGACGAGGCAGCTGGGGCTCAGGCATGGAAGTGGCACAGCCAGGCTGCAGACCCAGGGGACCTGACTCTGTAAAGTTCACGCTTTTTCCTTGTGCCTCTCCCTCCCCATGCGAGGATGCGAAGGCCCAGCTCTGACGGACACACACTCAAAAAGTCAGGGCCCCAAGTGTGACCTGGGATGGGCTTGTGGCGGAAGCTGGAGGGGACTTTTATTATCCATTTTCCACTTCTCTTTACTTCCCATTTTTTGTACAATAAGAAACTATAATGTCCATATGAGCCAGACACATTTTCTTCCATAGCCATTGCCCAGGATGGGTAGTGATTCCACAGCAGGTACAGGAAAAAATATGAGAGCATTAAAATTATGTTTTGAAGATGCCTATTCTTTATGTGGATTTTATAATGTACAGAATATATTAGTACAGTAGTAATATACATATAAAACAAATAAAGCTACATTTATTATTGTTATTATTATTTTAAGAGACAGGGTCTCACTATGTTGCCCAGACTGGTCTCGAACTCCTAGCCTCCAGCAATCCTCCTGCCTCAGGCTCCTGAGTTGCTGGGAGGACAGGCGTGCGCCACTGTGCCCAGCTAAATCTACATTTAATGGGAGGACTGACTCAAAAATTTTTCCTGAAAGCAGGGCATGATCACAAGTTTGGAGACCACTGGTTTAGGGACAGGGTGTTAAGGACGATCCATGTGATCGGTTACCATTCGGCCGTAACAAGGAATGAAGTATTGATACGCACTACAATGTGGGTAAACCCTGAAAACAAGAGAAAGAAAAAACAAGGGACAGAAGCCAGACATGCAAGGTCACAAATCAGGATGTCTTTTATGCGCTATATCCACACCAGGCAGGAGACAGAAAGCAGAGGAGAGGTGGCCAGAGAGGGGGCCGCGGGGGGTGGGGAGTCCTTCCTTAATGGGCATGAGGTGTCTCTCTGGGGTGATGAGGACGTTTTGGAAGCAGAGAGGTAGCAGCTGCACAGCACTGTGAATACACCAAGCGTCACCGAATTATACGCTTTAAAATGGTTCCTTGTGTGTTATGTGAATTTGGTTGCAATTTTAAAAAAAGAAAGGACTGTGAGGCTGTGTCCTGGGTCAGCCACCGCACAGAAGTGGGCAGTGGTAGCCCGTGAGCCACACGTTTGCTGGTCTTGATTTGGGAACGCCACAGAACCATGGTCCTTCAGACCCGCGGGCCATCCTGGCTCTGCGTCCTCATGATCACCACTTGAAGCTGAGAGGGCTGTTCACACCATCCCCAATTGACAGAAAACTGAGGCTCAGAGAAGGTGACGCTGTTGTCAGCAGTCGAGGCTGAACTTGAACCCAGGTCTCCCGATTCCCAGCCCTGTGCTCTTTTCCACCCGACCAAGCCGACCTTCAGCCTCGGGAGGCAGGCCGTGAAGAAGGGTGGTGTCTACTTCCAGAGACCCAAGGGATCGGGCAGAGGGAACGGCAGGGGGAGAGGCCTGGAGGGCAGCCTTAGAGTGACAGGATCAGGCAGGACTCCCGTCCCAAGTCTGGTGCTCAGAGGCACAATGGGGAGTGACAGGAAGTCAGGACTTCGAAGCAATTGTCAACCATGTGGTGGCTCACAACTGTGATCCTAGCACTCTGGGAGGCTGAAGCGGGAGGATTGCTTGAGCTCAGGAGTTCA
>VBSM01003169.1:29876402-29906968 GCA_008086735.1 Cheirogaleus medius | reverse complement strand
GGATCGCTTGAGCCCAGGAGTTTGAGGCTGCAGTGAGCTGTGATCGTGCCACTGCACGCTAGCCAGAGTGACGTAGTGAGACTCTATCTCCAACAAAACAAAACAAAAAAACCAAAGCAATTGTCAAAGCTCCTGAGCTCTTGACAGCCCAGACAAGGCAGGCTCTGGGCCTGGGAGGTGAAGGCGGGCAGCTGGCAGCCTATGTCGTGCACTGCTCAGCTCCAGGGCCGCACCACGCTAGCGACTGCCACCATGCGCCCTCGGGTCTGTGCACTACGACAAGTCTAAGGCTCCTGCCAGAAAACTGCCAGGTCAGGAGTCTGAGGTCTAGTCCCAGATGTCACCAAACCAGCAGAACAGAAAGCCTCTTGATTGAGAGAGACTCCAGACAGTGAGGAGCCATGAACACCTCCCAGATTCTAATCGGGGGCCTGCAGCTCATGCTGTGTGGTCTCAGGCAAGTGACTTAACCTCTCTGAGCCTCGGATTGGTTCTCTGTAAAGATTAACCTCCCCTCTGGGCCTGCGGGGAGAATTACAGCAGTACCCAGAGCAGAGCAGTGCCTCACGGGAGCTTAGTGAGGGTTCATTTCCTCTCCAGAGGCCCCAGGAAGGGAGGAATAACTCTAAGAAGGCCCCACTTGAGCAACGCTTCCCCGCAAACATGTGCTCCCCAGGGGCTGGAGGAGACCCCATTTTTGCAGTGGTGGAAACAAGCGTGGATCCCCTTCTAAAAACAGAAAAATATTGGGCTCCCCAAAGGCAGAAGGGAGGTGGGAGGGGAAACAGGCAGGCAGAAGCCCAGGCCTTGGGGACAGCACCAGAGGAACCATTAAGACTGGGCCCTCTTGTGAGAGAGAGGCAGGGAGTCCCCGGAGAGAAGGGAGGAAAGTGCTGGAGATAGTGTGTTCCCAAGAGGGTACAGAGCAAGATCAAAACACCCTCAGAGGGACAGGGCGGGGCCCCGTGGCTCTGCAGCTCCAACAGACACCTGTCTGGTCAGGCTTTCATCACAGGTCAAAGGTTTCTCAGCACCTGTCGCTGTGCTGGGAAAGGCCACAAGTGGAGTCCGAGGATACCAGCTGTGGGAGCTGACCGCGGGGTGGGCAGGGGTCTGGGTCAAATGCCCTGGGCTCACTGACCAGCTTGGCCACTTGACCAGCGGGGTGACCTTGGGCAACGAACTTAACCTCTTGAGCCTCTGTTCCCGCAGCTGTCAAGCGGGGGCTTGGAACGGATGCATCGTGAGGAACGCACAAGGCCAGGCAGGCGACGACAGCATGTGGCCGGGAGTGAGAATGCCCGCCCCAGCCAAGCGGAATAGATCATTAAGGCGAGGACAGTCCCTGGGGAGCCCTGCAGCAGGAGCCCCACAAAGATTCCGGGGAAGCGTGTTCAGGCAGGGGAGCAGAAAGCGTGAAGGCCAAAGGCAGGAAAAGGTTTTGCGCAGTGGGGTGGGAAGGAGCGTGGCTGGAGCAGTGACCAGGGAACGAGGCTGGGGGCTGCATGGGACGGGGAATAGGAACAAGGCCTGGCAGGCTGGGGGGGGTCTTGTCGGGCATTGGGGGGAGGTTGGCAGGGGGGTGACCAGGTCTGGCTCTGTGGCTCACGGCCCCCTTCTCACTGGTCCTGCCTCCTCCCATCTGCCGCACCCTGCGGTGGCTCCCTCTGCCAGCCCCGCCCACCTGTCCTGGGGCCTCACCTCCGTCCGTTTCCCCCTCTTCGCACGCCCCGGCCTGTTTTGATGTTTTCCACCCTGAAAGACTGTTCCTACCCAGAGATCCGTGTGAGCTACAGCTGGCGCTGGCGTGTGCGTCTGGTGGAGCGGAGGGCGTGAGCTGCCAGCAGGACCCTCTCTGCTCGGCAGCCAGCAAGCTGGGGCTTGCGTCAGCCGCTCGCTCACTCGACATTTCCCGAGCACCTTGTGGGTGGCAGCCCTGTGCGAAGGCCGAGGGCAAGCTGGGAACAAGACAGGTGAGGGCCCTGTTCTCACCCAGGGAGACAGATGTGTACATAGTTCTGACAGGTGTCACGAAGAAGCATACAGTGGCGCAGGAGGAGACAGGTGGGGTGGCCAGGGAGCCTCTGACGCAGTGACCTTTAAGCAGAAGGGGACCCGCAGAGAGGGAACCGCGCCCTGCAGACACCTGAGAGATGACGTTCCAGGAAGGGGCAGCCCTGAGTGCAAAGGCCCTTGGGTGCAGGCGAGCTCGGCGTGTGGAGCAGAGTGAGTGAGGGCGACGCCGCAGGGGTGAGGGCACCGAGGCAGGCAGGGGCTGGCCCCAGGGCCGTGAGGGTCACGGGGTGCTCAGGAGCCGCTGTGGGCTTGCAGGCAGCCGTGTGACTTGACATGACTTAGGCTTGAGAAGAACCACCGGCTGCCATGGAGAGAAAAGCCCGCAGGGACGAAGGTGAAGGTGGAATCCCAGCCAGGAGCCACCGCAGCACCCAGGTGGGGACCGGGCCAAGCGGTGGGGGTGGGGCGCTGAACATACATACAATGAAGGTAGAGCCCCCAGAATCTGTGGACAGACCCGCCGTGGAGTGAGGAGAGCAAAGAGCAAGTGCAGGAGGCAGTCGGGGGGATCGGGGGGTCGGGGCTTGAGGATAACAGGCAGCAGAGCCACGCCCCTGCAGATGCCACAGCCCTGCAGGTCTACAGACAGGGAAACTGAGGCACAGGGAAGGGAAGAAACATCACCAAGGACACACTGCCAGTCCTTTGTAGTCTCCCGAACCCCCTGCAGGACTCTCTCTGCTCATCTCTGTGCCAACGGTTTACCTTCTGCATTTAGCTGCTGTCTCCCCACCCCGAGGGGGAGCCCCAAGAACAGGACGTGGGCCTCAGGCTCCTGGTCCTCACACCTCACAGATTGCAGGAGGAAGGGGCACACTCAGGGGCCGCTGTGTGCGCTGAAATAGACGCCCTCAGCCCCTCCAGGCTGCTATTCTCATTGCCATTGTAGAGCCCCGTCTGGGGACCTGCCCAGGTCATGGAGCTGATTGGGGTGGAGTCGAGACGTGAACCTGAGTCTGTCAGGATCCAAAGCTGGTGCCCAGTGCCAGGCAGCCTCCCTGGGTGCCTTGCTAAGGCCAGATCCGCAGGGACAGCAAGGAGCACACAGAGCAGCCGCAAGCAGCCACTGGAGAACTGGAAATTAAACCAGAATGAAATTCTACACTGGCCACAGCAGCCGGGGCACGGGGGGAAATTCATCCAACAAGTGGATCTGCCGTGGGGAAGGGAGACAGGGCTGCAGAGGCAGAACAGAGGCCTGGAAACGAGAGGATGGAGGTGATGGCCAGGAGAGGACCCAGGGAGGCCGCTGGTGGCCGGCAGGCATGGGAAAAACAAGCTTCCCTTGAGCTAAAGAAAATGCTAAAAAAAGGCACCAAGGTAATCCGGCCAAGCCTCTTTGCTGTTTTTCCACCCTTTTTAGAATCCAATCCTGGGTCTTTTTAAAAACAGATTCCAGATGGTGCTTGGTGCAGATCTATGTCAAACTCAGAAAAACAATTCTGAAGGAATCTCACAATCTTGGAATTTCAGGATCTCGGGCTATGGGATTCAGAGACACTCAGAAACAGAGACCCAGCAGACCCAGCCCTCTGTGACCACCCTGGCTTCAACTGTCCCCCTGCCCCTGCCCTATTCAGCCACCCTAGGAGGCTGTTTGATATTAAATAATTCTGCACCGCTGTTCCCGCCTCCCTCTTTCCAATAGGAGTGAACTCCTCCTCGCCACCCCCCAGAACCTGCAGGGCCGTGGCGACTCCCAAACACCTTCGGACACACCCACCCGCCCAGTCCTCTCCCCGACCAACCCTCACACACTCCTGGGACTTATTTATGGGTCTCTGCTTGGAGCCCCTGTGCCAGCCCAAAGCCAATGGAAAGCACCTGACAAAAATCATCTCATTTAACCCTCACCAAAACCCTTGAAGGAAAAAATAAACCCCAAACGTCCTCGCAAAGCATGCTTCCTCAGACCATCTCACAGAGGGAAGCCGAGGCTCACAGGGCCTGGCCTCTGGCTGGCCCGCAGCAGGTAAGCAGGGACACAGGCCCCTCCAGCACCTCTATGTCCAGCTGCCTCCCCACGAAGGAGCAAATTCCAGAATCCCAAACGCTAGCATCAGCACGAGACCAAGGAGGGATGCCCGCTCTCCGAGCCCTGGGTCCCACCTGCAGCACAGGAGGGGTCAGGCGCCCTTTACTTGAGGGGCCAGATGGCGTCTCCGCTCGGCAGACAGGCCGGCAGGGTGTGCCTGGGCGTTGGCTAACCAGGGCTCTGGGGAGAGCTGCGCCCGGCCAGTGTGGGGGTGGCTGAGGTCACTCCTGTGCCACCAGGAACCTCCCAACGGCCTGGCTTTAAACGTCTTTAAACAAATGCTGGGCTCCCCCAGACAAGCTGCAGAGAGGTGACATCTGGAGCCCGCAGCGCCTGTCCCTCCAGCTCCAAATGGCGCCGTGCGCCTCGCCCTGCGCAGGAACATCTGCTCCCTAGCCGGCGTCTGGGAGGAGCCCAGGGCCTGCCCCAAGAAAGCAGCAGGCAGCCCCTCGCCCGCCACCTCAGCCTGCTCTCTGGCCCCTCCAGGCAGTCCCCAGGCAGCAGCCAGGGGTCTCACCAGCCCCAAACCTCCCCAGTCCCTCCTAGGGCTGAGGATAAAGTCCATCACCCTCGGACAGTGCCGAGGCCCCTCTCTTTGGGCCACTGGTCTCACCTTCAGTGACCCCCAGGCTCTCAGCCTGCCAAGGGACCTCAAGCCGCCCCTCGGCTGTGCTCTGGCTCCCCCCCAGCTCAGGCCCTGGTCCTGGGCTCACCCAGAACCCCACCCAGCCTGATGGTCTGGCCTGTTGCTTCAACCTCCCCCAGAAAACTCTCAAGTTACTCCAAGACCCCACCCTGGTGCAGACCCCGTTGCCTCTCTGCAGACAATGACAGCAGCCTCTGTGTGTCCCCTCACGACAGCCGGACGATCCCTTTAAGCCTGAGTCAGGCATGTCACCCCTGCTCTAAACCCTTGGATGCCTGCCCCTGCCCCCACAGTGAAGTCCTGCTCCCCACCACACCCCCGGGCTCCTGCCTTCCTCTGCAACTCTTTCCCTCCCACTCTCCAATCTTGCCCTCCCGAGCTCATTCCTGCCGCAGGGCCTTTGCACTTGGCTGTTCCCTCTGCCTGAGATGTCTAAATTTCCCTCGATCTTCCCACAGCTGGCTCCTTCTCAACATCCAAGCCTCAAGGCAAAAGATACCTCCTCAGAGAAGCCCTCCGTTCCAGATGCCTAGATCTACGGTACTCTCCAATACCCCAGTTCAATTTCTTGAAACATGGTGGTAGAACTTCTTTCCTATTCACTGGTTCAGTTCCTGGGTGTACATGTTTCCCCCAGCCCAGAGGGAGGGGCAGGAAAGGCTTTGAGGGTTGTGAACAGCAAGCTGGACAGTCAGAGAGCGACAGGCAGCACGGGTGTTGGGAGAAAGTATTCCCTCCTCCGCATCCCTGGCTTGTGCCTCTACTTGCACACCCCTGACCACAGGGAGCTCACTCCCTAACAAGGGGGCTGCCGGGTCCTCTCCATGTGAGCTGAGCCCTGCCTGCCAGCATCCCTGCCGGTCCTCAATGCTGCCTCCTGGGCCCTGGGGGGAAAGGGTGGTCACGCTTTGAGATGAGTCAGGCTGCCAAGGGCCCCCCTTCACAGGAACGGGGCGCTGCCTCCCCCCAGGGTCATGTGAGGAGAACGAAGCCAGCGCATGGACGCGTGATGACCCTTTGGCTTCCTGAAGAGCCTCATCTAGATCCTGGTGAGGCGCTGGGTGGAGCTTCCAGGCCCCTGCCCCGCCCCTCCCTGCCCCATCATCCTGCAGCCTTGGAAGTGACCTGTGGGGATTAAGACATAATCTTCCGGCAAGCTGTCCCCGCGCACTCTCAGCTGTGGGGGCAGGACCTGGGTGAGCCGACCCGGCCTCCCCAGGTGCTGAGATTGCGCCAAGGGGGGTCTCTCCGCAACCCGGGGCTGCGTAACCTCCAGGGGCCCTGGAACCTCACTAGGAAGGGAGAGGCTGAGCCCGAGAGAGGGCTCGCTCGACTGGCCTCACGCTCAGTGGCAGAAGTATCTGGACTGCCACCCGTAACCTCCCACGCCCCAGGTCCCTCCTCACCCCAGGTCCTGCTGCCTCTGCCCTTTCATAGGCAGGGGTGGGGCAATGTTACCACCTGGAAAAGGGCTGCAAACACCAAACTCTGCAGGAGCCCTTCATAGCCTGGAACTCACTTGCACCCCCCCCAAACCCTGTGAGGTAGGCACTGCTGTGCCCATTTTATAGATGGGGCAACTGAGGCTCTGGGAGGTCCCTCAGCAGGTGAGAAAAGTGGGGTTATCCACCCAGTGCTTTCTGCTCTTCCTTACCCCAGTGCCTGCCTCTGCTCTGCCTGCCCCTACACACCTGATGTTTTCAGTTTCTCTCTCTCTCTCTGGAAATTTCAGGTCTTCAGGGAGATGATCCCATCTCAGGCCCTGCCTCACCCCTTAGAGGAGAAAAAAGACATAAAGGAGGAAAGCCCCTGCTCTGAGAATTCTTATAGCCACCACGTGGAGAAGAGGGAAGCAGGGAAGAGAACGAAGGCATGGGGGGAGTCCGGAAAGGCTTCATGAGGGAGGTGATACTCGAGTTAGGCCCTGAAGACTAAGAGAACGGAATGAAGAGGACAGTGGAAGCAGAAGGGCAGATCAGTGCAGTTCCGGCCTCACTCAGCCCTTAGGAGATGCCAGGAACCGTCCTTGCCTGGGATATGACAAACTAGTCCCTGCCCTCAGGCTTGTGGCCTCATCACAGCTCTGCCAAGCGTCCGGCCTTCGCCCATGCTGCTCCTTCTGCCTGGAACTCCTTCCCCCTTCTCTGCCCGGCTGGCTCCAGCCCTCTCATCTCAACACCCGTGTCGCCTCCCTGTCCCGGAGCCCGAGTGAGTATTCTCTCACTCGGGGTCTGTACTCACCTCCGTATTTCAACTGGCTTCCCCACCACATTTCCTTCTACCAGACTGTGAGCCTTGCTAAAGACCAGACCCTGCATCCAGCACATGCCCAAGATGTGTGGGTATTAAGCAGGAGACGGACAGGGTGTCCACGTCTGTGGCTGTTTGGATTCAAGTGGAGTGCCGATAAACCTCGCACTGCCTGCCAGATGCCACTGAATCCATTCATAGCAATCAGCCACAGGATCTGGCTACATGAAGGTCAGGGTGATCAAGACAAGATGAAGGGGGAGGGGAAGCCTGCCGGGGGTGCACATGGGAGAAAGCAGGAGAAACTCTGGAGATGGCGACAAGCAACGACTCTCTTGGCCAGGGAGCGTCCTTCTAGGATGGGGAACTAGCGCACACTTGCAAGCCGATGGGAAAGAGGCGTGGGCAGAGAGAGTCACGGACCTGTGACCTTGAGTGGGTGAGGGAAACAGGCTCTAGCAGCCATGGCTGGGCTGGCCTGGGCCACCAGAACAGGGGAGATGGCCCAGGACCAGGCTTGCCCGGAGCTGTGCCGGGTGTGTGCAACGCGCAGGAGAAGGGCTGGAGCTGGAGCACGTGGCCACTGAAGTGCAAGCTGGAGGGGCACAGGGAGGTCAGGGGGTAGGGGCCAGTGCACAGGGGAGGGCCAGGGGCTCAGAGATCCCAGGCCTACGGACCACTGGGATCAGGTGGAAAGGCAAGAGGGGTGGGGAGAGCCAGACACCTGGAAGGAGGACTAGGGAGTGCGGTGGCTGTGGGGAGGTCCAGCCAGACCTAGAGTTTGGCTGGTGACGGCGGCTGAGGCTGGTGACGGCGAGACTGTGCGGGGAGGGGAGGCCAGGGCATGCCACACGGCAATGACCAGGACTCAAGGCAGGAGTGGTACTGGAGAGAGCGGACGCCAAGCCAGGGGTGGGCACCTCTGAGGAACAGACGAAGTGACCTGGAGCTGGCTTAGCACGAAGGAGAGTGGGCGACCCAGGGCTGGTGTGACATTCCAAGCTGGGGGTGACTGGTCTGAAAGTGGTCTCAGGAGCCAGGCAGACCCTGCCCTACCTGCCGCCCAGCAGAGGGAGGTTTGAGGGTAAAAACAGCCCCCACCGAGTGGGCTGTGGGAAGCATGGTCCAGGGGAGGCTGTGTTACCGTGCAATTTACAAAGGGTGTCAGGAACATTTCTGGAGGGGCTGAGGACTTGGGGACACATGCCATGTCCTCCTCCTGCCCCCTGGACGGTGAGTTACGTGAGCCCCAGCCTGTTGTGGTCCCTACATGAGCACAGCCAGAACTGGATAGCTCGGGGCTGTCCCAGCCAAACAGCCTCCCCTTCCCCCAAAGTCCCCTTCGCCTGGCACCTGCCTCCCCCGCAGAGGGGAGCTGAACAAAACTCCATCCTGGAAGGGGAAAGCTTCCCCCAGAAACACTGGGCACGGCCGCCCTGCCAGGCCCCAGCTGACACTCTGCTCTGCACCACGCATGTACCTGGGGCCCAGCCCCCTGCTGCAGGCCCCCCAGAGCATGGGGGCTAGTTCTTGACATCACTTCTTTAAAGACCAACAACCTAAAAGTTCTCAACCTAGAGTCCACTAGGAGCAAGAGTGGGGTCCTTCAAGGGGGGAAGGCTGGGAACCACCAGTCCAATCCAACTATCCTTTTCCCATCTGACAGATTGGGAAACTGAGGCCAGGAGAGCACCGGCATCTGCTCAAACCACACAGCCGGTCAGGGTCTGACGGGTGCAGAACGAGGCCTCAGGTCTTGGGCCCAAGGCACTTCCCGGTGCTGGCTCCACCACCCCTCCCACTGGACAGCTGGTTCTTCCGGTCTGGGTGCCAAGTGTGGCTCCCTCCAACCGCCCTGCCATCTGCCTCTCCCCGTCGTCCCTCCCTCCTCCTCGTCCTCCTCCTGGCTTTTTCTCCTCTTCTCTCTCCCTCCCCAGCCTTTGTTTTTCCTCCCCCAGGCCCAGGCCTGCCCCAGGGCTTTGCACATGCTGGTCATGTGGGACTCCCAGCATGGCTGGGGACTCCGTGGAGCAGGGGCCCCAGACTCAGATCCCAGTGACCCCAGTTAACCTCTCTGGGCCTCGGCTTCTCATCTGAGGTGGGGCTGACAAAACCCAGCACAACATACAGACGTATGGCAGGCCTTTTATTTTTATTTATTTATTTATTTATTTTGAGACAGAGTCTCACTCTGTTGCCCAGGCTAGAGTGAGTGCCGTGGCGTCAGCCTAGCTCACAGCAACCTCAATCTCCTGGGCTCAGGCGATACTCTTGCCTCAGCCTCCCGAGTAGCTGGGACTACAGGCATGCGCCACCATGCCCGGCTAATTTTTTTTTTCTATATATTTTAGTTGGCCAATTAATTTCTTTCTATTTTTAGTAGAGACGGGGTCTCACTCTTGATCAGGCTGGTTTTGAACTCCTGACCTTGAGTGATCCGCCCGCCTCGGCCTCCCAGAGTGCTAGGATTATAGGCGTGAGCCACCGTGCCCGGCCTGGCAGGCCTTTTAAACTTGCATTTTGACACCCCTCCAGGCCCCCCAAACCCAGGCCCTCCAATCCCACGTTACAGGTGAGGAAACTGAGGCTTAGAGAGGCAGAGCTTTTCCAAGGTCCCGCTCGGTAGTCTTGCTCTTGACACCAAGCCCCAGGCTCTCTCAGGCTCCCTGAGCCTCTGAGTTGCCCCTGTACATGAGGAAGTGTCCAAGACACATGGCAGAAGTCAATCGTCTGCTGCAGGTCTTGCTGACCCTACCCCGGACCTGAGAGACAGAGCACCTCAGGAGCCGGCCATGGGCAGGTGAAGACGAAGGAAGATTCCAAGGCGGTCAGCCTAGAAGCCAAACCAGGGCCATGGACCCACCTCCCTAAGGGACAGGGCCACGCGGGTGCTGGGAGAGGACAGGCTGGATGTGACTACAGATTTCCGGCCAGGACACCTGCCCCCAGAGCCCTTTCCGAGGCCAAGCCTCTACACGAGCTTCCGAAACACACCTCTTCCCTGCTCCAAATCCCTCTCCAGCTTCCCACTGCCCTCAGATGAGGGCCAGCTGTGAGTCTGTCATCCAAGGCCTCTCCTGGGCCACCCCTCTGGATTCCCTCCTTGTAGTGTCCTGAGCCTCCTGGACGGTGCCTGCCGACTCCACCCTGTTCTCCTCACTGGACCAGGAGTGCCAGGGACTTGGTATTTGTGGAATGAATGAATGATCATCGGAGCCGGCCAGAGGCTGTCTCCACCCTGGACCCCATTACCCCGCCACAGCAGCTCCAGAATTTTCATATAGAATGGTGGGGGCACAGCAAACAGGTTGGGGGGTTCTCATCCTGAAGCTGCTGTATTAACAAAACAAGTTCAGCTGTTTTACCCAGTGTTCTCTTGGGATGACTGGGGGGAGGTAATAAAAACGGGGCTGGAAAGCTGCACCTGCAAGCCACCCCTTGGTGACACGGTGACACTGTGACCTAGGCAGGGAAGCCACGGCAGTGCACAGAAGGTGCGGCCCCGTAGATCGGGTTCAAACACAGCTCTACAGTCCCAGGCCTTGAGCTAGTATGAGTCACTTCTCCTGGCTGAGCCTTAACTCTGTGGTCTGTAAAGTGGGGAGAAAAATAGCACCCTACTTACAGAACCATGGGGTGTAACAGCCAAAGCCCTTAAAAGATTAACCCTGAAAATTTCAAATGTTTTATCATTTTATTTTGCCAAAACAGAGGATTAAAAAAAAATACCTCCCTCTTCTATCAGCACTGATATTCTCTCCCCGTAAGTCATTTCAGCCCCATGAAAAATGAACATAAATTCCAAATAAAAGGTCGTCCTTTATATTAAATCAATTTAGCTCCTGGCTGTAAGTCCTTTTTTCCCATCTGCTGTAGAACAAAGAAATGAGTCACTGACAGGCTTTAGTCACGGAGCGATCAATCAGGCACCTCTGACCTAACCCAGGCTCCCCGTTCAGAAGGGGAGACAGTGACACAGAGGGTGGGGAGGGGACACTTGCTGAAGGTCACAGCTGTGGCCTGGGGGAGCCAGGAGTGGCAGCCAATCTCCTGTCCCCTCAGCCAGCACTGCCCCATTTCCCCCGAAGCCTGAGTCAGGCAGCAGCTCTGAGCTTGCCCTGGACAATGTCCCAACTCAGCCATCTCCTACTCAGCCCAGGGCAGGAAGGGTCAGGTCTGGTCTGGCCTAGCCCAGGGGCGGGGGTGCAGGGGGTGATGACACCAGGAGCTGAGAAAGCCTTAGTCAAGAGACAAGCCACGTTGGGCATGGTGGCTCATGCCAATAGTCCTAGGTACTCAGGAGGCTGAGACAGGAGGATTGGTTGAGGCCAGGAGGTTGAGACCAGCCTGGGCAACATGGCAAGACCCCATCTCTTAAAAAAAAAAAAGAGCAACAAGCCAAGTCCTAAAGGTCCTGCTTCTGCCCAGCCAGGCCTGGGGACTCAGGGGACTCAGATTCCAGGGTGGGTCCAGGTTTGGTGAGGTCATGAAGCTAACACAGTCTGTGGGTGCTCTTTTGGAAAAACAACAGAAAAAAATCTTTCTTTTACAAATTTTACAAAATCACAAGTGCATGTGCACACACTGGCAGCCCCTCCAGGGCTGTGGCAGGGGTCTGGGTAGCGCAGGAGGAGTCCTGGATAAGGGGAGCCGTCAGCCCAGTTTGTCTGGGACTGAGGGGCTCCTGGGATCTGGGACTTTCAGTTTTAAAGGCGGGAAAGTCCCGGCAAGCCAGGACAAATTGGTCACCCTAGCCCTGGAGCTCAGGCTTCACCTGCTCCATGGTGAAGCCTGCCACCCGCCAGGCCCTGCGGCGTGCAGAGCAGCGTGAGGGCCAAGAGCAGGTGCCGGCTGCATCCATCGGCTGGGTGTTGAAATGGCTCGGTGTGCCACATGATTTTCAAGAAGACCAGAAGAGACACAGTGCCTTGTTGACTGCAGCCCTCCCTAAGTGGTGTCATGTGATTGTTCCCCCTAAACTTTTTCTATTGTGGCAAAATGCACCTAACATAAGATTTACCATCGTGATCATTTCTAAGTGCACAGTGCAGTGGTATGTAAGTACATCCATATTGTTGTGCAAACATCGCGTGTGATTTTTATGTTTTGCAATAACTGCCAGGTATTACTTTAATGATCAGAAAAAAACTATTTTTAAAGGTGTCAATCAGCCCGTATAGGATGTTTCTGCTCAGACAAAAGTAGTGAGCGCCTTGTGCCCAGCTGTGTGAGCAGGGAGGTCACGGAGGACCTGGCATTGGATGGGGCTTGGCCCAGGCAAGCTCCGTGTCCTGTCCAATCCCCACATTCCAGGATTCCACACTCTTCCCTGCCCAGGGGGAAGCACTGTGCTTTGGAGATGGAAGACTTGGGTTCGAGTGTTCATCTGCCACTGACATGCTCAGGAACCTTGGGCCAGGCACTTGGCCTCACTGAGCCTTGGCTTCCTCATGTGCTAGGGGAACTGGCTGGGGAACTGTGTACCCCGGCACACAGTAGGTGCTCAATCAGAGTTGCTTGTCCTTCCTCCTGCTTTCCACACACTCTCACCCGCTGTACACACGAATAAACCCTGCTCATGCCTCCTGGCCTAACTAGACATCACCTTCTCCATGAAACTTTTGATTCCACAGCAGGGAGACCCCTCTCTTGGCTCTCCTGCCACGGCCTGAGGGCACCTGGCTCAGTCCCCAGTGGGACCGGGCTCCCTGAGCACTAGCACGAGGGCTGTGTCTGAGTCATGCCACCTTCCCTCCGGGCCGCAGACTCAATAGAGCTTTGCTAAATGAAGCCATCACAGGCAGAGATGACCCAAGCAGACAAATGCCCACGCCCCCTCACACAGCCAGTGGCTTCTCTACTCAAGCCAGAGGCCCAGGGTCTGGCAGCCGGGAGCAATGCACACAGCCGGACCACCTGAGCTGGCAGGGGCCCCCAGGGCGCCCGCCTTTGCCAAGGGCCTATCAGGGCTTCTGTTGGGGTTGGAGACTGGCACAGATGAACGAATTCAGTGTCACAAACCCTCATGGATGTGCCAGGGTGCCATGCCCTTTGCAGGCACTGGGGACACTAACATACTAACAGAACCCAGCTTCCCTGCCCTCAAAGAGCTCCCCCTCTGCCAGGCATTTGAGAAGAAAGGGGTTTAAACATGGTCACCCTTTCTGTGGCCCCAGGAGGAGGTTTCAATGTTTCTAGACAAAGGAAGCAGCTCTCTTTCTCCCTGGCAGGCTAGCCCACCCACCAGACCCTAACAGGGCCCTGAAAACTCAGGAAAGGGGGGAGCTTGAATACCTGGAGATCTCAGCTGGCCTCAGGTGTAGGCCCCTGGGGTGCCTGAAAGTGCTCCTGCCCACAGCCCTCATCCAGGCCCTTCTGGTCTGGGTGGCGGCCAGCCGACCCCAGGGAGCCCCAGCAGACCTTCTTCCCCTGAGGCACTGCCCAGACCACGTGAACCCCTCCTTCTGTGCTCACTGGTTCTGTCCCAACCCTACCAAGTCTGAACAAGAAGCCGGCTCAGCCCTCTGCACAGCCCCCCACCCCTACAGGAGGTTCAGGACAAGCCTCTCTGCTCTTCACTACAGGAGGGGTCCTCCTTCTCCAAGACACCCGTATAGGCACCCAGGTGTATGTTGGGGGTGAGAGTGTTGCAAATTCATGAAATGTCAGAGCCCAAGGGGGCTTCATAGAGGCTCCTCCCACCCTCTCTATAAATCCGGAAACTGAGGCATGAGGGAGGAGGTGACACTCTCCACCTCGAAATTGAATTCCTCATTTCCCGTGACCATTTCTTGGGTGGTTCCCAGTCCAAGGTCACGCGGAGAAGGAGAGGCAGTTCCCGGGTGAAAGCCAGGTATCCAGCTCCCAATTCGTCGCTCCACACAGTCCGGGCAAGGCAATAAAAGCCCAGTTCCCTGCCCTCTCCTCCTCCAACGTCCACGGCAGGAGCCGCGTGCACCTCAGCGAGATGACCCACGCCCTGATCCACCCCTCAAAAGGCCACCTGAAACCCGTGCTCCATACCCACGGTCCCCAGTCCAGCCCGGGCGGCCGCGCAACCCGAACCGCTAGCTGCATAGCCTCGGCCTGGAGGTCACAGCGATGGGGTGGAGAGGGGGTCGCACAAATGGGGGACCCCCGGGAAACCAGGGCTCCGGGAGCAGCGCCCCCCCGCAAGCGGTAGGACCCCGCCCGGGGCCCGGGAAGGAGGAGCAGTGGGTGCCCGCACGGCCGACAGGGCAGCTCGCAGCCGGCTGCCGCACCCCTGCCAGGGGCCGGGTGGGGGGTCAGGGTCGGTCGGGGCGCGCCGCCCTTGCCTACACCCCGACCGGCCCGGCCGGTCACCTGGCCCGTCCTTACCCAAGACACGACGCGCAGGATGGTGTGCGGCTGCCGGACCAGGGTGTAGGGGTCGAAGGCGCCCCCGGCTTTGCCCGCTCCGTACGCACCCCCTTCCATCGTGGCTGCACCCGCGCGGTGCCCCCCGCTCGGCGCGCGCCGCCGGCCGGTGCGCGTGCGCGGCGCCCCCGCCCCCTCCCCTGCGCGCGGCCGGCGCGGCCCAGGGCTCCCGCGAGGGGGCGTCGTGCGCGGCGGGCGCAGCTCACGGGGCGCGGGCGGGAGGCTGGGCGGAGCGCGCCCTCGTTCGCGGGGGCGCGCGTGCTGCGGCCCCGGGTGGAGGGCGCGCTTGTCGCTAGCGCGGTGACCTCTGCACAGCGTAGGCGGAGGGGGTGTGCGCTGCAAGTGCGGGACGTTTCCCCGCCCCCGGCGGCCGCCCTCCCTGCCCCGCGTCGCAGCCCCTTCGAGCGTCGAGCGTGGCTCTGGCCGAAACCGTCTTCGTTATTTGTTTGTTTGCCTGTTTCCTGTCGCTCAGTCGGCCCCACATACAGGGAGAGGGCAGGAGCCGCGTGCGTCCTCCTCAGAGGGTGCTCCGCACACAGGAAGTGCCGCTCGAGAGTTTCTCGAACGATGAATGAACAACCCTCTCTCCGGGTCCTCCAAAGCAACCCCCACCTTCCGGGACCCCCTTTCCACCTAGCTCTTACGATGACGTCATGTGCGTCCCCGTGTCTGCGCACCCCTCCCCCCCAGCCTAGAGGGCCCTGGCACCGCGGTGGAGGCTGAGGAAGGGCAGTACATTCTTTGTACGACCTCGTCTCCCCCACCTCCCACCAGCGATGGCCCCTTTCCTTAATCTAGTAATTAATTACTTTTCATCGTCTCCTTTGTAAGTTCGTCTATCTTGTTCACTGTTGAACACACAAGTAGGGGCTCAGTAAATATCCAAGGGCCTGAACACACAGTAGGTGCTCAATAAATAGACCCTGGTCCCCATCACCCTATCACAGCGTGGGCTAGAGCTCCAGGTATGCGCTGCACAGTGGACACTTGAGGCTGGATGGAGGAGTGCTCCCTGTGCGGGTGAGGGTGGGGGGAAGAGCCACCTTCCAGGGCTGGCTCCCAGTCGGACCTGTAGTCCTCACCGCCTCTCTCTAGGCCTAGGGTTTCCTTCATTGGTTCCTGGAGCAGGCTGGACAAGGACATCTGCAGAGGCTTTTGCTTCCCTGGTATCCACCAGATCTGCGCAGAGGAAAGTGTGGTGGGCCGGAGGGCATGTCTTACAAACATCATGTGGGCAAGTGTCCATCTTAGCTCAGTGTACGGAGCATTTACCCTCTACCAGGCCCCGGGCTGGGGGCTTTACATACATTACTGCATTTAGTCCAGCAAATTTATGAGGTAGCTATTAATACTGTGGTTACATAACATTTCTGGAAGAAAACATAAGAGAAAATGTTTCTGACTTTAGGATAGGCAAAGAGTTCCTAGATACACTGAGAGCATGATCCCTAAAAGAAACAATTGATACACTGGACTTTATTAAAATTAAGAAATTCTGCTCTTTGAAAAACACTGTTAAAAGAATGAATGAAAAGACAAACCCCAGTTTGGGAGAAATTATTTGCAAAGCATATATCTGATAAAGGACTTGCATCTCAAATATAGGAAGAATTGTCAAAACTCAATAATAGGTCAGGCATGGTGGCTCACACCTGTAATCCTAGCACTTTGGGAGGCTGAGGTGGGAGGATTGCTTGAGCCCAGGAGTTTGAGGCTGCAGTGAGCTATGATGATGCCACTGCACTCTAGCCTGGGCAACAGAGCAAGAAGCTGCCTCAAAACAAACACAAAAACAACTCAATAATAAGAAAATAACCCATTTTTAAAAAAATGGGCAACAGATATGAACAGATATACATCTCACCAAAGAAGATATACGAATGGCAACTAAGCACATGAAAATATGCTCAACAACATTAGTCATTAGGAAAATACAAATTAAAACCAAGATGAGATACTTCCACATGTCTAATAAAATGACTAAAAAAGAATTTGTTTTCAGGCTCCTGAATAGCTGGGACTACAGATGTGTACCACCATACCCAACCAAAATAGCTAAAAAATTTTTAAACTGATAATGCCAAATGCTAATGAGGATACAGAATAACTGGAGCTCTTATCATTACTGGTGAAAATACAAAATGATATAGTCACTTAGGAAAACAGTTTAGCAGTTTCTTATAAGGTAAACTATTTACCATATGACACTCCTGGGTATTTACTGTGGAGAAATGAACAATTTTGTTCATACCAAAATCTGTACAGAAATACTAATAGCAGTTTATTTGTAATAACTAAAACCTGGAAACAACCCAAAGGTCCCTCAACTGGGGAAGGTATAAACAAACTGCAGTGCATACAATGGAACACTACTCAGGAATAAAAAGCAATGAACTGTTGATACACTCAGCAACATGGGTGAACCTCACATGTGTTATGCTAAGTGAAAGAAGCCAGACTCAAAAGTCTAGAGACTGAATAATTCCCTTTATGTGACATACTTGCACAGGGAAAACTATAAGGACAGAAAAAAGACCAGGGGTTCCGGAGGCATAAAAGGAGATTTGCTACTAAGGGTCACAGGGAAATTTGGGGGCATGGTAGAATCATTCTATATTTTCTTTATGGTGATGGCTACACAATTAATAAAATTATTTATTAATTATTTTATTAATAAAATAAAAATGTCAAAACTTACAGAACTGTCCATAAAAAGGGTGATTTCCATTGTATGTAAATGATACCTTAATTTTTTTTTGAGACAAAACAAAACAGTCTCATTCTGTTGCCTGGGCTGGAGTGCAGTGGCTTCATCATAGCTCACAGCAACCTCAAACTCCTGGACTCAAGCAATTCTCCTGCCTCAGCCTCCCAAGAAGCTGAGACTATAGGTGCCTGCCAGCATACCTGGCTAATTTTCCTATTTTTCTGTAGAGACGGAGTCTCACTCTTGCTCAGGCTAATCTTGAACTCCTGACCCCAAGTGATCCTCCTGCCTCGGTCTTCCAGAGTGCCAGGATTATAGGTGTAAGCTGCGCGCCTGGCCTATAGATGAAGAATTTAGACTGTCCCTAAACCTTGGCCACTAAGATTTGATCATACTAATGAATTAAATCTCAGAATGCAGCCTGGGCAATATAGTGAGATCCTGTCTCTACAAAAAATTTAAAAATTAGCTGGCTATGGTGGCGAGGTCCTGTAGTTTCAGCTACTCAAGAGGCTGAGGTGGGAGGATTGCTTGAGGTCAGCAGTTCGGGGCTGTAGTGAGCTGTGATCCGGCCACTGCACTCCAGCCTGGGGGACAGAGTGAGACCCTGTCTCTAATAAATAAATAAATAAACAAACAAACCTCAGAAAGGATGGTGTTTAGGAGCCTTAGTTTCAGATTCAGATATTTTATGGGAATGGATGGAAGTCCTGGCTTACCCACACATTCACTGTGTGACTTTGGGCAAATGGCTTCACCTCTCTGACCTGTTTCCTCATCTGAAAAATGAAAATAAGCGTAGTACCTATCTCTGAGGATTGTCAGGTTTAAATGAGAGGACTCATAAAAAAGGGCTTAGACTGGTGCCTGACACAAAGAATGAAGTCAGTAAACGTTTATTAGCCTCAGCATCATGGTTGGTTTTCAAGGTAGGTATGCACTGACAAAGATTCTTTAGCCAAACTTTAGCCAGGCTTCTGAATCTTCTGCTGGGCCCATCTGTGCACTTCCCTGTAAAATCCAGTTTTAGCAAAGAACCCTCCTAAGTCAATTTAGCAAGAACCCTCTATCCTCCACTCCTGATCACTTGCAACATCTGAACAGGTTTCCACAAGCCTCCACCACCAACCAGGTGATGTCTGATCACCCTGGCTTGTCTGCAGCAAGAATCCTGTTAGCCAGATTCCCCCTTTCCCCTGATGTTTCCTCTCAGTGATTCTCCATTCACTGACCCCCACACTGCTCCTTGGCTATAAAATTCCACTTGCCCATGCAGGATTTGGAGTTAAGCCCAATCACTCTCCCCTACTGCAAGACTCTGTTGCAGTGGTTCCTAGACCTATCTCAGTGGTCCTGAGTAAAGCCTTACTTTGCTTTAACAAGTATCACTGATTAATTTTTTCTTTAACAGTACAACAAGGTATGTAGGCATTTTCTTAGAAACCCAGAACTATAAATAGTGGGTAGATACCCAGGCTTGCCTCTACTTCATACCTATCATTGCAAGTTGCAGAAAGATCCTCCCTTACTGTCTGGATTTATGTGTTCCATGTTAGCAGAAGGCCAAAGGAGGAAGTCAGGCTGATATTTGTAGGATAGGCTTCTGCAAACCCAGAGCTGCCTGAATCATGCCCTGTTCTGCTCTGTAGTTCAAGTTCCCAGCCTAGGCTAAGCTGCAACCGGCCTTTGCTCCTTCTCTCCTGCCCCCTTGAGGCCAGTTTGGCATGGAAGCTGCTAACTCCATTTTCTGTGAGTGTCTGGAGTTGGAGTTGCATGGGTAGAAGGGAGATGCAGTCTCTGTATTTGAGTGGATGAACCACAGAATAATTATAATCTTAAAAATTTGCCGCAGGCTCCTATTTGGAGAACCGTCTGACAGTGTATTTCAGTTGACTGAAGAATGTGCCATTGATCTAGCAATCCCATTCCTTTTTCAAAGACGTGATGAAGGAGGTGCATACAGATCTAGCTAGCTTCAAGCTATGTATCATACATTTATCTAGTCATTTGCTCAAGGTATCTGTAACAGCACTGAGTGCCGAGTCATTGAAGACCCTCAGGATCCAAAAGTGACATAGCACATGGTCTCTGCCCTAAAGGATCTCATAATCCACAGTAAAAATAAGCAAGAGTGGCAGGTGAAATATGGCTGCAAATTCCTCAAAACTCTTCACATAGAGAAAAGGGGTCCATGTCTCCTCCCCTTGGATATGGGCAGGCTTGCGATTGATTGATCAATTGAATAACATTGGGCCGTTTTCCTGGCCCAGGCCTTAGGAAAATATCAGCTTTCAATTTCCATCTCTTGGAATACTCTCGGCCCTGAGCTGTCATGAAAGAAGTCTTAAGGCCACTGAGACCTCATGTAAATACTCTGGTCAAGAGTCCCAGGGGAGCCCAGCCTTCTAGTTATCACTACCAGTGTCTTGAGCCCTCCAGACTAACCCATTTAACCAGCTGAGTATCACCAAGTGGAAAAGAAGCTGAGCCCTGCCCAAATTCCTGAAGCACATGGTAACATATAATGAAATGTCTATTGTTTTGAGTCACTAAGTATTGAAGTAATTGGTTATACAGCAATACATAACAACCATAGTAAGCCAATAGAAACTTCTGCACCATACACAGAGCAATGGTGGATAAAATGTAAGGAGGGAAAATTAAACAGACCAAGTCACACTCAAAAATAATCAACTCTGTGCAGTTGAAAGCAGGGAGATAGCTGAAGCCATAGGCACTTGGGCTCTGAGTCCAAACAGCCACCAAAGCTTCAGATTTGGTAGGGTAATAGAGACTAAAATGTTCCACAAGAGACAGAACTGGAGTGAGCCTCCTGCCTGAAGCCAGCAACAGGGGTGGCACTCCACTATTGGGAAAGTAGGCACAAAAAAAATATGTTGGCGGGCATGGGGGTCCCTGCTTGGCACTCTGACTTAGACAAAGTGGTTGATCAGGGAGGGGAAGACAAAGATTCAGCCTGCCCACCAAATGCTGAAGCAAGCTTCCCTCTGGATCTGCAATGGGGCAGTGAGTGTCCCCAACGTGTCCGTGGGAAGGAGCCCTGGACATCTGCTTCTGATAGGAGCAGCAGCAGCTCCGCTGGACAGGGAGAGTAAGCACACGGGGGAGACAAAGGAAGGGTAAAAGGAAAATGAAACCCTCACATTCCAAATGAGGCTGCAACCCAAAATTCCAAAAGCCTTGCTGAAATTGAAAGGCAGCAAATTCACTAATCACAACAATCAGAAAATGAGTTACTGCAGATGAATTTACAGAAACATGAAGACTAAGTGTGTTTGGAATTCTCCAAGAAAGAATTGCTAGTAAGGAAAAAAGGCCAAAAAAAAAACAAGACCAACCATATGGAAGTCTAGATAGTAAAACACTTTAAATGCTAGGAGAAAAAAATGAATGGACAAGAAAAAGGACAAAAAGAAGGAAGGCGTGAACCCAGAGAAATGAGTAAGCCCTGAAGTCAGAGCTTCCCTAATGCAACTGTTGCTCTCTGGTGCCCTGAAATTTTAATACCCCTGAGAGACAACAGGAGAACAGAGGAGAAAGTGTGTCCCCATCAAGGTGGAGAATTGATTCAGAACCATATAAAAATAGACAAAAATGGACAATTTTGTGTATATTTATAGAAAAATAAAACTTATCAAAACTGATTCAAAAAGACATCAAAGATCTATATAGCCCTATAACCCTTATAGTAGCTAAAATGATGGTTAAAATCTAGTGTCAAAAAACAAATTATCAACAAATTTGATTTAATGATCTAATTGGCTTTTATTAGCAATTCATGAATTGGGCAGCCTCCCATCTATGAAATAAAAAGGTGCTCCAATGAGCTGAGCAGAAGTTGACTTTATAAGCAGAAAATGGCTAAAGAAAGCAGAAACAAGGAACAAAATGCAAACTGGTTGGTTCAAAGTTATTTTCCTTATAGGCATAAAGCAGAAGGGACTTTTTTGCCTCTTCTTGGCTCAAGTTAACAGGGCCCCTTCTGATTGGTTGCTGTAAATCTCCTGTTTTTTGGAAAATGGGCCCATTTCTAAGTGCATTTTGATTCCATGGCATCTAGCATGAGTGACTCTATTTTGGTTTGCTCTGGTCTATTAGGGCCTAGGGCAAGAGCGCAATACAAAACAATGGCTCTCCCATAAATTTTATTTAACACTAGCCACAAATAAAATACAAGGCCCAGACAATTTACCAGCCACTCAAAAAGGAGATAATTCCATTTTTATACAAATTTTTTCTTTTTATTAGAGATGAAGTCTCACTATGTTGCCCAGGCTGGAGTGCAGTGGCTATTCACAGGTAAGATCACGGTATGCTATAGCCTGGAACTCCTGGGCTCAAGTGATCCTCCTGCCTCAGCCTCCTGAGTAGCAACACAAATTCTTCTAGAGTAAAGAAATGGTAATACTTATTCTATTCTATGACCTTGAAATCGAAATCAAATAAAGATAGTATAAGACGGAAAACTTCAGGCCAATCTCATTCATGAATATCAAAGCAAATGGTGCTGAGAAAATATTAGCAAACAATCTTGAAATGTATAAAAAGATAATAAATCATGAACGAGTTTGGTGTATCTTAGGAATGCAAATTGATGCATTATTAGGAAATCTATACATGTAATTTTTATATTAATAGATAAAAAGGGAAAAACTACATGATCATCTCAATAGATACAGTAAAACTATTCAATAAAATCAGTACTCATTTGATGTAAAAAAGCTCTTACTAAACTAAAAATAGAATAAATAGCCTTAACTTAATAAAGATTATCTGCAAATTTATGCTTTCAGGCAAACAGGGGCAGAGCAGAGAGCTTCTGTGTAGCTGCTGCTTTTCATTTGCCTTCAGCCCAGCAATGCTTCATATTTTCAGGGAGGCACATTCTGGTCTCGCACCAGCACATTGAGAATGTGAGGAATATAGCAGGATGTACAGAACCATCTGGGAGAGCTGCCTCCATGCCCACCCACTGCACTCCCCATAGGCATCCACAGTTTGATAAGCCCCCTTCCAGTCAGCTGTCTATGAATTTACTCACTGTGCGTATTAATATATGGACATTGTAAAATAATAAGAAATATATACCTTTGTCCTATTTCCTGGCACACAGCTCCTAAAGCTCTTGGAATCTCTGAAGTGTTGTCTTTTTGTATGCTAATAAGATGGCTGGGGGGTGGGGGCTCCTGGATAGCCTCAGAATGGGGACAGGTTGCTACGGCAACCAAACCTGTGATTAGAGGGTTGGAACTTTCAGCCTCAGCCCTCAACCTCCACGGAGGGGAGCGGGGCTGAAGGTTAAGTTGATCAATGCCCAGTGACTAAATCAGTGGTGCCCATGTAATGAAGCCTCCATAAAAAATGCAAAAGGATAGGGTTCTGAGAACTTTCTCGTTAGGGAACACACCCATCCATGTGCCGGAAGGCTGGCACACCCCAACTCCAAGGGGACATAAGCTCCGGCACTCTCCACCCGTCTAGACCTTGCCCTACATTGCTCTTCTTCTGGCTGTTCATCTGTACGCTTTGTAATATCCTTTAAAAACCAGTAAAGGTAAGTTAATGTTTCTCTGACTTTTGTGAGCCATTCCAGCAAATGATTGAACCTGACACGGGGTTGGAGGAACCTACCTCTGATTTATACTTGATTTACCAGAGCAAAAGTGACAACTTAGACTTGCAGCTGGCATCAGAAGTAGGGGACGGTTCTGTGGAACGGAGCCCTTACCCTGTGATGTCTGTGCTGACTCCAGGTAGACAGTGTCAGAACTGAGTTGAATTGTGGTGTACATCCAGCTGGTGTCTGCAGAGTACTGGAGCATTGCCTGGTATAGGAAGAACACCCCACCCATACACATCAGGTTTAATAAGTGAAGTGGCCAGAAGTGTGGGTGTAGTAGAGAGGGAAAAACAGTTTTTTCTTTTAGTTGGTATAGAAGAGGAAGCCCTTTTTTTTCCCAGACAGACATGTCTCTGATTTTTAAATAAATAGATCATAATGCCATGATTTGCTTTTTTAATTAACGATGTGTTTTGAAAATCTCTTCATGTCACTATTTATAGATCTACCTAATTCTGGTTAACAACCTGCAAACTATTCCATTCTATAAAAATATCATCATGGTAATAACAATAATTATTATTCTTTGTGCAGTTCAAGTACAAATAGCTGAGTTAATTGGTTTCCTCAATTCACAACACACTACAATTTTCAGACTGGGTGAACATACTCTCTTGTTTCCTTTTATTTCTCTCCTTCTGCCCTGTCCCTCCCTGCAAGACCTCTCCCCATAATGGGCTCTAAAGCAGTGGTTCTTAAATGTTGGTGTGTATCAGCCTCCCCAGGAGAGCTAAGAAACAACACACAAGCCCAGGTTTGTTCAAGGATAGGGTCTGGGCCTTTGTGTTTTTACCTGGTTTCCCTGTTAAACTCATATACTTTACCTAGCTCTTTAAATGTGCACACACCCTTGTGAATTAAGTATGCACTGTAGGAGCCAAGGGAAAGTTTCACCTTCCAAAGTTTCCCACTTTCTGAAGTGTTCAGCAGTTCATATACGTCCTAGCAAAACAGGCTATGGGAGAGGGAGAAGAGAAATTCTGTTGAGGGGCAATAAAGGATTACTAGGGAGAATGAAAAACAGACATTATCTTGTGAAAGAATCTGTTCAGGTGCGGTTACATTCTTGGTCTTGTAGGGAGGGAAAGAAAAAACAATTCTTGAAAGTTCTTTTTGGTGGGTCTGGACTTTAGGCAGATAAAGGAATATAATTTAGAGAACAACTTCATCCTGGCTTTGGGAGAGTTAGTAGAGGTGGAGAAATCAAAGAGGCCTTGAGGTTTCTTCTTCAGTTCAGCATGGCAAAGAGTAATAGATCTGGGGGTACTGGTGTCTGAGCCCCAACAGCATGCACTTGTGTGTAATCAGAAGATTCAGTTTTCATTAAACCAACAATATCAAATTAGTCTTATTTATCAAAAATTACTAAAGTCACTTGAACGTGAAAAGCATTTGGGCTTATTTACTTAATTTATGAGTACTCCTTTATTTATAAGCCAGTTTGGTACCATATAGACACAACATGTAACGTGATACATGTACACACACACAAAGATGCAATAGTTTTTACTTCAGAACTGTAGCCATGAGATATCAATACAAACTGGTTTGTGAAAGATGGTTGGATCTAAATTACATTCCTGACAAGACTGGGACCTGTTCATAAGGCTAAACTTTAGTTGCCCCAGTGGGTAATGTAATAAAGGGTATGGACCAAAATTTGGGGTAAAGCAGTTTCCATGACAGTTTGATTTTAAAAAATCTCTTTTGCCCTTTTTTCTTCAGTTTCAAATGAGTTTTCAATGTTTACATTTTAGCTAGGACTGGCTGAACTGTAATAGAAAAACAAGATCTCCAAGTAGCTATGAATTAGTAATGCCATACACAATGAGTTTATCTCAACATCAATAGAAAAAGTTAGCAGACTCAAAGTAGACGGAAAAGAAAATAGAGAGAAAGCTTAGAAAATTCTATATTTTAACTCTATAATTATAGGTTGATCATTTGAGTTACGAACTTTTCTTGATATAATTTTCCCATCAGTGAAAAGTGTACACAAGAATGGGCCATAATATGTAACCAGCTGGCTCAGTTAAACCTGGCATGTCTTTGAGCCTTTCCATTTACATGAATATGTGCAAGTGCAGGGTCGTTCTCTCTGTTTTTCCTCATTTTTAGCGAATTTTTTTCCCAGTGGTTTTTTCTTTTTTAAGGAACTGAACTATAGTTTAGGGTTCAGTCCTGAGAAGTTCAGTCTATCATTGTCAACGAAAAGGACAGTTCGGTTTCTCATGCAAACGCACAGCAAAGCCAATCGAGATTAATTTTGGGGAGGAAAAGGTAATGGAGAAGACACTTTAGAATGCACCTCCAAATCAAAATTAGGATCCCAAACAACAAGTTCCTAGGAAAAGAACAGATAGCTCAAAATAAACCAAGGACCATCAATCAAGAGTGGGAGGTCCAGGGCTCAGGAGGACTTACCAGTTCTACCCAAGGAGAAGCTTGGAGTCAGAGTGATGTCAAGGGGGCCTGTGCTGATACCAAGTTTGGGCTACTCCTTTGGTGGGTCCTGAGTCTTCCCTGAGTGCCATCAATTGTTAACAGAAAGAAAACTTCTGTAAAATAATTTAAAGAGGGTTATTCTGAGCAATATGAGTGACCTCAGCTTAGGGATACACAAACCAAAGAAGCCTTGAGTAAGTGATCCCAAGGTGGTTGGATTACAGTTTGGTTTTATACATTTCAGGGAGATAGGAATTGCAGGGAAAATCATAAATCAATACATGGAAGATATACATTAATTTGGCCCCAAAAGGAGAGACATCTCAAAGTGGGGGCTTACAAGTCATAGGTGGATTTACAGGTTCTTTGGCTGGCAATTGGTTGAGAGAGTTAAACTTTGTCTAAAAATTTGGAGTAAGAAGGAAAGAATGCCTAAGTTAAGACAAAGAAGTCTGCTAATCTGAGGCAGGAGGATTGCTTGAGCCCAGAACCCCAAAACGAAGGTAAGGGCAATGTTGATTCCTTCTGGAAGCTCTGAGGGAGAACACATTCCATGACTCCCTCCCAACTTCTGGTGACTCCAGCAACCCTTGGAACTCCTTGGCTTGTAGCTACATCAATAATCTGTGTCCCTTTTCACATGGCCCCTGTTTCTCCTGCCTTCGCTTTTCATATAATGATTGTGTTTAGGGCCCATCCCATCCAGGATGATCTAATCGTGAAACCTTTAGGTTAATTACACCTGCACAGACCTTTTTTTCCATATAGGGCCACCCCCATTCACAGGTTCTGAGTGGATGTATCTTTTAGGGAGTACTGTCAACCCTCTATAGGATCCAGATTTATCTCTTTCTTCATGTAAGGAGCCAAGATCTCCAACTTTCTCTGCTGAATAGCTCATGTTCTCCCACTGACTTGTGATGTCATCCCATTCGAGCTCTAGGTTCCCATGTGCAGCCCACGCCCATGGGTTCTGCATTTTAGTCCATTTGTCTGCTTGTGTTTTCTGCCACTACCACATTGCTTTTTCTGCTGTGATTTTGCAGGATGCCTTAATATTTGGTAGAGCAAGTCCCTACCTTGGTTCTGTGTTTTAAAAAATGACTTACTTTTTCAAGGACCTTGATTTTCCATATACATTTTAGAATCAGTTTATGAGTCCCACCTCCCCACAGTCCCTTGGGATTTTGACCGGAATCTTAATGACCTCATAGATTTATATGGAGACAATTGACATTTTTAAGACATTAAGTCAGGCCATCCATGAATCAGTGATGGCCATCCACGAATCAGTGATGTCCCTCCATTTATTCAGGGCCTCTTTTATGTCCTTTAATAGAAAGGAGATCTTGCGTGCTCTTTCCTAGGGCAATTAGAGAGGGACGAGCACTTGACAGTTTACAAATGGTACATTTTTATATATCTGTTCTCCCTGGAGTCCTATTATCTATATTCTATAGAAAAGGGAATTGAGGCTGCGAAGGGTGAAGGAAGCTCTCCAAGGACACACAGTAGTGACACAGATCAGCCCCTGTGGGCATGTGGCATATGTATTGGGAACCACCCACCTTGCCTCCTGGCCCAGTAAAGGCCCAAGTGGACAGATCTGTCACCAGTCAATGTCTCGCTGACAAGGCTAGGCAGGGGGCCAGCCCACAGTTGAGCACTTTAAGATCTGCAAGAGAGACATGGCGGCATAGATATACAGAAGAATGATGAGAACGCAGGTCACCTTGACCTGCTGTGCAGGGGCCTGCTTGGATGAAGACCTCAAGGTCATGTCGCTTGTCTGGAGCCTGGTGCTAAGGGGTATGTTGGTGACCCCACTGCCATGGCTTCCTTCTCCCTTGCTGGCATCCTTGTCTCCAACCACTAGGCCCAACCTGATGGAGGCTGGCAAGAACCTAGGCAGGGTGGCCAGGAAAGGCCCGGGGAAGTGCTGGCTGAAAAGTTCAGTGCTTGCTGGGAGGATGGTGGTGACTGCATCCAGGTCTTTAGAGGCTGCCCAGCACAACTTGGCCCACTCTAGGGGCTGCAGTCCATTGCCCCACGTGGCCTGGGCCACTTGCAGGCTAACCAGGCAGCGGGCCGGCAGGGACACAGCTATTCACTGCAGCACAGCCCATAGCAGCAGCTCCAAAGCCTGGCTGTTCTCATGGCAGAAGTTGACTAGGCTACAGTGGGCCCACTGGGCCATGGAGAATGGGGCCAGGCTGGCCTCCCACCATAGGTGTTGCGGGACCTGCAGGAGGCAGCAGCGGGCTCCATGGATCAGGGTAATGAACAGCTGTAGGCTCCAGACCCACGCAATGGTCGGTGGCTGCCACAAAGCTCGTTGGACAGGCAGCAGCACCTCCATGTAGTCTCTGCGCCAGGATGAGGGTGAGCCCCCATCTACCAGTAGGCTGCTGCACCACAGGATGCAGAGGCCCAGCCTGCACACCGACAGGCAATGGGAGGCCGTATTTGCCATCTCTGCCTGCGGCCCCAGCAGGGACCCGTAGCTGTTCAGCAGGCCCAGGCCACAAGGCCACATGGGAGCAGGAGCAGGAGCTGCCAGACACCCCTGCCCAGCCAGCTCCCATTCTTTGGGGGCATCACCTGACCGCTGGTGATGGAAGAGCATGGCAGGGGCCTTCATGACCCAAGGGCTGTGTGTCCAGGCTCCCACCCCAGTGACATGGGACTGTGCTCGTGCCACAAGCTCTTACTGACAGATCCTCTGGACAAAGCACTCCTGAACTAAAGTGATCCTCCCGCCTCAGCTTCCCAGAGTGCTAGGATTACAGGCTTGAGCCACCTCTGTTGCAATTTTAAATAGTCTTATTTGGTCTGTGAGAGTGGCCATCTTGTTCCCCTCTGTATTCCTGCGGCCTGGTGCAGTACGTGGCACACAGCAGGCTTTCAGTAAGAATTTCTTTTTGCTCATGACTCCAAAGCTGCTTGTTCAATGAGGGGGTTATTGAACACCGAGTCTGTGTCGTGAAAACCCAACCTAGAGTCAGATAGACTTGAGTTCTGTCCTTCATTAATTATACTTTTGTTAAGTAAGTAACATCTTGGCCAGAAGCTTAGTGTTCTCTGCAAAAAGGGGACAATACAGGTCATAATCCCATGTCTGCAACCCTGAAATTAAAAAAAAAAAATTCACGACCCTGGGTCGTGAGACCGTTTGGCAGACTTGGGACGCACCTCAGCAACTCAGAGACTCTCTGAATCAAGCGTGGGCCACTGCAGCTGGATTCTGAGAGCAATGGCCGAGAAGCGGCTTGAGGGAGGGGTGTCCGAAATCAAGAGGCAAGTTGGAACCAGGTCGAGAGCCAGGAAACTTGGAGTTTCAGTCTTTCCAATTCCAGAGGTGACGGAATGTCACACTAGAAAAAGCGACGCGGCCATTTTTCGTCATCATTACTAAATTTGGCTGCTGCCGAACGCCGTAGATTTGTTGCACTCCAAATGCTTAACCAGCGCATCCGCGGCTTTTCACTAAGTTTGAACCCAACGACGCGCCGTAGAGTCTCTAATTTGTGTCTCTGAAGCAGACGATCCGCTCAGAACGAACGCTAGGCGTGGAAGACCGTACGCACAAATCGCGCGCGGGGCGTGACCCCCGACCCGGCGTCCGCCGCGGGCGCGCGCTCGCACGCCGGAAGGGGTGGAGCCAGACTTGGTCTTAAAAGCGTGCGCCCGGAGCCGGCCGGCCTCTAGCGGCGTGATTTGGCGGCAGGATGGTACGTATTGTTGTGGGACTTCCGTCTGGTCCCCGGCGTTGGCGTGGCTCAATCCGCGGCGCATCGCCGCCATCTCGGCTTCGCCAGTGCCAGAGGTCTGCTCCTAAAGCGTGGGAGACACGGCGGAGGCCGCAGTGAGGTCTCTTTTCTGGAAGCTCGCGAGGCTTGTGGAGAAGGGCGAGTGGAGGATTGGCCCTGGGCCTGCAGATGGCCGGAGAGGCCTCGGTGTGGGAGCAGGCCTGTAGGCCCGACACTGTTAAATTCACGGGTGTTTTCTGGGTCACAACCTTACCTATTTTAGCCTTGATCGAGATAAGATCCTGTGAGCAGTATGCGGGGCCGGGAGGACCTTGAGTGGGGCTGTAGGCATTATTCTTACCAAACTGGGAGCTGAAGAAGCCTGCGGGAGGGAAGCCTTCGGATGAGGGTTGAGGCTCCCTTCTGGAACCTGGGACGGTTGGTGCAACTCGAAAGGCTCCTGGAATTCGCAGACACCACAGGTGATGAACTTACTGACGGGCGGACAGAGACACTGTGCTGATTGTCAAGTTCTGATTTGGTTCTGTCGAGTTCTAGCGGCCTACGTGTATTAGTCTAGCTCCTGTCCCGGAGCTGGAGGAGTCTAGTACAGTTACTACCCAATCGTTTGTCCCAGCCGTAAGTGCTGTTGGTGGTCAGACTCTGGATGATTGTTAATAAAGTTAGTTGTTATGTGGCTTTTAATGCTATTACTTAGTATGTTTTCGTGTGATGTTAGAGTGAAAAAGTAAATGGCTAATTTTTTAAACAATTGAGATGAGTTGGGATAAAGGTTCAGCTCATTTTGTTGAGTTTTAATACACTCTTCAGGATGTGCGTGGTCCTGGGAAAAGTGAACTTGGTATGTAATCCTGTTACCAGCTTTGGTGGATTTAGGTCTGGTTAAGATTCAGCATTGCTGAGACCGTTTAGAGCTAGGCAGCTGGGAACTGAACTGCAGGGTTTTGGGTACTAATACTGGTCGTTTCTTCCCAGTCTCACAGGAAGTTCTCAGCTCCTAGACACGGATCCTTGGGCTTCTTGCCTCGGAAGCGCAGTAGCAGGCATCGGGGGAAGGTGAAGAGCTTCCCCAAGGATGATCCGGCCAAGCCTGTCCACCTCACAGCCTTCCTGGGATACAAGGCTGGCATGACCCACATCGTGCGGGAAGTCGATAGGCCAGGATCAAGTACGTAAAGGCTGCATCCTCCAACTTGGGGGATAGGAGTTGAGGGTGGGGATACGTAGGTTATGAGAATCCTGCTCAGGAATGTTAATCTTTAGGACTAATCCTCAGATTACATATGGCTGGCACTGCTTGCTTTAGGCAGAGGAGTATTTTTGAAGTCAGGGGCATGGCTTGAGTAAATTTTCCAAGAGCCGCAACATAGAGTAGTATGCTAGCTTGGGTGATTAGAGGCTAGGATTGAAGGTGCCACATTCACCCGAGTGTCGGTTAAAAGCTTGAATAATACCCATTTACGTGGGTTTTGGTGAAGTTAAAACTGGAAAAATCACTAAGTAGAACACAGCACTTGTCACTGAGCCATGGTAGATGCTAACACTGGGCAGCATTTTCTATTCCAGGCTGAGTTCAGTGCTTATTACTACACCCTACT
>VBSM01003169.1:29848983-29861917 GCA_008086735.1 Cheirogaleus medius | reverse complement strand
CATGTGCCTGTAGTCCCAGCTACTCAGGAGGCTGAGGCAGGAGGATCGCTTGGGTCCTGGAGTTTGAGGCTACAGTGAGCTGTGATCCGGCCACTGCACTCCAGCCTGGGTGACAGAGTGAGACCCTTTCTTTCAAAAATAAAAATACAAATAAATAAATAATAAATAAAAGCCAGCTTGCAAAATTCATGAAAACTGAGCCCTGGCTGAAGCAGCCAGCTCCTGCGCATGCGGTGTAGAGATAAGGCTGTGGAGGGGCTCACAGGGGAGGGGGATTCTGAGTCCACAGACTGAGTTCCTGGGGTCATGGACCATGCTCATAGCCTCGGGTCTCCCACCTGAAGCAGCACCTGCTTTCTCTGACCGTCGTGCCTCTAATACCACACGACCCGACAGGGTGCCCCAGCTGGGCAAATGTCCCCGGGAACACACTTGGAGACAGGAGGGCTGGGTCCCATCCTGCCTCTGCCCCTCACTTGCTGTGTAACCTTGGGATGGTCATGGCCTCTCCGGGCCTCAGTTTCCCTGTCTGTAAAAGGAGGCACTTGGTCCAGAGGTGCTGGGCTGCCTTTCTCCTCCGGTGGGGCCTTTCCAAGGCATGTGCCAGTCATCTTCCAGGGGCCTTTGGTCACTGACAGGGGTTGGCCCCAGGGCTAGGGAGGTATGTCCAGCCGCCCACTTGGCCCCCGCCTCAGCTTGCCTGGTCGTCTAGCTGTGCTGCCCGGAGCAGTCCAGCTTGCTAACGATGTCACTGGTGGGGAGACAGTGACCTAAAGTGGGGGTTCCTCTGCCCTAGGTGCCTCCGGCTCAGTGCCAGGCCTGCTTCCTACAGGGAGCCTTCATGGGTTACTTTCCTACTCTGAACACCTCCCAGCTAACGCAGACCCTCCTTGCAGGCAGTGCTCTGATCTGAGTGTGAGCCGGGCGTCCTCAAGCCAACCGGGAGAGCAAGGAGTCCCGGCCCAACCCTAACCAGCTGTGTGACCTTGGGCGAGTCACTCTCCCTTGCTGGGCCTCAGCTCTTCTCCTGGAATAGCGGTCTGTTCCCAAACTGGTCCTTCAAGCACCTCACGGTGCAGAGGGCAGGAGGCCTGACCCAGAGCACACAGCCCTGAGTCTTGGGGCTGCAAGAAGTGATTCCATCAGTGTGCGGATGGTTCAAATCTCCCTCTACTTTCATGGCTTCTGACACTGTGGATGAGCTGATGTTGCCTCCCTTTCACCTCCAGGCCCCGTCCTGTCCCTAGCTGCCTCTGCCACACTCCCCAGAGCTCTGGACCCCCCTGGCCGTCCCCAGCACCACTGTCCACCTGCTGCTTAAGTTAAAAACCCACTGGGCACTCTCGTTACGCACAGTGACACGTGTAGCAAATCTCACGCCAAGTACAGAGAGCCCTCGAGCCCAGACGAGCGCACGCTGGCTCTGGTTACACGGAGTGAAGAACAGGTGAAGCCCCTGGTGGTGCTCAGGGCAGTGGTGACCCCCGGGGTGGGGGTCCTGACCAGAGGGAGAGCTAGGGCAGCTCTGGGGGCCGGAAATGTTCTCTGTCTTGGTCTTGGAGCCGGTTTTACTGGTATGTTGAGTTAAAAAAAAATCTTATCATCAGTCTTGAGTCTTCTCCTCCCCCCTCTACTGCATACAGCAAAACAGATAAAAGTCCCAACTCTCGTACACCTTCCATTCCAGGGGGTGCGGGGTGGGTGCGCAGACCTCAAACAAGAAAAACTAGTAAATGCGTCGCAAATCAGATGGTGGGAAGAGCTTGAAGAACAGGGGCGCAGAGTCAGGGAAAGGTGGGCACGGGGTGCGGGGTGGACGTGGGGCTGTGTTTACAGGGTGGTCTTGTTTGAACAGGGCCCTGAAGGAGGTGAGGGAAGAGCCGTGAGGCTCTCTGGAGGAAGGGTGTTGGCCACGAGAGGGAACAGCACGTGCAAAGGCTGCTAGGAGGGACGTTCAGAGGAGTGAATATGCACCAGTGGTGGGTGGCCGTGGTGGGTTAGAACAGGGTGCGGACAGCGCTAAGGAGGGACAGAAGCCAGGGGAGGGGCACTGGAAGTGAAGGGGCTTGACATTTTAGGCTGGGGAGTCCCCTGGTGTTACCACCTGTGCAGCACCCAGTATCCCAGCGCCCCGCCCGGTGTCTCGTCTACACCCGGTCCCCGTACGTGACGGATGAATGAGCAAACAGAGCCTGTTCTGGCCTCGACACACCAGCCTGCCCTTGTGTATCAGGCGCCCTTGGCCACGAGGTTTTGTTTGGACACCACTTGCTCCCCTGGGTACTCTCTGGAGCTGCTCCCTGGCAGGAGGTGGGGAGAGCGTGGGCTGGGCGAGATCTCGTCTTGCTTCCATGCTGGGTGGCCTTGGCTCACTGCTGCGGCCCTGAGTCAGCTTCCTGGTCCATACGTGATATTGGGGTATTCACCCCCGGCAAGGCTGCTGGCCCCAGGTGAGGCACAGGGCCTGGCCCTCGGCAGGTGCTCGGAGGCTGAGTCTGAGCGGCTGTGCTGGGGTGCCCAGCGCCCATGGGTGTAGGTTTGCGTACAGGAAGAATTCTTAGAGATGAGTAATTAATTGGGGAGCTCCAGGGATTTGGATATGGCCTGTGTGACTTGGGGAAAGTCACTTCCCCCCTCTGATCCTTGCTTGGTTCCAAGAAAAATGGCATCTGCCCTTCGGGGCCAGGGACTGGGAAAGGGCGCTTGGGCTTGTGAGCCCCACCTGGGAACGGGAGGTGTGGGGAGCGCCCGCGGCCGGGGGCGGGCGGCGGCTCAAAGTGTTTGGGCAGACAATGGGCACTGTGTGCGGGGCAGCAGGGTGGGGCGGTGCGGGTGGCAGCGTGGCTCCCCGGCAGGAATGTGCCTGGCCCGTCTGGGAATGTGAGCACACGCTGCCCTGCGGTGGGCTCCTGGCTGGCAGCCCGCCCACCTCGCTGCTGGGCGTTCAGAGCCTGGCATGGGCCAGGGAGGGAATGGCTGACCAGGCTTTCCTGGGTCGCCCACCCCGTGAGCCTGCGCAACCTCTCTGGGCCTTGGAAGAATAATGGGGGTGGGATTGAGCTTCCCTTTGCGCTGACTTGCTGGGGCCTCCGTTTCCCCACCTGTGTAAAAGGGCTCTGATCATCCCGTCGGGCTTGCCTGGGTTTGTTGAAACATCCCTTGCTGCCCAGTCGCCTCCTTCACTCTCCCTTTGTCTCCTTGTGCAGTGGGGTCTTGGGCTGTCTTGGCCACCACGCTGTCCCCAGTTCCAGAACAGAGCCTGGCTGAGGCCGTGCTCAGTAGGAAGTGGGGGAATGACGGTGTTTCCATCAGGAATCAGACTATTTTCTGCTGGCTGACCCCAGGTCCCTTCCCACTCCTCCCACCCTGCCTGTTGGGGGGTGCTCTGGGTGGCGGGGTCGCCAGCAGGAGACACTGCAGCGGGAAGGGAGGTGGGGTGTTCCTCCCTGCTCCTCTCATCAGAGCCACGGCAGCTGCAGCAGGCTCTGTGGCCTTGGTCCTGCCTCCAGCTCCCGCCGGCTTCCAGAGCCCTCGGCCCCTCCTCAGCTCCAGCTCAGGATGAGACCGGCTCCTGCCATTGCCGCAGCTCGGATGTGGCCCTGTCAGCCTCTCACCGAGATTTCTTCTTTGAATCCTCCCATGTCTGTTTCCTGCCAGGCTGCTGACATGTGTCCTTGTTTTGTCCCCCCAATCTCCAGACTAGGCAGCTTTCATGATCCCCATTTTACAGATGAGAACACTGAGGCCCAGAGAGGTGCCATGGTGGGCTCCAAGCCTTGTGGCTGGGAAGCGGCAAGATTTGAACTCGTGTCTCTGTTACTCCAGTGTCTGGCACCTTTGGTCCTGGGCAACACTATTTGTAGCTTTTCTTTTTTTTTTTGAGACAAATTCTCGCTCTGTCGCCCTGGGTAGAGTGCGGTGGTGTCATCACAGCTCACTGTAAACTTCAACCTCCAACCTCCAACTCCTGGGCTCAAGTGATCCTCCTGCCTCAGACTCCCGAGTAGCTGGGACTACAGGTGCGTGCCACCACCATGCCCGGCTAATTTATCTATTTTTAGTAGAGACGGGGTCTCACTCTTGCGAGAGCTGGTCTTGAACTCCCGAGCTCAAGCATTCCTCCCACTCGGCCTCCCAGGGTGCTAGGATTACAGGCCTGAGCTGCCACGCCTGGCCTATTTGTAGCTTTTCTGATGATCACAGTAATAAAAGCTTAGAGTGCTCGGGTGGAATGCCCAGCAGATAGTAACAATAATCACAGTCGTGTTCCCTGACTCTGTCTGGCCGAGCCCTGGGCCCTGCGCCAGCACCTGGCTCGAGGCGTCTCCTTGCTCCTCTCTGTGGTGGGGGCCGTAGGGGGGGAGGCGGGCCAGGGGCCTGCTCACCTAAGGCCTGCAGTTAGGGCCGACAGGGTGAACCAAGGTCTGGGCACCTCTAAGGTGGGTCTCTGCCCACTCCAGGGGGCTGTCTCCACCCAGCAGCCAGGGGAACGGACGGCTCCCCTTCCGGGGACTCCCCGGGCCGGTGACTCCAGGGGCCAAGACTGCTCATGAGTGGCCCAGGCAGCTGGATGACTTCATGGGCCTTTCCCACTCCTGAGTCACCCGAGACTCACTGACCCCGTAGGCAACCTTGGAGGAAGGGGAGGCGGCCAGCTTGGCTGGGTGGGCTGGTGGGGACGCAGGGCTGGGTTCTGTCACCTAACAGTGCTGGGGGAGTCGGGGAAAGGAGGCAGGGTGTGGCCCTAGCTGGCGTGTGGCCTCCGGTGTGGTGTGTGAGGGCGTCAGCCCCTGCCCCTCTCTGGGCCTGCAGGACCACATCACCCGTCTGGGGAGCTTGGCCCATCAGAGTCCCCCTATTCCAGCTTGGGCCTGCTAGAATTGGCCAGCATGGGCCCATGGATGTGTCTGCTCCAGAGGGACTATGTCCCTGTCCCTCTGCCTCCTGCCCGTCCCCACCCTGCGCAGGTGTGAATCAGCCCAGGGGAGGAAGCTGACTCACCTTCCCCACCTGGCCCAGAGAAAAGGCCACTTTCCCTTCCCTAGGGGCTGGAATCGAACTTGAACTTGACTGTTGCTCTCAAAAGAGAGCAGCTGTGCCCTGGGGAGAAGCACACAATCCAAGGGCTCGGGGTGTGGGGTCTCCCGGGGAGACATTATCCCCTGGAGCCCGTGAGCCGCCCACCGCGTCCGCACCTGCAGGCGGGAGACTGAGGTTCAGAGATGGGGAGTGACTCACCTCGGGTCACACAGCGCCCAGTGGGCACCTGTGGAGGGGCTCTGATGGATTCTCGTTCTTGGGGGAATTTTCTTCCTGCCCCATCTTGGACCTCTCAGTCCTCACTCTGAGTTCAGCCCCCTTCCTTGGAGACCGGGAGGGGCGGGGGGCAGGGCAGGGAGGGTGGGGGGTGAAGAGCCAGCCTCCTTTATAGCCCGCCTCTGCGACACAGAGTCCAGGGGCCGCCAGGGAAGGGGTAAGCTCCCACTTTGTGCCCCTCATAAATTCAGCCTTCCCCGTCTGTTCTGCTTTCATTAATCTTCAAACAGCTGATGATTAATTAATTACCCAAGACCCATGGGGCTCGGTTGGATGCACCTCGTGTCTGTGACCGGGGCACCGCCTCCCCAGGACCCCAGCCCCCAGCCCCAGTGTGAGCAGGGAGGCACACGGGTGAGGTCCGCCACACTCAAAGACACAGGCAGGGATGTCACTGTCATCGTTATTGGCAAACCCTGCTCTGTCCTGGGCCCTGGGCCCCAGCACGGCCTGCAGGAGGCAGGGCAAGGGGCAGAGCACGGGGCCATCAGGAAGGAAGACCCCCAGGACAAGGCAGGGCTCCTCCTGGCCCCCGCTGGACCGGCCCGTGCAGACTCTGGGGACACACTGGGAGCGCCATGCGTGTCTGTCCGAGCACCCGGCAGCTCTGCAGGGCAGCCCGAGCCCCCCAAGTGTCTGCTGCTGGATGGAGGATGGACCCAGCCTGGGTTCTGACCCCTCTGTCCCACCAGCCCGAGCCTCAGTTTTCCTCATCTGTAAACAGGGCCAATCATTCCTGTCTGCTTTCCTCAGAGGGTGACTGTGGCGGCTGCAGCTGGTGGGGGTGGGGAGGGTCTTGTTGAGAAGCAGTAGGACAGGCCACATGTCTCCTAATTCAGGAGGTGACCTGGACCTGTTTCTTCTCTCAGCCTCAGTTTCCTCAACTATAAAGCAAGGGCTTGGGCTCTGTGAATGCCCAGGACTCTTGAGGACCCTGTAACGGGCAAGTGGGTCATTGGTGCCGGGCAGAGCCCCCTCCACTCCCTGTCCCCGCCACGCCCCACGAGCCCAGCTCTTACTCCAGAGCAGGTGGGAGGCGTGTCACCTGGAGGTCCCAGGACCCTACGACGACTCCACCCCGGGCAGCCAGGCAGGGCCAGGGAGGCATCAGCGCTGCTGTGCTGACTGTTCCCACCTCCCGCTGAGGGGACCCTGGATCTCCCAGAGAACTGAGACATTGACCCTGAGAGGCAAAGGAGCTTTGAAACCATCTTGTCTTCTGGATTGCAGAATTTTTTTAAAAGTTAAAATGATTTGATGACACAAGTGATGCGTAAATCTACAGACGCACTTCCCTTGCAGCAAGACCCAGTGACAGAGAAGGTGCGTTCGCCTTCCCACCCCATGTGGGTGGCATAGGGTACCCCAACATTTATGTCTGCCCGGCACCTCTGAGCGTGACCTTATTTGGAATAAGGGTTTTTGCAGATGTAATTAGAGTAATGATCTCAAAATGAAGTCATACTGGATTGGGGTGGATCCTGAATCCAGGGAGCGTGTCCTTATAAGAGAAAGGAGAGGGAGATTTGAAAACGGAGACTCAGGAGGGGAGGAGGCCACGTGAAGTCAGAGTCAGACCTTAGGAGCCGCAGAAGCTGGAAGAGGCCAAGACAGACTCCCCCAGATCCCTCAGAGGCAGCAGGGTCCTGTTGACACTTGACTTTAGAATTGTGTCCTCTAGAACTCTGAGGATAAATGTCTGCTGTTCAAGCCACCTGGTTTTCGGTGAATTGTCACGGCTGCCACGGGCTACCAACACCCTCCCGACCCTCGGCCCTTCTCAGTCTGCCGCGTGTCCCGTTGTCTCTGCCGTCCATGCATAGCTACGAGGTTTTGTGCACGCGTGTTAACAGCCACGTCCCCGACGTTGTGTCCTGTAAATGGCTCTCGCCCGCCTCGTCGGTACCTGGCAGATGGCTCTGAGCTCTTGCTCCTGAAGCCAACTCTGCCCTTTCGTGGCCACGACCAGCCCATTGGTGGCTCACACACCTTATTTAGCAAGTCCTCGCTGGTGGACGTGGAGGAAGTTCCCACCTCTTCTTGGTTATACACAAGGCCACATGCTTGATTATTTCTGGAAGCTAGAAGATGCCTCAGAAGGACAATTGCTGGGTCAAAGGGTGAGCCCGTTTGCAATTTCATTGGTGCTGTCAAATTGAGCCAAAGCATATTAGAAAGTTAGAATCTTAAGGAGGAGAGAAGCATGGAAATTGACTTTTGGATTTTATAAGGTTGGATCCTTCCAACCCCAGAATCATGAAATTTTGTTTTATGTTATTAGAGACAGAATCTCACTCTGTCGTCCAGGCGACAGAGTGCAGTAGTGAGATCATAGCTCACTGTGACCTCAAACTCCCAGGCTCAAGTGGCCGTCCCACATTGGCCTCCCAAAGCACTGGGGTTGCAGGCATGAGCCACCACACCCAGCCCGGAATTATGGAATTTTAGGAGAGAGGACCTCAGGAGGACATCTACCCTGGGGTCTCACTTGGGACCCAGGAGCAACAAACCCCAAGCCCTGCCTGGGATTCTGTGCCCCTGGGCTGGGCAAGGAGAAAGCAGAGGACGTAGGACAGGGGACCCTGGAACCCTGGGGCTTCTGAGAAAGCTTCCCCAGCCTGGCACCTGGCTGTCCTGCTCACTGTGGCTGCCCCTTTCCAGCTGAGGTACTGGGCCAGTTGGGCTCCCATAGCCACACACACTGGCCCATCCATACTTGGCACAAGAGAAAATGTGTACAGAAAGAATAGGTTGGGGGCTGCCTGCTGGCCTGGCTGGAGCTCTGGGGTCTGGAATACGACACAGGCTCTGGGCTAGACATTGGTTGCTTCCCTTGGGGTACCCTCCATCCTCACTCTGGTGGCTTTAGAACATGTCCTCCCCCCAATTATTTGATACTCCTCTAATTGAGAGATAGGAGGTCTGTGTCCCCTTCTCTTGAATCTGGGCTCTGTGGATGCTTGGTTAATAGGTGGCAATGGGGCCGTGTCAGGTTCTGGGCCCAGCCCACAAGAAACTGCGACTTCCACTTCCCACCTCTTGGGATGTTCACCCTTGGAGTTCAGCCACCATGCTGTGAGGAAGCTCAACAGTCCCACGGAAAGGCCCACGTGGTGAGGAACAGAGGCACCCGCTGTCAGCCCTGGCAGAGCTAAGGGATCATCCAGCCCCCACTCAAGTTGCCCAGCTGATGCCTCATAGAGCAGAGATGCGCCCTCCCTGCCGAGCTGCTTACCTTGCAGATTTGCGAGTGAAACAAATGATGGCTCTTGTTTTAAACCACTAAATTTTGGGATCATTTGCTACATAGCGAGAGACAACTGGAACACCCACTATGGCCAAAAAAATCACCAGGAGTGCCTGAAGGCTGGGTTAGGAGCACGGGCTTTGGGGTCACACGGACCAGCATGTGCCAAGAACTGTCTGCCTCAGTCTCCGCATTTGCAGATGGCGACTGTAATTGCACTTGCCTCGTGAGGCAGCTACGAGGCTGAAGCAAGATGGTGCATGTGGAGCCTGGTGCTGGGTAAGAGCGTAGGGAATGGCAGCTGCCGTGACTTTGCCACTACTGCTGTTATTGTCCCTGGCGGTAGAAAGTGACTCACTCCCGGCTGGCTGCACCGAAACAGGCAGATCCTTCCCTGTTCATTCCTTTCGGAACTCCCTCCTCTAGGAAGCCTTCCCTGACCACCCTGGGCCGAAACGCCACTCTTCTGTGCACCCCCAGCCCCAGCTGTCCGCTGTGCTACCCCCAACAAGGGTCCCTCTGTGCTCATTGCCTGTCTACAGACACCAGACTGGGACCTCCTCGAGGGCATCACAGCAGAGCCAGCAAGTGAGTGAAGTGGCCAAAGCTGGGACACGGTGTGTGTACACACAGGTGGGGGACCTGGGGTGTTATGTAGCTGAGTGACCCTCAGCAGCCAGTATCCCCCGAGTGTGCACCTGGGTGGGCCTTGTGTGCAGGCCTCTGTGTGTGTCGGTGTGCCTGTGCGGGGTGTGTGTGCACATGTCTGTACACACGTGAACACCTGCTGGAGTGTCTGCATGAAAGTCTGTAGGTAGAGTGGGCATGTCTCTGTACACGTGTGTGGGCACATGCTGTGTGCACACCACCGTGCATGTTCATGTTCACAGTGCGTGCTCATGCGACTGCACGTGTGCCCGTGTGCACGGGTGTGTGCGTGTGCCCTCATGCTGGGTGCATGCCCTGTGGGCCAGGCCCGGCTGCTGCAGTAGCATAGGGTAGCAGCTGCTACATCCGGGGCCACCAGTCCTCATTTGAGAACCAAAAATAGCCCATGCCCAGCCCTGTCCTGGCTCAGGGGGCTGACGGGCAAGCCCCACAGGGCACCCCAGCCAGGCTGTTGCCCTCATCCCTTTTTGGGCCGCCGCCCTGCCTGCCCTTCCCCGCCTCGGGCTCCCATGAGCTCATGCAGGCCCTGCCCAGGCAGGGCAGGGAGGGGGTGGGGAGGCGTGGAGTCGCCGCCTGCTGGGCCGAGGCCCTGCCCATGTCCAGGCGGCTGGACACAAGCAAGGCCTGATAAGGTCAAGCATGGAGTGGGGTCTGCCCCTCCCTCCAGCCAGGGCCAGCCGGGCGGACATGAGTCAGCACAGGGGGCATCAGGCAGCCCGGGCCTGACCACTGGCTGGTGACAGGCAGGCCAGGAACTGGCCAGAAGGAATCACCTGCCGGGTCGGCCAAGCCGTGACCTCATTCTCCACCTTGAGGAGCCCACCTCCACTTCCGCCCAGAAAGCCCCTCTGGAGGCCCCCGGCTGGCTTCCTGCCCGGCCTGCTCATCGCCTTGGCCTCAGGAGGGCACTTCCTGGTTTAGCTGTAGCGCCCCGAGGGATCCATGTGCCCCTTCCTCAGGAAGTCCTCCCGACCCCCACCCCCTCTCGGAGCTGAAAGCCCCTCGCTCTGCGAAGTCAAGACCTGTTTACCTGTGTCCAGACCTGAGCTTCTTAAGGGCTGGGAGGTGTGTCTCCTCTCTCACTGGGTCCCACTGCAGCCCAGGAGGGTCATTGTTGTCCTTTACGGGGAGGAAGTCGAGGCCAGGCATGGGGTGGTGACGGAGTCTTCACTCTGTGAGCCTCGTGGGGGTGCAGCTCAGCTCCCGGGGGCAAGCTGGGCAGGACTGGGACAAGCCGGCCACAGCTGGGCATCAGGGCCAGTCTGCCACTGCGTCCCAAGCCAGCACTGTGAGCCCAGGGTCCTGCCGAGGTGAGGAGAGGGCACCAGGGTGGCACAGGAGAACTCGTGACGGGGGGATCACCAGCAGTTCCATTTAACAGATGAGGACACTGAGGCTTGGAGCAGTGGCGTGATGGGCGCAAGGGCACAGAGAGGAACGGCCCAGGCAGGCTTTAAGAAGCACTCTCTCGTGTGCTCGTGGACACCTCGTGGCACCGTGTGTAATAGTGAAAGAGGAAAAATGGCCCTGGACGCCTGCCAGTCCTCTGTCAGCGCCCTCCACACAGAGGGACACAGAAGAGGGGTTCGGTCCACACTGACCACGTGGGGACCCCAGACCAATGGCAGAAGCTCGTGTTAAAACACCTCATAACACACAGACAATTTCACATGTGTTTACATGCACAGAGGCAGTGGGGCTTTGTGGGTAGTTAAGAGCCTCGCTTCTGGGGCCGATGGCCTGGGTTTGAGTCCCAGCTTTGCCACATAGTGGCTGGGTGACCCGGGGCAAGGACTGAACCTCTCTGTATCTCAGTTCCTCATCTGGAAAGCAGAGCTCATTCTAGCACCTACCTCGCAGATGGGTTGTGAGGATGCAGTGAGTTCAGATATGCAAAGCGTTTAGAACAGTGCTGACATGTAGTAAGTACTTTTTAGACAAAAATATTTTTAAAAAATATATTTTTGTGGAGATGGGGTCTCACTATGTTGCCCAGGCTGATCTCCAGCTCCTGGCCTCAAGCCATGCTCCTGCTTCGGCCTCCCAAAGTGCTGGGATTACGGGCGCGAGCCACTATACCTGGCCATTATGTACTTTTTAAAAAGTGTAAATTCAGAGAAAAATATTCTTGAAAAGTCCGCACTACAACTGTATTAGTTTCGTATTGCAGCTGTAAGGAAAGACCACAAATCTAGTGGCTTAAACAACACACATTTATCTTGCGGATCTGGAGGTGAGAAGTCTGCAGTGGGTCTCGTGGGCTAAAGTCACGGTGTGGGCAGGGCCGCCGCCTTCTAGGGGTCTTCCTTGCCCTTCAGGTCCTACAGCTTCTGCTCTCGCCAGCCCGAGCCCCTTCTTCCCCGTCAAAGCCAGCAGCGTGGTGTCTCGGGCCTCTCTGACTCTTGACACTCGCTCATCTGCTCGCTCTTCCTCATCACTCGCTCTTCCACATCCGGGGACCCCGAGATTACACTGCGCCCTCCCAAATAACCCGCGATAATCTCCTTCTTTCCAGGTCCAAGGAGCTGGGCACAGTGGTGAGCAGACACGGTCCCTGCCGCGCGGAGGCAGGCAGGCAGTCTCTCCACACGCAGCTGTGACATGTCGGGAGGGGATAAGTCCCGGGGCGCGTAGGCAGGGGCTTTGTCTGCACGGTGTGGCTGCTTCCCAGCGAGAGTATGTTTGTGTATTTCTTCTAGGTGACTCTGAGTCACAGCGTTGTTGATCTTCCTGTCCATTTGCTGTGGGACTTTGGCTAATGGCCTAATCTCTCTGGTCTCTTCATCAGAGGAGTCAGTGGGGCTCTACCCCCACTCCTGGCAGTGCTGTGCCTTGCCCAAGGGGACGCCATCAATTCCCGGTGTCCTGCCTGTGGCCCCCACCTTGGGCAGGTTGTACTGGAGGACCCCAGATGCAGGCTCCCTTGTCGGGGGCTGTTGGACTGGAGGCTCAGGGTGGAATTGCTTCTGCCTGGAACCTACATGGTCCCTGGACCTGAGATGGGGCCGTTCCCGGAAGGAATCCAGCTGCTCCCAGCCCCGCTGGGCAGCAGGAGTGTGGGGGTGTGGCTGGGGCCGGAACTGCCCCACTAGCTCCAAGAAGAACCTGAGAATGAACCTGGGGCCTGGGGCCTGGGCTATGACAGGCCCCAGGCTGTGGCTCCTCAGCTGAGACCGGGAGGGCCTGGGGCAGAGACGGGGGGGACCAAGGACCTGCTCCCAGCTCTGAGCCGGCTTCCATAACTCTGGTTGTGTAACTCAGTTTCCTCATGCATAAAATGGGGATGGGAACCGCCTCATCTCATGGAGTAGGTGTAAGGACCTCTCGTGTATCATGTACATGGGGTGGCTGGGGAGTTGGGGGTGGTTGGCACCCAGTAGGCCTTATCCAGGATTAGCTCCCCCCCACCAGCCTCTCTAGCTCCCAGGGAGCTGGCCCCAGATGCCAGGGACACCTGACACCTGCAAATGCCCCTTCATGTCTCAGGCTCAGAGAATGAAACAAGGAAACAATTAGAACAAACAAACAAGCAACCATTTACTTGCTGAAGAGCTGATATGTTCACATGTCCAACAATCAAAATACACCAAAGGGTGCGCAGTGGGAAGTTCCCTTCCCACCCACCCTCCAGCCCATTTCTTGAGTACATTCTCCCAGAGATGACCTGTGCGGGTAAACTGGAAGATAGTTTTTTTTTGTTTT
>VBSM01003169.1:29823653-29835284 GCA_008086735.1 Cheirogaleus medius | reverse complement strand
AGCGGGCAGCATGGGCCCTGGGCAGGGCAGGGAGCCTTCCCAGGAGGCAGAAGGGCCAGCCTGGCTTTGGAGGGGCTGAGAGGGGCTGAGCCACCCCTCCAAGGGGCCAGATGTCCTGCTTCCCACCAGCTGCTCTTGAGACCAGCTCCTCCACAGGCCTGAAACGGCAGGTGTGTCTGAGCTATGCCTGTCTGATGGGGGTGGCCTGTCCCAGCCAGGGGACAGGGACTACTGAGGATTCGAGAATCTGGACCCCCTGTGGGGGAGAAGGGCCGAGGCTGGGGGCGAGAGGAACCTGAGCAGGCTCCGTGCCTCCGTCAGGGGGAGGGCAGAGCCCTTGGCACCTGTCCGGGGGCGAGGAATGCTGGCCCAGGAAGTGCGGTTCCCCTCCCATCCCGCTCTCCGTCCTCTGCTCCGAGGAGAGGCAGTGCCTGGCCAGGCATTGTTCGAGGGTTTAAAAATAAAGGCTTCTTGGCCGGGGCCCCGCTGGCAGAGGGGAGGGGGCAGCTCTTGCCCAGGCCTGAAGGACATCTGGCTGGAAAGGGAGGTCCCACCCAGCAGCACAGCTGGGAGTGTGGGGGTCCCCAGAGCATCGCCATACCCCAGCTTCTGCAGAGAGAGGTGCGGTCGGGTGCGCCTAAGTGCTGGGGGCTTCCCCTCACTCCAGCTGTCCAAGGCTGTCCCTCCCCACACTAGAAGCTTCCAACAACCCTGGGGCCGGTGGGGGGACACAAGCTACCCCCTTGTCCTCTTTCACCCACCAGCCGATAACCTAAAAATAATGGCTATGTCCCAACTACCCCAGTGGGATACGTACTGTTGCTATTACCATTAGACAAATGAGGAAACCAAGGCTCAGAGAGGTTTAATAACTTGCCCAAGGCCACACAGCTGGCCAGTGGAGGGGCCATGGCTCACGCAGGGGTCTGACTCCTGAGCCAGGATCCTAACCACGCACCCCTCTGCCCCTCAGCACCCCAGTGTTCCACCGTCCCTGGCCTCCATTCTGGGCCTTCCCTCTGGCCAGCAGAGGAGAGAAGCTTTCTACTTGCCCTAGGTGGCCGGGGGGGGGACACCAGGCAGGGGAAGGAGGGAAGCAATAGGGAAGGCGTGCTGGAGTGTGCCAGGGCCTGGGGCGAGGGGTCGGTGTGACCTGTCAGTTCTCGTGACAAGCGTTTGCAGCAGAGGTGTGGTCTTCATTTTGTAGGTGAGGGAACCGAGGCCCAAAAAGGCTGTCACTGTCGAGATGGGATGTGAACCCAAATCAGCTTTGGTCCGAGCCTTCTCCTCACACGGCGGCGTCTGAAGGATTAATAGGAATCCGCAAGGCAGAACGCTCCCGCCTCCCCCACCAGGGCTCAGGTGTGAACCAGGAGGCGCTGAGGGGCGGGTTGGGCACTGCTGCTAGGGTACCGGTCCCCAGCCCTGGAAGGATGGTGAGCAGAGAGGCCAGTAGTCCAGGGAGCCCAGGGCAGCTCCCACACGGGGACGTGCCCCACCAACGCGGCAGGCGGGCCCTGTCCTCCCCGGTGGCACACGGCAGCCAGCCTCCCCATTCCAGACAAGATCCGGTGATGCCCCGTCCGCCCCCAGGCCTCTGCTGAGGCTGGCACGCTGGTGCTGGCACCGGAAAGCGACATTCCAGAGCCCCCCCAGCTCCCTGCCAACCCTGGATTCTTGGCAGAGCAGGAGAGCAGGGGCTTCTGGGAGATGCTCAGGGCAGGGGTGTGGGGAGAGGGTTGCGGCTGGGGAGGATTGTGGGTGGGACCAGAGCAGGCACACCTGTGCGCAGGATGGGGGCGGGCCCAGGCAGGAGACGGGGCAGACCCTGCTCCCCGACTGGGCATCTCTGGGCTGCCTCACTCCCACCCCAACAGGAGCCTGGATGGGGTGACAGCACAGCCTTGGGACTCGGGGGAGCTGGGCCAGGACAGCGCCTCAGACCTGGTGCTCTACTAAGGACCTCTTACCACCTCCTGGCAAAGGTTTTCCAGGGAGAGTGCTGACTTGCTGTGCGACCTTGGGCAAGACACATGCCTTCTCTGGGCCTCAGGGACTTGTGAAAGGGCTGAAACGGGTAAATCCTGAAGATGCCTCTAGCAAATGGTTTAGGACACTCAGTTTTTATTATCCCAAGATGTGACTCTAGTGTCCTCCCCGGCCTTCCCCGTCCCATGTCCACACAGCAGCAACAGATCCCTTTAAAACCGTGAGTCGGGGCGGCTGTACTGGCCCCTGCTCTGGCCCCACCCAGATCTTCGAATAGTTCTTTCTGGTCATCCAAGACTCAGCTCAAATGTCGCCCTGCAGAGAGGCCTTCCCTGACCCCTTCTTTTAACCTGAGCCGCCACCCACCCACACTTTGCAAACACATTTCTCCGATTTATGTCCTTTGTACCAGTTTCTCACGACTGGATCTGTCTCATTCATTTGTTGTTTACTTGCCAATTGTCCTTCCTGCCTCTGGACTGTCAGCTCCGGAGGGCAGGACGAGTCTCTGGTTCACTACTCCTCCCCAGCGCCCGGCAGGCTCTCTCAGCAAGTCCTTTTGAACGAATCGTGTGCTTTGGACATGCCCAAGTGCCTGGTTCTTCAGTTTGCACCTCCCTCTGGGGCATCCCCCGCCCCAGGCTGGAGGCAAAGTCCCTGGGTCCTCAGCTCTGAGCCATGGTGACCGAGCAGGCCCAGCCTCCAGCCAAGCAGCCCAGGGCCTGGCAGGGCAGGGCGGGAAGGAGGGAAGACCCATGACCCACGGTCCCCAAGGGGCCCCGTTCCCCAAGAGCAGGAGAGCAGCCCAGGACCTGGAAACCCCCTGGGTCTGGCCGCTGGGGCAGGCGGTTCCGGGGTGACCTCATCGCCTTGAAAGGAGGGCAGCAGGGGCAGGAAACGGAGGACGCATCAGAGGAACTAAATTTAGAGCGTTTGATTCAGCCAGAGCAGGACAATATTCCTGGAGTCCCCATTGTTTGTGAGGGGCCAGAGGGCAGGCTGCCCATTCAATGGCTGGGTCCGAGCCGTGCCAAGCTGTCTGGGCATGCAGGGATGGGGCAGTGGGTGGGGTGGACCCCCACCCTGCTGGAGGAACAGCCCGGCCAAGGGGCAGGGCAGACAGGTAGGGTACGAGCTCTGGGGGTGCTGCCCTTTGGATAAGGCCAAAGGTGAGAAGGGGGTGCCTCGCGGATGAGGAAGGGCTCTGATAGTGCTGACAACAAGCCCCAGCTGTGCAACCCCATGACAACCACGACAGCCGGGATGGCCATCTGCCCTGCCATAGGCTGGGGACTGAGGCTCGGGCCTGGACACCCATGTCCTCATGGACACCCTAAAGCAGGACCTCCAGCCTGGGCGGGCAGCACAGCTGTGCCCCCAGCCCCATGGGCCCCTACCCCACACATAGCCCCACGTCCCTGCCAGGCCTGGCAGCTGCAGGTGGACAGGAGAGGGTAGCTTGGCCTGCGAGGGCTCCAGAACCCATCGCCATGGCAACCTAGGGTCCAGGCCGTGCTGCCCTGGAGATGAGCCTGAAGCCAAGGACGCGGGTGAGGAGGCAGGGCCTGGGGCTGGCCTCCGCTCCCCCGCCCCCTGCCCTGCGCCGCCTGCCAGGGCTGGCCCAGGCCCGAGGCCGGCCTAGCTGCCTGCGCTGATCACACTGGCTGAGCCAGAGGCGCTTGATGGTGTCCTGTTTCCGTGCCCACGCCTGATGCCACGCCACAGCCGGGCAGCCCAAGGAGGGTATGGGTTGTCCTCGATTCTGGGCCACCCTGGTGGGTGAAGGCTTAGCAGGCCAAGTGTCCAAGCCCCTCCTCCCATCCTGCAAGTCCCATAGAGGCCCAGGGACCCCTTGGGCCACCTGCCCTGGAAATGGGGGGAGGGGACCAGCCGTTTCAACGGGCTTGCTCTGTCCACCAACATGAGACGGGTGCAGGGAGAGGACCCAGCCACGCTCAGGGCTTGGCCCCGACTTCTTCCCTCTTCCCAGCTCCAGAAGGGCGTGGGAAGTGGAGCCGGCCCCCTCACGCTCCAGCCGAGTGGACCAAGGGTCTGAGCTGAGAAGAGGCTGGTGTGAGACCACGCACGAGGCAGTGGCTTCGCCTGTCGGCCGGGCCCTGCCCACTGCGCGTCCCCGGGCACCTCACTGCCCCTCTCCGCAGCTCACTGCCCTGCCGGGGCGGCGGCCCAGGGCTGCTCGCTGCTCCTTCTGATTTCACACCGTGACTCATGTTATCATGTTCTCAGGGGCTGAGTAACCACCTGAGTTATTTATACCCTGGCTTAGCAGGCTTCCTTCCCTCCCCGCACTCGGGCAGGGAGGACGAGGGGGGTGGGGAGGAACCTGGGGGGATGTGGACTGGAAGGAGGCAGCTGAGCACCCCCACATCCCCTCCCCTGGGGTACCACCCCCGTAAAGCACCCAAAAATAGCCGTGCCTGTCCCAGCACAACAGGATGGGCCTGGATCTATGGCATCGATACATAGGTATTGTGACGGTTTGGGGAGGGGGGAATTCCTTTCCCGAGCGAGTCACCCGTCTGGAAAAATAAAGAAGGAAAAAGCTGAAAATTTTTCCTTCCATCAAAACAGGAAGGAGCTGGGGAGGGAGGATGGATGGGAGATGAGGCATGGAGGCCGAGATGAGTCCTCCACCCCGGTGGTCTTCAGGGAAGGGAAGCCCCGGCGCCGGCACAGGGGCCCGGCCTGCTTGGCTGGGGCCGGCGCCCCGTGTGTCTCCGCGTGGGCCATCACTGGCGGCCTGGTGTCTTCGTCCTGCCCCGCTCCCAGGCCTGTGTTCGTTGGTGTACACGCATGACGCCCACGTGCACACAGACCCGTGCTTCCCCGGTCCCCACTCACACCGTCACGCAGGTACACCCCCACCGGACCCCGCTTGGGAGCCCTCTTGCTCTCACCGGTGGGTGGGATGGGGGCCTGTCCTTCTTCCCTCCCCTCCAGCACCATCCTGGGAGCCCAGCGGCCCCACCTCTACCCAACAGGTGCTCTCAGGGAAGTCACTTTCCCGTCTGAGCCTCAGGTGTGTAACCCTGTCCCTCACCCAACGCAGGGAACTGTAGCCGCAGCTGTCGTTTACCAAGTGCTCCCTACGCCTAAGACCTCCCTTCATTTGCTAGATTGACCCGTCCCCAAGTGTGCTAGGCTGCGGAGTCACCCAGGCCACACGGCCGGGACTCGGTGAGCACTGCTGTCACCCAAGGAAGAACGAAGGAGGCCCCGCAGAAGCCCACAGAAGAAGAGGGGTGGCGGAGGGAAGCCCATCTTACCTAGGCCTCTGGCTCCCACCTGGAACCATCCATGACAGCTCCGTGGCTTCAGCAGGGACGTGCCCTGGAGGCTGGGGGCGCATCTGTACCAGGAGCATCACGCCTGAGACGATTAGTCACTCCCGCTGGGTTACCCTGTTTGCTTACGGACTTATGTAACCACCGCCCGAGGGTGTTTGTACAGTTGTCTCCATCCTTCTGTCTGTCTGCCCGCCTGCCTGCCCCGGCCTGTAAGCCCCCCCAGGGCAGGGGGCTCCAGAGAGGTGAGCTGGCATCGTAATGCCCAATTCCTTGTGAGGAAACCCTGGGGACACCATGCGTGTCTGCACATACTCCCCACAATCACTGTGTCTGGGCCACCATTGTACAGCTGAGAACACTGAGGCTGAGGCTTTGCTCCTCCAAGCCCAGGACTCGGTTTTCTTGTCTGTAAAGTGGGGGTAATATATTTTCCTCTCCCTGAATCTCTGAGTGGTACAGGGGTTGATGTGTTAGTTTGAGCCATATTAAAAATCATGATGCTGGACTTTATAAAAAATACTTTATTGTTTTAGAGCAGTTTTGCGTTCGTAGCCAAAGTGAGAGGAAGGTATGGAGTTATCCCGTAAGAATCTGAAGGTGAGGGCGGGGCCCCGGTGAACGGGGCAGTTGTGTTTTCATCTTTGTCCATCTGGCAGATGGGCATAGAGGTCCCGGGCAGTGACACCGGTACCAAGCTGCAAATCTGTCCTCACTCACCCCTGACCTTGGCAAAGCTGGTCTGGACCTTGGTTTCCCCGTCCGTAAAATGGGGTTGGCAATAGCTCCCCTCTGGCAGGGATGCCATGCAGCTCAAATGAGTTATTACTCCTCAGGGGCTTGGAGCCAGCTGCCTGACACACTGTGAGTGCCACACGGCATTTGCTCTTATGAATATTGATTAACAAATTTGTGACTTTTACACCGTGGCTGGCTTCCCATTCTTTTTACAGGCCCACCATGCTCCCTGCAGTTACAAGCAGTTTCCTCTGGCAAGCTGGTACCCCCACGAGGGGCTGCCTGCTGCGTGCCTGCCCCCCTCTCTCTCCCACCCCCTTCCTCCCAGAATCCCCAGGCAAACCCTTAGAATGCGGCTAAAAGGACACCCCGATCTGGAAAGGACCCACATCTAGTCCGCAGTTTCCCACCTAGGGGCAGCAAATGGCCTCCGGCCCTGGGGTGGCGGGTGGGTCCTGGGTACCCCCAATTCCCTGGGCCTACCGCCTCCAGCCCTGCAGCCTCCTCCATCTCGCCCGTATGGTTCTCTGTACGCATCCTGACGTGAAGAAGTCTGGGCCACACAGGGAGGCATCATGTGACAGGGAGGTGGCAAAAGCGTGGGCTTGGACATCACAGTCTTGGATCGAATCCTGGCACTGCCACTTCCTTGCTGGGTGATGCTGGCGGACCTCTCTAAGCCTCTGCGCACTGGAGGCCCAGCAGGTGAGCAGCAGACAGGGCAGTTAGGATGCGCCTTCTCGTGGGAAAGGTGGGGGGTGGCCCAGCACAAGCCCGGGTGGGGTCACTTTCCAGCCTGTCTGGCCCAGCTCCCCTCGCCCCAGGAGGGCTTCGCTCCAATTCCAGCCGGCTTCCAGGGCAGGTAGGTCCGAACTGCCCGTCCAAACATCCTCTTCCTCGTCTGGAGCCTGGAGAAGCTAAAAATGCCTCGGCTCAGCCCCAGGAAAACAAACACTGCGCTTCCCTCGCCTTTGTATACAGGACAAGGCCCAAGGCCGCAGGGTGGGCTCCTCCAGGCTGGCCTGGGCCTGGGGGTCTGTGTCTTCCTGGGGTCTCCTCTCCTGCCTCCCTGGTACTCACAGCTGTGGTGGCCAGAGCCTCGTCAGGGTGGGGGCTCCATGGGAGGCCACCCCTTTCCCCTCCAGGTGAAGTCCCGCAGCCCTTCCCAGCCGTAGGCCCCTCTCCTGGCTCTGGCGCAGAGGCAGGTTCGCATGTGCGTGTGCATGTGCGTGTGTGCGTGCACTGCGTGAGCAATAACGACCGTGGTGACCAACGTTTGTGGAGTGCTCACTTCATGCCTCAACAGCCCAGATATATTAACTCACTTAACCCAGTGAGGTGGCTACTATTGTTACCCACATTTTGCAGATGAGGAAACTGAGGCTCAGGGAGGTTAAGTAATTTGCTCAAGGTCACAGAGCTAGGAAATGGTAGAGCAGGGCTTTGAACCCAGGTGGTCTTTGATGGGAAGCCTAGTCCCTTGCCCTCTCGGAGCCTCATTTTCCTCATCTGCATAATGGGCACACTCGATGGTAACACCTTCCTCCCTGGAAGGTGCTGTGAGGGCAAAGCAGGGCAAAGGGTAAGGAGGTGCTTTAAGGACAGCCAGAAACCCCGAGGATGGGGGTGGGGGCTGGGACAGCAGGGGTCTGGAGGAGCTGATTGAGGCCACCTGGAATGGGGTAGGGTGTGGGCATTGCCATTGTACAGCCCAGGGCTAAAGTCTTAGACCACTTGCGGCATGGCCTAAGACTGTCCCCAGTTGGGAGCCCCATTTCCTCCTCCATGAAGCTGGGGGAAGCAAACCTGCCTGCCACAGGTGTTGCGGTGCCCTCCTTGCAGAGTGAAGGTCCCCAGTCCACGAGATTCCTACCCTTCTAGACTTGAGGGCATGAGTCTGCCCCTGGGATTGAACCCAACGCCTTCCTTGGTACTTCCTCGCCCTGCGCTGGGCCGCCACCCCTGGGGCGTAAGATGCTTGTAATGGATGAGGGCTTAGCTAGCCCCCCAACACTCTGGCCTTGAGCAGCCCCTGCCCCAGCCCCTAGCTGAAGGCTATGACGTGTCATGGGGGTGAGGGGTGGAGAGTTGCAGGGGTGTGACTTCCACACCATGAGCAGCAACCCATGTCTAGCCCTACTGGAGAAGCTGATTCTTCAGAGGTCCTAATGCGGAAGATGGCCTGGGCCCTCCTGGTTCTGATCCCTTGGGACTCTTCCCTGGGACTCTGAAAGGGGGTGCCCTCAGGGGCCCTGTGCTTCCGAATTCGGAGACTCATGCTACCAGCCCCTTCCGCTGCTTTCCACCCTTTAGGAAGGGCTCGGCACCTTGCAACAGCTGGCCGGGACTCAGAGGAAGAAATAGGCAAGATTTTTAATCATTTATTCATTCCTTCAGCAGATGTTTACTGAGCACCTATGTATGCTGGGAGCTGGCATGAGGCTCTGCTCACCCCGAACCCAGTCCCGGTCTAGTGCTAGGCTGATAAATGGGCAATGACACCACCACAGGGCAGATGCTGTAGGCCCTCCAAGGCTGGCGGGCTTCCTGGAGGAGGTGTCCACTAAGCCAAGCCTGGCAGGAGGAGGAGGAGCTGTTCTTTAGAAACTGCTTGCCTGCAATGAGAGACCACAGGAAATGGGTTCTCCTTAGCATAGCATTCAGGCCCAGGTGCCATGCGTTCCCTGCGGCCTCTGCTGGTCCCTGTCCTGCCACTTCTGGCCCGTGTACAGAGACATCTGGATTGCAGTGATTTGTGTCTATCTTACTCAAGAGCCTGGAAGGTTCCTGAGCGCTAAGACTAGGTCTCCTTCCTCATTTCATTTGTCAGTTCTCCACACAAGGTCTGCATACAGTAGGTGCTCAATGATGCTGTTCCAAGCAGCTCCCCCTGCCTCCTCACCCCCATCCATCCCCTAAGGCCAGGCTGTGCGCTTCCTCCTTTGTGGTCCTATAGCACTTTGTACCTGACTCAGAGCTCACATTGGTACAGCACTTTCTAGTTGGCAAACATTTTCACGTATATTAATGCAAGTGACGCTTACAAAAGCCATGTAAAAAGTGTCATTATTGACGTCATCATCATCATTACCTTCCAGAATGGTGGGGTAAGTATGTGGGCTCTGTAGCTGGACCGCTTGGGTGCAAGTCCTGGCCCTACCGATTACTGGCTGTGTGACCTTGAACGACTTGCTCAGCCTCTCTGTGCTTCAATATCTCCATTTGTAAGAGAGGAGTAATCTACCTCACAGGAGCATTGAGAGGCTACAGGTAGAGTAAAAAGAATACTGCCTACCACATACTGGTAGTTAGCTCAACAATAATGGTAGCCATTATCATTTAATTTATAGATTATAAGGACACAGAAGCTCAAGGTCAAGATAACCCAGCTATCCAGTTAAACAAGGTTTTATCTCTAAGTCTTTGAATCTAGTGTTTTGGGATTATCTCCTCATCCTCCCCCCATCTCCCTTGTCCTCCTGTCTCCTAATTTATCTGTTTATACATCTGTCTGTCCTTCTCCACGGTGGCTCCTCCAAGGCAGGGGCTTGTTAGCATCATGACTAGTTCCCTCCTGTCCCCCCAGTGCCTGAACAGTGCCCGGCCACTGGTGAACGCTTGGACGCTGTGTCTCTTCCTGCTAAGGACCTCCAGGTGGATGATCTCTGGTTCCCCAGACCACTCTGTGAGGCTGGCAGAAATTCTCTACAACTGTATTGAGGCACAATAAACTACACGTATCAGGCCAGGCACGGTGGCTCATGCCTGTAATCCTAGCACTCTGGGAGGCCGAGGCGGGAGGATCACTCAAGGTCAGGAACCAGCCTGAGCAAGAGCAAGACCTTGTCTCTACTAAAAATAGAAAAAAATTAATTGGCCAACTAAAAATATATAGAAAAAATTAGCCAGGCATGGTGGCGTATGCCTGTAGTCCCAGCTACTCGGGAGGCTGAGGCAGGAGGATCACTTGAGCCCAGGAGTTTGAGGTTGCTGTGAGCCAGGCTGACGCCACGGCACTCTAGCCCGGGCAACAGAGTGAGACTCTGTCTCAAAAAAAACCAAAAAACAAAACCCAAAAAAAACCTACACATATCGGTTTTGATACAAGTGCACACCTGTACACCCACCACCGCAATCAACGATGACAAACATTTCCACCACCCCTAAAATTTCCCCATGCCTCTCTGAAATCCCTCCTTACCTCCAATTATAGCTTTATTTATCTCTGGTTTATAGAGGATGAAATTGAGGCACTGAGAAGTAAAATAACCTTCCCAGTGCTCAGCAAAGGGCCACTCCAGGATTTGAACCAAGGTGAAGTGTCCCCAGACTGCCTCTTGGCCACTGTGCCAAGCCGGTGAGTGGTCGTCAGCGGGCGGTGGGGGCCTGTCCTCCCTCCTCTGCTCCACGTTGTCCAGGTCCAAGCAGACAGTTTATAAGGAGATGGCGTTTACGGTGTGACTCTCTCAGCACACATGTGTGAGGGGCAGGCGGACAACCCAAATGGGTGAGACTGGGTACCAAGGGCGGACGACAGAAACGGTACAAGCAGATGAGGTAAAGGCAGCCTAAAGCCAGAGGCCGGGAGACGCAGGAGCCCGAGGTGGGTGCTGGGCTCAGTGTGAGTATGTGTGACTCTGTGGCTGTGACAGTGTGGCTGCTGAAGGCAGGGACACAGCGGCTCCCTGGCTGGCGGTGGAAGGCGTTAACTGTGTGAATGCTGGCGTGGGTGGGTGGGCCCCCGGCCCCGAACCTGGGGGCTGAGGGAGATAGTAAACATCAGGGTGACGGAGGATTGTGTTGGTAGCCCTGCGAGGATGCGGCAGGGTTGTGGGGGTTTGTGTGACTTTGCAGTTCAACAAATTCAAATTCAGCCAACGCTGGCAGTGCCTGTTCTGTGCCAGGCAGCCAGCTAGGAGGAGGAGACGCGGACCAGCTTGCAGCTGAATGGTACTGGCTGCTGGGTTTCCTGTGCTGCCTCATGGTGCTTTTTTGCCCTTTCTGGCATTTCCTCCTCACAGTAACCCTCCGCCCACTTTGAGGCTAGATGGAGGAGCACAGAAGGAAAGTGACTTGCCCAAGGTGACCCAAGCTACTCAGTGCCAGGGCAGAATCTGAACGCAAGCTATCAGGCTGCAGAGCCTGAGTCCTTTCCCACCATGCCTGGGCCAGGGTGCAAGTGTCTGGTCCTGGAGGGGGGCTTGGACTCCTGGCTTTGGCCCTGGAGACCTCTCGCAATGGGTTCCTAATCTGTCCACGGTCACTGTGCTGAGGGATGAGGGGCGGGGCGGCTGGCCGCCTCTAGTTCTTTTCCTGGGGCCAGATTCATGGAAAGAGGGGCTGCTTGGCTCTGAGACCCCTAAGCGCCCCACCCTCGCCCCAGGCCCTCCCCAGCTCCTGCCCCCCTCCCGGCGCTGACTCCCGGCCAGAAGAGGAAAGGCTGTCTCCACCCACCTCTCGCACTCTCCCTTCTCCTTTATAAAGGCCGGAACAGCTGAAAGGGTGGCAACTTCTCCTCCTGCAGCCGGGAGCGGCCTGCCTCCCAGCGCGCCCGCAGCCTCCCCCGCTACCTCCTCCAGGGCTCCCCTCCGGCCGCCAG
>VBSM01003169.1:29799694-29814722 GCA_008086735.1 Cheirogaleus medius | reverse complement strand
GCCCTCTGGTCTTACTGTCAGCCACTCCCCTTCACACATGCCACCCCAGCTGGACTGGCCTCTTTCAGTGGCCAGATAAGTTTCTGCCTCAGGGCCTTTGCACATGCTACTCCTTGTTTGAAAGGCGCTTCTCTTAGCTCTTCACAAGCCTAGCTCCTCTTTATTTGAGTCTCAGCGCAGAAATCAACTCTTCCTAGAAGTCTGCCCTGGCCACTCCACCCCGAGCAGCCCAACTCCAGTCTTGATACCACACCCCCTGTGGTACCCTCTTTGTTGAGCCAGTGCATGGAATGGTGGGAGGAATCAGGTCTGAACAAGGGAAGACACCATGTACATTGTCTTCAGATATCTGGTAATTTGTCCTGGGGATGAGAAATCAAACTAATTTCTTATGTCCTTGAGGGTAAACTACGACCACTGGGGAAAAGCCTCTGAGAGATTTTAGCTCCATATGCAGAAAAGCTGGTGATCAGTCAGAGGTCCAAGATGCAGTTGGTCGCCTTGTGAGGTAGTGAACTCCCTGTCACTGGAGGTGTGCAAGTAAAGGCTGGGCAACCATGTAGTTGGGATGTGGCAGGTGGGGTTTAAGCATCAGCCAGATAATGAGTGGCATCGGATTCCATTGCTGTCCTTAGATTTCATAAATTCACAGTCTCGGGCATAGTTAGACTTGAGTTGAAAGAGACCCAAAGAGTGGTCTGGTCCACCCGCCTCTCCCTCATTTTACAGAGTAGGTGCCTGGGGCCCAGAGGTGCTGAGGTCTTGCCCCAAGTCACACAGTCAGTCTCAGGCAGGGGTGTGGCTGGAATCCAGGTGTCCTGAGGTTTTGTTCTTGGCTCTTCCCTCATCCCAACAGCTCTCTCACCTGCCTTGTCATTTTTTAAAAAGATTTTTAAATAGCATTAGAATGGACCAGAGAGATGACCTTGCAAGTTGGTCTTTCAGTGTTATTAATTGGGCTACTGGAGCACAGAGAGGTTAAGGAGTTAACAAAAGTTGCACAGCAGCAAAGCCTATCCCAGAACCCAGGTCTTGTAACATCTAGTTCCGGGTTCTCTTGGCTGTGTCTCACAGCCTGTTTTCCCTTGAATGTTTGCAGTAAGGATCAAATCATCAAGTGAATACGATTAGGTGAGCATCAAAAACAGATCTCATAAGTGACAGTTCTGATTTTCAGCAACTTTCTGTTGTTAGGGACAGGACAATCTTTTCGTCCTCATTTCTTGCTTCTTGGCCTCTCTGCTGTCTCGTTCCCGGAGCTAAGCTGAGTCGCTGAATGCCCTGGGAAGGCTGATCATTTGACGGCTTCAAGCTGACATGCTGTAAATTATTTACAGAGTTAACATGGAGAGTGATTTCTCTATTAAGGAAAAATTATATTCTTCTTTATGCATTTGTTTCCTGTGATTTTCCAAACCGGTTTCTTGGAAGACGCGTTAAACCAGTGGCGCGCGGGTGGCACGAGGTTCTGCCGTTTCAGATGCCGCGTCTCAGCCGCGGGTTTCGGTACTTCTGGCAGCTGTCCGCGGGCCGGGCTGAGGCTTGGCGGTGTGGCACCTGTGAGGCAGTGGTTGGCGTCAGACCTCCTGGGCCGAATCTCTGCTCTGTCACTCGTGAGCTGGGTCGTGGCTTTGCACTTGCTTGGACCTTGCCCAGCCCAGCGTCCTGTTGATGGCTTGGGCTCTGGGGGTGGAAACTCCCTGGGCGCTGTAGTGGCCCTCTGGTGTCTTGTCTGTGGGGGATCTGAGCCCCACCCAAGTCCCCGAACTGCTGGAAAATCTGCCGTTAGCAGAGATGGGGTAGCTGCCTCGTGGGAGCTTGCGTCTCTGCGGCGGGAGGTCAGGTGTTAGCGCTCGAGAGCCCAGCAGGCTGGGGAGAGCTCGCGAGGCTCCCAGGAGAAGGCTGGCCTTGAACTCAGCACACGCAGCTGTCACTGCCAGAGTGTCCACCTGGGAGCCTGGGAGGGAGAGAAGCGTAAGAGCTCACCTTGACCGAGGCTCACAGGCACCTGTCATTTACACCAACTGGTTGGCAGTGTGGACTCTAGAGGCAGGTCCATGAGTTCAAATCCCAGTCTCTCTGCCTTAGTTTCCTCACCTGTAAAATGTGGATAATGGTGCCCGCTGGGAGGGCAAACGCGTTTAGAACAGCACAGGTGCGTGGTAAGTGCCAGCTAAGGGTTTCCGGCTATTTCCTTGTATCATCTCCTGTCCCTAGGAGTCCAGGGATGCTGTCATCTGTTTGAAAGCTGCAGAAATTGAGGCATGGGGCATTTAAGTGACTTACCCCAAAGTACACAAGTTTGGAGAGCCCGGATTTAAAGCCAGGTGGTCTGAGCTGTGCCCCGCCACCCCCCATACCACCTCTTGGAGTGGTGAGGGACAGGTAGATGACAGGCACAAGTGACCAAAAGGCTCAGCTCCGTGGCAGGGAGTGTGGTTCTGGGACGAAGCCCATGGCTTCCCCACCACATGACTGGAAGGGCCGAGAGGTTAGGAGGAAACATCAGTAGGAGGCCAAGCCAAGGAAATCATAGCCGCTGCCGTTCTTACTCTGAGCTCAGTGGCTTAAAGCAACAACCATGTCATTCTCTCTCCCAGGTCTTTGGGTTGACTGGGCTCAGCTGGGCGGTTCTGTCGGTCTCTGCCGTTGCAGTCAGATGGTGGCTGGGGCCGCAGTCATTCGGAGGCTCGACTGGGACAGCTCCCTGTAGCCCAGGGCGCACCAGTCCCCCCCGGGCTCTCCATGTGGCTTCTCTAGCAGGGTGGCCAGGCTTCCTATGTGGCAGCCTGGGCTCCCCAAAGCATGGAGGCGAGAGCTATCAGGCTTTCTTGAGACTGTACTGGAACCGGCGCAGCATCACTTCTGCCCCCTCCTGTTGGTTAACCGGGGCCGAGTCCAGGCCAGATTCAAGGGCCAGGGAAATAAACTCTCCCTGTCCACGGGCGATGACAAAGAATTTGAAGCTGTGTTTAATCTATCTGCCCTTTGTGTCATGTACTGTGCAAAGAACTTTACCAGCATATTATCATTTATTCCTCCCGCCAGACCTGTGAGGTGGGAGGTCTCATTACCCCCAGTTCACAGATGGAGAAACTGAGGCATGGAGAGTTTCAGTCATTGTCCCCAGGGCGCATACAGGTGGTGAGCAATGGAGTTGGGATTGAAGCCCAGGAGGTCTGGCCCCGGAAGATCTGGAGAGGTCTGTGGCAGGCCTTCGTGGAGAGAGACAGACCCCCCAGTGGTCATCCACATGTTGACAAGACCTTTCTTTCTCTTGAGCAGCCAAGACGCCCCAAACACGGGTGACCATTCGAACAGTGCGAGTCCGCCGGCCCCCCAAGGGGAAGCACCGGAAATTCAAGCACACCCATGACAAGACGGCACTGAAGGAGACCCTCGGAGCCTAGGGGCATCGGCAGAAGAGTGTGGGCAGGTGAGGGCCCGGTGGGGAAACTGAGGCCCAGAACCCTGTGTTTCCTTCTCCCTGGCCTGTGGGAGGGACTGGGGGAGAGGCGTGTTCCACACAACATCCAGCCTCTGCCGGATTCTCAGCTGAGTTCTTGCACCGGATTGGGGGGTGGCGGGCTTCGGAGCCCCAGTCCCGCTGCGCCCAGCATGCCCTAAGAGAATGGGAGGTCGAAATCTCACTTCCTTCCCAACCACCTCAACTGCCCAGCCCTGAGCACTGCTGGACATCCAGGCTGGCTGGTCAACCCCCAGCTCCCTGCCCTCAGCATGGGGGGCGTATGTGCGCGGGATGGACCCCCCAAGCTGTCTCTGACCCCCTGTCCCTCTGCTTGGCCTGCAGGGTTATTTAATATGGTATTTGCTGTATTGCCCCCATGGGGTCCTTGGAGTGATAATATTGTCCCCTCGTCCGTCTGTCTCGATGCTGATTCGGACGGCCAATGGTGCTTCCCCTACCCCGCCGTGTGTCCGTCACCCCTCCACCTGCGGATCTCCCTCCAGCGGCCCTCGACGTCTTGCCCAGCAGCTCAAGAAGGAAAAGAAGGACTGAACTCCATTGCTGTCTTCCTCCCTTGACGCCAAGAGTCTGGGATACGAGTGCAAGAGAGACTGATGGGGTCGCTGTTTGGGAAAAGGGGTCCCTTCTCCTAGGCCTGGCCTGGGCCACACCCCAGCGCTCTGGACTGGCCCGAGGAGCCCTGCACGTGGCCCTGAGGACTTCTTGGCATGGCCTGCCTGGTCCCTGGAGCCCTGGCCAGCTCTGAGGAGGAGCACCTCCAGGCAGGCCGGGGGACCTCGGACGCCGTGGCTGAGACCACAGACTGCAGCACAGACTGGAGAAAACCCCTCCCACAGTGCCCAGAGCCCCCGTCACTTCCTCTCCCTGGTCACCTCTGCTCACTGTGGCTTTGTTCCACTCTCTGTGTATGAAATCTTTGAAGATGTGGACTCCTCTGGGCGGGTGTGGCCACAGTGCCGTGTGGCCGAGTGCCCTCTCAGATGGGTTAAAGATGAAGTTTGCTCTTGGGGTGGGCATAGATGGTGACCTGGGCATCCCCTGCCTCCTGCCACCTCCCTGCTCCCTTTGCTCTACCCTGATTTACTTCCCCCTCTGTTTCCTCTTATCTCTCTACCTCTACCTAGTGTCTTCTTGTCCTGGCCCTTCAGTCTGCTCTACCAAGGGACTCTTGGACCTCTTACTGAGGCCGCTAATGACCCCAGTCACTTCTCCCTAGGGCAGAAGGCGAGGGGCCAGGGCAGCAGGGGACCTGCCCATCATACTCCAACCCAGCCAAGACTGCCATGTCAGGTTGTACAGGGTGTGCACTGCACAAGGGCACTGTATGCAGGGAGCACTGTTCACACCATAGATGTGGCCAATTTGTGTATTTATTATGACAGTGTCTGGCAGATGTAGGTGAAATGTCTGAGGAAAGGGATCCTTTGCCTAATTCACACACAGGCCCCTTGTGAACAGTCTGTGCCCCTGCCCAGCCTGTGGATTGGAGTGGTCAGAGAGGAGTGAGTCTGTGGTGGGCGGGGAGGCAACGCTGTTGTCCAGGGGGCCTCCGTTTCCCAGAGTCCACTGCTCCAGCAGGCCCCCCCCAGGCAGGTGTGGGAAACCCGGGAGAATGTCTCCAAGGGAGGGGCAGCCCCACCCGCCCCCTCCCCGCTTGCACCTTTGCTGTCCAGGATCCTTCCCCCTCTGGAGGCTCCTCGCAGGAAACCAGCTCCTGGCTGGGAGTGGGGAGGGAAGGGACAGGGTCCCCAGGCCCCCCAGGTGGGGTCTGAGCTCTCGCTTCCCTTCCCACCTCCCACTGCACCTCCCCCTCCCCTTTCCAAACTCTGCTTCCTTCAGTTTGTAAAGTCGGTGATTATATTTTTGGGGGCTTTCCTTTTATTTTTTAAATGTAAAATTTATTTATATTCCGTATTTAAAGTTGTAAAAAAAAGATAACCACAAAACAAAACCAGATGAATCCGCCGGAGGTCTGTGTGTTGGCACTGCGCGTCACAGTGAGCCTTTCTGCCTTGGCAGGACGCTCCGACAGCTTGCTGTGCGTTCCTCTCACCCCGCGAGGCCCAGGCGCGATCACACACACACGCACACACACACGCACACGCTCACACACACACATGCTCACACATGCGTGCACATGCGTGCACGTGCCCACAGGCCCGAGCTCCGAGGGGGGAAGAGGCACACAGCCCTCTGTCGGTCCTGGCCCTACAGCAGCCCTGGCAGCATGGTCCCCGGCCCCGGACCTGAGCTGCCCCGGCAGTGAGGAGAGATGGGTTTCTACAGCCTGAGGGTCTCCGCACGGAAAGTGGATCCTCAGGATTGGGGGTGCTGGCTGTGGGGAGGGGGCGCCGTGTGGGGAAGGCTGGAGGAGGGGCTGTGGGATTTAGAGGGAAACAGCTGAAAGTTGGGTCTGGGGTCTGGTCTTGGCTCAGCCCTTCGCCGGCTGTGTGGCCTTGGGCAGGCCGCGCCCCACTCTGGCCGGAACCTCATCCGAAACATGAAAGAGGAGAAGAGACTTCAGCCGCCAGGCTCTGGGGTTCTCTCCTTCCTCTTGCTCGTGAAGACCTGAGGACCAGCCCATAAAAAGATGCTAAGTGTGTTGCGGGTCCCACCTGCAAATGCAGCATGGACTGGGGCTGACAGGGAGTCCAGGAGATGAAGAATGTGACTCAGAAAGATAGTCACTAAAGCCATTTTGCCCCTGGAAGTAGTGAGCTCCCTGTCAATGGAAGTGTGTAAGGGGAAGCTGGGTGACAACGTGGCTGAGGTTAGACTGAATAACATTTGGGCTCCCCACGATTGACTGATCATTCATTCACTCACTTTCTTGAACTCCTGCCATGTGCCTGTCACTGCCAGGAGCTTTTGGAGCAATTTGACTTTAATTCAGCCTGAGATTCCCAGCCCTGCCCTTGAAGAAGTGGAGTCCACCCGTGGTGGTGGTGGGTGGAGCAGACAGGAGGGATTTAGCTGGAAACTCCTACCCTGCCTGCCCAATCCTGATGTAGAACCTTCCCTCTCCCCCAAATCCCCTGTGGCCTCCGTTCCCCAGCGCTCCGGCTGGGAGGAGGAGACCGCTCCCCCAGGACATGGAGACCAGAGGGCAGCGGCAGGGCCCGGCCGGGCTGTCCCGCGGACGGCCGCAGCCACGTTCCGTGCAGAGCTGCGGGCATCTCTGCTCTTCCCTGTGTGCCACCCCAGGCGGCAGCACTGCGGAGTCTGTGGGCCTTCCAGGGGCCTGGTGGGCTTTCTCTGGGTCTTAGAAATGCCAGGCTGAAATGGCATTCTTCCAGAAACCCCTCCGCTGGGGAGAAGGCATCCCCTCTTCATCCCTTTCTCAGCACCGTCGGCTGTAATACGGACGTGGTGTCCGGTGTTCAGCAGCCGTGTTGCGCCATGAGCTGAAAGCCAAGAGCTGAGGCTGCTGGAGCAGGAGGGAAGGGGCAGGGTCCCCAATACCCGGCTGCCTCACGCAGCAGCTTTCACAGAAGAAAGAAACGTCTTTCTGTTGGAGGTACTCTTGTTTGGGGCTTTCTGTCCTAACAGACAGCCCCATTTACCTGGGGAAGGAGACGGTGTGGCCGCCAGGCTGCTCCTTTTCTCTCCTGCCTTCCTCGGGCCTCACCTGGCGAACTCAGGAATTCCGCGCTCGCTCAGATCCTCAGTTTTCCCGAGCTGCCTTTCTTGTCCCTGCCGAGGCATGCAGCTGGAACGTGTAACTGCAGCCTTCTTTGGATGGCATTTGCTGCTTCCTCAAAATAACAAAATAATGAGCATGCACTGCTTGTAAAGAGAAATATCCGTGAGCCCAGCGTGTGCAGGACTGCTGTCAGGGGAGGCGGGGCTCACAGTCAGGAAACAACGCCAGACAGGCTCAGAGAGGCTGTGCGGCAGCCGAGCGGCCGGATCCCGGCTCCAGCCTTCTCTGCGGACGCTGTACCTGGTGCGTTTCCACTGTTTTATAGCGTCAGCCCGGGAACCCCAGAACCTGTCCCTAAACACCTGTCCAGCAACCTGACACGGCCACACAGTCACTTTGGGGGCCTAGGAAAGACCCTGCTCCTTCTGGACGTCGGAGGAGCTGTGACTTGCCCCTGCCCTTCCTTCAGGCCCCCATGCAAGTGACAACCACCCCGGAGGCTGCCCTGCCCAGCGTTTCCACGACAGCAGCCCCTGCCCCTGAGCGCCCCTTCCTTACCGTCTCCGCAGCGCCCGTCCCCAGCTGGCTCGCGGCACAAGCGCGTCTCTCCTGCGTCCGCTCTCCACCCCCACGGAAACTCCACGTGGAGCTACCTTGTTCGCAGCTCTGTCCCCAGCACCTAGAAGAGTGCCTCGTACATAGTGAGCACTCAGCAAAGCCTGTCGATGAACGGACGAAACGATCTGTCATTGGAGGGATCGAGGTGCCTGCCCCGGGTCGCAGCTTCATCACCCATGTTCTGTGTGGCCGGACAATTGCAGACTGTGAGGGCGACACTAACCACAGGTGAGATACTCAACTTCCCTCGAGCTCCCTGCTTACTTAGTGCGGCCTCTTCCTTGACTGGAAGATCCTCGAAGGTTGGGGTCATGTGGAATCCACCTTCTGGGTCTCCGTAGCCCTCATCTCTCTCCACATCTGTGCTTCTCCCTCTACCCCCATCCATCCGTCGCTCCATCCATCCGTCTGTCCTCTGTCCTTCCATCCATCCATCTACTCGTCCATCCACCTATCTTTTCTTTTTTTTAGAAAATTGTTTCGTTTTATTTTTATTTTTATGTTTTTTTTGTTTTTATCTTCATCAATATAAACTACTACATCCACCTATCTTTTCCAACCTTCTTCCCCCCCACCCATCAACCTAACCACGTCCCAGGCTCTGCACTCGCCGCCTCCTTCCCCGAGGAGCTTGGTGCCACCGTGGACAGAACACGGGCGTGGCAACAGGACATGCCAGGCCCCGTCGCAGGGCTGCTCCCTCCCGCCGCGTGGCCTTGCAGAGCTGGTGCTCGGGTGAGAGGCACGAGGGCCGAGCGCTGCTCCCGGCACCTATTTGCCCTTTCGTCAATGGAAGGGGTTGTTATTTTTCCGCTCAGCACCGAGCAGGTGGCTGATCATGGCATGGTGCAGGGACGACGGAAGCAAATGAAAGAGTGACCCCAAATCACAGAGGACCCGAAGCTCAGGCGCTGTCCCGTCATTCTCCTCGGTTGGCCCAGCCATCCTCGAGGGCAGGTGCTCTTGTCCTGCTGTGGGGGAGAAAGCGGGGACTCAGTGTGGTGACCCCCACTCTGCGGCGCACAGTCACTTCTCCTGTAAATGCATGAATGGCCACAGTCCACGGTCCCCGCGGGGGGACAGTCACGAGACAGACTCCAGATGTAACGTCAGTTCCTTCGTCACGGGGGAGCTCTGGTCTGTGGACTGACTGGTGTCTGGGCCTGAGGGAGGGTCCACACGTCTCTGTCTAGGGGAGGGCAGGGCAGGAGGCTCACGTCAGACCTGCTCACCGAAGCCAGACCTTTCTGGTTATAAAAGCCACACGTCCTGTGGGCTGCCCATCCATTTTTGCCCCGGGGACCTTGTGATCCGTTACCCTCCCCCCGAGTCCCAGCTGGTCGGTCTGTTGGACAGCCCTCTGGTTCTGCTGCCTGTTATGGTGATGCACCTACCCGCCCCGGCAGTCATTGTCACCTCTGGGCTTCTGCCATCCCAGGGTCTTAGTTTCCACGCCAGAAAGCAGGAGGCGGGCGGCTGGCAGGACTCCTTACCGGGACACTGAGACATTGTTAAGGCTGTTAGGCCCTTCAGCAAGGAGTCTCCACCGTCCTGGCGAAGGGACAAGGGTGGTAGTTAAGGGCAGGTCACATGTGGCTAACCCGCTCCTCTGCCTCCCTATTATACCTGGGCATCTCTGTCATCTCCAGGCAGGGTGGGCCACCGCTGAGTGGGTCTTCAGCTCACCTGCCAACCCACAAACCAGCTACAGAAACACGCGGGCCACCCTCAGCTGGTGGGGCTGGCACCTGAGTCCCGGAGTGGCCAGTCGGTGTGGCTGTATTCATACATTCAGCCCCATCAGAGCTGATGCCTCCCCTCCGCGGTGCACACCCTCAGCATCCATCCGCCATTTCTTCCAGAGTTTTGACGATGCAAAATAAAGTTTGCAGATTTTGGTTTGGGATTGACATTTACTCCTGCCCCTCAAGGCATCCTGGGACCTGACTTTGGTCTGGAGACACCGAGGTAGGTGGGCATGGTGGCGTCACTGCTGGGTTGCTGTTATGACGGGACCAGCTTCATCAGCCATCGGGGAGAGGCTGCTCAGCTGGCAAGGGGCTCAGCAGGATTGGGGGTTCGGTGTCCCGAACCATCCAGAATCCTTCCAGGAGCCCGTGAGGCCGTGGCATTGGCTAATGATGTAATTTATCATTCTGTAGGCTCAAGTTTTGAGTTTCATTTTTGGCTATCTCAGCCTTGTGGCTGCAAGAATTAAGAGACATTTTAGTGCAGTTGTAGAATCTTTGGTTTTTGATCTAGGTCTTGAGCCAAGAATTTAGGAATTTCAGAGATTGTCTTCTAGTTCTTTAACTGTCCAGTATGGTAAGAGCCCAAACCCATGGTCTAATTCTTCATTCTTTTCTTTTCTTCTCCTTCCTTCTTTCTTTCCTTCCGTTCCTCTTTCTTCACAGAGTCTCACTCTGTCACCCTGCTAGAGTGCAGGCTGGAGTGCCGTGGCATCATCATAGCTCACAGCAACCTCCAACTCCTGGGCTCAAGTGATCCTCCTGCCTCAGCCTCCCAAGTAGCTGGGACTACAGGCGCATGCCACTATGTCGGCTAATTTTTCTATTTTTTGTAGAGACGGGGTCTTGCTCTTGCTCAGGCTGGTCTCAAACTCCTGGTCTCAAGTGATTGATCATCCCACCTCAGCCTCCCAAAGTGCTGGGATTACAGGCGTGAGCCATGCCTGGCCTGATTCCTCATTCTTTTCATTCTCTTCTGAGGCCATGCATTCTCACTGAAGCTTTGCCTTCAATGGGCTCTTCATTCAAGGTGATTCCAGGTGGCAGATGTGACATCCTGTTTCTCCCTGCATGCCCGAGGCTTCCAGATCTAATCCCTTACCGTGAGCTGAATTTTACTGACATGAGCCCCAAGCAGCCCAGAGAACCAATCCCGGCTTCTCTGAGTTTCCTCCCACACCCGTTGCCTGCAACCACTCCTGGCACCGATTTCTATATAAGGCAACATTCTCTGTTGCAGGCGACAGAAACCAGCTCTTGTTAACTTAAGAAGAAAAGGATGTTCAAAGAATGGATATTCAGAGAATGTCGGTGACTCATGAATTGCGGCGCGGGCTGGAGACCCGAGTTTGTGGTGTGCAGACAGGATCGATACTTCCAGATGCAGCTCCGAGGGCACACTCCAAGCACCTGCTGGATGCCGCGGTTCCTGTGACCAGCACCTCCCGGCCGAGCACCCAGTACTGGGCACCTTTGCCCCAGGGGCCGAGCCAGGGAGATGCTCTGCTTCTTTGCAACGCTAGTCTTTTTGTCAAGCCTTGAGCATCTGATTGGTGGGCCTCACAGGCCCAGCTGCGTGGGAGTCGGAGGAAGAGAATAGTGGATGTTTTTAGTTTCCATAGAGGGGGGTGGTCAATGGGTCCAAGGCCCACGAGGTGGGTTTCAGAGAGTAGGTGGTCAAACAATGGGACAAAAGTGAAATGTCTATTTCATTCTGCGCCACACCTGCCATCTCCAGACCAGCGCAGGACGAGTCTGCCTGCCCGGGGATCTGACCCTTCGGATTATTGCCTCTATTTGGCAGTGAACTTGAGGATGGAGAAGCGTGTAACCCTTTTACCTGCTCTTGGATCCCCAGATCCTAGCACGGTGGCGGGCACTTCATGGGCACACAGCACACGCTGGGTGATGGGATGTGTCCTGTGGGGTGCAAAGGTTAAGGGGGCACCAAAACACTCAGGGGTGATCAAGACAAGTCATGGCTTCTTGCCATAATTTGAGAAATCAATGTTAATACAAATAAATCCATGATGAATCAAATATCGACATTTCAGTTAAAGACAGCATCCCACTGTGCGCTTGCGTGATACCTCGCTTGCCTCACCCTGACCTTGGCCCTGTCGGGTCCTGTCCTGAGTGAGAGTTTTGTGCCCAGGTGAGTGCCTCACCGTCGTCCCAGCCCTGCTGACCCGGCTCCGTTGTCACCGTGCTTTCTTCTTCCTTCTGTGGCTTTGGCTTCAGGTCTTCACTCTCTCTTGCCCCAACCATCGAGAAACTCCTCCTGAGTCCCCTCCGTGCCTGACTACCCTTCCACGGCCCACCTCTCCCCCTGCCCCTTAGACTTCCGGGGGGCAGTGTGGTCAAGTCTCTCCCTGGCTCGAGGAGTAGCTCCCTGTCACTCCTGCTCCCAAACAAGGCTCACGCTCCCCAGTGGGCAACGCCCGGCCCTCCGTGGTCTGCGGGGAGGCCTCTTCCTCCAGCCGCTCCAGCCTGCCCTCGCCGCTGTTCAGGCTGTGCCTTCCCCTCCACCCCCACGTGGAGTTTCTTTCCCACATCGAAACCCCACAGACCGTCTTCAAGGTCAAGCTCAAATTCGCTGTAAAACTGCCCCTGGAGGTATGGAAAGTGGTACAGCATGCAGGTTCCTCAAACAGTTCAACACAGAATCATGACACAATCCAGCAATCCCACTTCTGGGTATAAACTCAGAAGAATCAAAAGCAGGGTCTCGAAGAGACACCCCCACGGCCTGCCCACAGCAGCGCTCACGCCGGACGGCAGGTGGAAGCCGCCCGGGCCCGTCGGCCGACGAACGGGTAAACACCGTGCACACACGCGTGTATTTCACTGTGGAATATTAGTCAGCCTTAAAAAAGAAGGAAATGCTGACATGTGCTACGATATGGATGAACCTTGAGGACATTGTGCAAAGTGAAATCGGCCAGTCCTAAAAGGAAAAATACTGTCTGATTCCACTCATACGAGGTCCCTAAATCTGTCAAAGTCACAGAGAGAGAAAGTAGAATGGTGGTTGCCAGGGGCGGGGGGAGGAAGCATGGGGAGGTAGTGTTTAATGGGAACAGAGAGTTTCAGTTTTGCAAAGTGAAAAGAGCTCTAGAGATGGATGGTGGTGATGGGCGCACGACAGTATGAATGCACTTACTGCCACCGAGCTGCACACTGAAGAATGGTTAAGATGACAAACACACAGAAATGTTATGTGTATTGTAGCACAATAAAAAAAGAATTGGGTTAGGAAGAAACCCTGCTCCTGCGGCTCCCCTGGCCAGAGTGAGCCTTTCCTTCTCTGAGTCACTCAAACGCTCTGCCCAAGATTTCCCTGAATTGGGAGGAGCTGGGTGGCAAAGTCTCTCTTTGATGCCCATTTCTGTGCTGGAGCCACCAGTCTGTGCCACCCGACCCCCAGGCCTGGCCTGGTGCCTAGCGACTGCAGTTGTTGGATAATGAGGGACAGGCTGCAGGGCCTCGGCCGTGGCTCTGGCCAAAGCGCCCAAGTGCACGGCAGTCGCAGACACACAGACTTGCCCTTCCCAGACACCGGTGCAGTCACCTGTCAGTGTACCTGGGCACTCAGGTACACTGGCCCTGCGTGCTCAGAGCCGAGGGAGGGCAGGTGCTGGGGGAGGTGGGTGGCGAGCAGGGCAATGGCCGGTCTGCGGCTCTCCCTGCAGTGACCTGGAGTGGTGAAGAACACAGGCTTGGGTTTAGGACAGCTCTGCTGTCCACCGGCTTTGTCTTCTCATCTGCTAAATTACTGTGAAACAGCCCCAGCCCCATCAGGTTGTGTGAGGACTAAACAAGGTGACGCATGGAAACTGCTCAACGCAGCGTGTGGGGGAACAGGCCCTGCCCCGCAGCCAGCCCTCCCTTTTCTCGCTAAACGGCGCATGGCCTGCTTATGCAACCAGTGGCAGCAGATGAACTGTGACTTGCTCTAACCCAGTCATGGACATCGGATTCCCCTGGACCACTGGTTGGTCTCACTGTGGTCATGTAACCCCATTCTGGCTAATGAGAAATGAGAGGAAGTCTGTTGGGTGAGCAGGGAGGGTGACAGTGGGGGCTTGTCCTCAGTAAAAAGACAGAGACTTATAGAGAGATAGCCGTTTCCTCTTCTCCCTTCTTCCTGCTTTGAATGCAGATGTGACACTTGGAGGGTCAGCAGCCATTTTGTAGTAATGAGGTGATAAGGAGGATGAAGAAGTCAAGGGAAGAACTCCTGCTCTGACATTGTCAAGCCAATTATTACTACTTCCTGATTTCTTGTTACGGAAGAAAAACAAACCCCTACTTTCTTCCCTAAACCACTATAGGATGGATTTTTCTTTTACTTGCAAGTGAATGCAGTCCTATAGAATACATTGGCATATAGCCCGTTAAATGCTAGCTGTTACCTGACCTCATATTCCTTTCCATCCTTGGGCAAGATAGACAGCTCTCCAAGCTTCCCATCATCTATGAGACACCTGTCTACCCAGACTGTTGTGAGGATTAAATGAGTCACGAGCTGTGAAATTAGTCGGTGGACCGTGAAGGCTTCAGCTGGGAAGGACAGTTGTTGTGGCCTCTCTCCTGGACACCAGGGCCCCCGGGTGAGGAACGAATAAACTGTAACAAGGCAGAAAAAACAAGAAGCACGCCTCGGATGGGGTCCTGGCCCCAGCTGGTGGCGGCCTCAGCGCCGGCTCAGCCCTGCTTCTGGGGAAGGAGGAGTGACCGAGGGCAGCGTGGCGGTTGGCTAAGGGCGCGCCCTGGAGCCCGGCTGTCTCTGCTCCTCCTCAGGCACGCGGGACCTCTTCGTGCCTTGGTTTCCTCCTTTGAAAATGGGGTCCGTGATAACAGTGAGTCCAAGGAGGTTGGTGAAGCAAAGGAAAACACGCACGTAAGAGCTCAGCAAAGCGCAGCTCTGTCCACCAGCGACCGCCACCCTGACGCCAAAGCGCCTCTACATTTGATGGCACAGAGCAAGGAGCGTGTCTCTACCCATGGGTCTGCGGGTTGACAGGACTTGGTCCCAGGCTGGGGGTTGAGTTTGGCTTTGCTCCCCCTGTCTCTCAACTTTCCACCAGGGGCTACCTGGTCTCCCCTGGCGAAAGGCAGCAATGGGAGAGGACCCCTGCCCAGCGCATTTCGGACGCCTGCTCCTGCCCTGTGCGCTGACGTCCCTCCGGCCAGGGCAAGCCCCACAGCCCAGCCCGCGGGCCAGGTGCCGACCTGCAGCCCCGCCCGGGCAGCAAGGACCAGGCCGGCACTGCCGTCTGGCATGGCCGCTGTGCTGTGCAGGGCAGGGCACACGGAGGCACAGCAGCGAGAGCGGGTTACCACGAAGGCACTGCGGGGGTACGAGGCTAGGAGCAGACCCCATCTCCCCGCCACCCCTGAGGACCCGACGTCGGACATTAACTCCACCACGTGCCGGGCCCATCCTGTACTGCGGACGCGGAGATCAACAAGATGGGGTCCCTGCTCCCAAGACGCTCATGGGCCGCTGGGTTAGACGGGCAGGTA
>VBSM01003169.1:29780126-29793843 GCA_008086735.1 Cheirogaleus medius | reverse complement strand
CGGCCTCCCAGAGTGCTAGGATTACAGGCGTGAGCCACCGCGCCTGGCCCTATTGCTAGGATTTTTATAGGAATCACATTAAATCTGTATGTCAGTTTGGGAAGAATTAACACCTTTACTATGTTCAGTCTTCCAATTCATTAATCTGGTATGTCTCTACGTTTATTTATCTACTTTGACTTCTTTCATTCTTGTTTTGTAGTTTTCAGCAGGAAAATCCTGTATATATGGGTTTTTTTAGATTTATACCTAAGTATTTTATTTTTTTAGCTATTGTAAATGTATTTTAATGTTGGTGACCATTTGTTTGTTGCTAGTATTAGTGGTAAATAGAAATATAGTTGATTTTTGCATATTTATCTTGTATTCTGCCACCTTACTGAGCTCACTTATTCGTTCAAGGAGGGTTCTTTGTAGATTCTTTGGGATTTTCTATGTAGAAAATCATGTCATCTGTCATCTGTAAATAGGGACAGTTTTATTTCCTCTCTTTTTGGTCTGTATGTCTTTTATTTCTTTTTCTTGCCGTATCACACTGGCTATAACTCCCAGCACTATGTTGAATAAGAATGCGAGAGTGGATATACTTACCTTGTCCCTGATCTTGGGGGAAAGCATTTAGTCTTTTTTCATTACATACGGTGTTAGCTGAAGGTTTTTGTAGATAGTCTTTATCAAGTTGAGGAAGTTCCTTCTATTCCTATTTTTTTCAGATTTTTTAAAAATCAAGAATGAGTATTGGATTTTGTGTAGATTTGGTATTAATCCTTCATTAAATATTTAGTAGAATTCTCTTATGAAAACATCTGGGCCTGGAGACTTCTTTTGGGGGAGTTTTAAAATTACAGTCAATTTCTTTAATTGTATAAGGCTATTCAAATTATCCGCTTTGTATTGGGTGAGTCGTGATACTTGTAGTTTTCTAGAAATTGGCACATTTCATCTAAGTTGTGAAATTCATAGATGTAGAGTTGTTTATACTATTCTCTTTTATCCATTGGCTATCTATAGGGTCTGTAGTGATAGCCCATCTTTCATTCCACATATTGGTAATTTCAAGATTTTTTCTTTGTTTTTAGTTTTCAGAAGAAGTTGGACTGATGTGTCTTGGTGTGGATTACTTGGGTTTATCCTGTTTGGGATTTGCTTAGATTCAGTAGGCTTAGGTCTTTTGCCAAATTTGAAACAGATTTTCAGCCCTTACTTCGTTGAGTGTTCTTTTCTTCTTCCGTGACTCCAATGACATGAAAGTTAGATCTTTTGTTATAGTCCCACCGCTCCCTGAGGCTTTATTCACTTTTTTTCTATCAATTTTCTCTCTGTTGCCAGGGTTAGGTAATTTCTATTGTTCTCACTGATGCTTCCCTCTGTCCCTTTGTTCTGTGGTTGAGGCTCTTCTGTTTATTTTCCATTTCTTTGCTGAGGCTTTCAATTGCTTCATTTGTTTAAAGCATATTTGTGACATTTATGTTATTTCAGTGTTGGCATCTATTGACTGTCTTTATTCATTCAGTTTGAGGTCCTCCTCGTTCTTGGCTTGATGAGTGATTTTCTATTGAACTGGACATTTTGAGTATTATGATATAAGACGCCGTGTCTTATTAAACCTTCTGCTTTAGCTAGCTTCCTCCCATACTGCATCGGCAGGGACAGTGAGGACACCGCCCCGTTACTGCCAATGGGGTTAGAAACCCCAGTTCTCCACCTGGACTCTGTTGGCACATGAGGTGGTGGGGCCCTTTGCTGCTGGTTAGGTGGGGATGAAAGTCTCAGCTTCCTACTTGGCCTTCTCTGACAGCATCCTGGCAGGGAGATTGGAGAGCTTGTTAGAACCTGTTGAAGGGGGGAAGTCTGGGCTCCCCACTCGGCCTTTGCTGGCATGGATGGGGCCACAGATTTTTCTAATAATTGCTGGAGTAGAGCAATTATTTTCTAAATTTTTTCTGTCTTGCTAGGCTGCCTCTTTTCTGGTTCTTTGGCTAGAGAAAGCAGCCTTTGTGGGCTTTTAAAAAGATGTCTAGGCCCCTTGGCATTTCTGGTTGGGGCTTCTTCAGCTCCAAGTCTGGGATGTAGGAGGGAAATGAAGACAAACAAACAAACAAACAGTCCCAGGGAACTTACCACTGTGTTGTTCTTGGGTCCTGAGATCCCTCGCCCACCTGCCTCCTTCTCCCTTCCTTTCAGTCTCCCTGTGCTTGCTTTATGTGCTACCTTTAGAGCTTTTAATTGTACTTAGTGGAATAGGAAAAACAATATATCTATTACATCTTCCCAGAAGCAGTAAACTTTTGAAATTTAAATTCTATTTTATTTTTTACCTCTAGTGGAGATTGTTGAGATAATTTTATTCATTGGCTCTTAGTGCACTTTCATTGTTCATGCAAGGCCCTTCTTTATTTTATATAAACTCTGTGTGTGGATAAAAATCTCCCCCTCATCCCTGAACCAGACTCCCCCTTCCCTCCTGCCAAGGCTTCTGCTCTAAGGGACTCAATATATGCCCTTAAATATGTAAGTACTGCCAACAAGCATGTAGCTGCTGTGGGTATGTGTATGCATTTAAATGTACACAAATGGCATCATGTCAGACACCCCATTTTCTTTCTTTTCGTTTTTATGCAAAACCTGGTCTTTTTGGTTTGACCCATGCTGCCCTGCACATATCTGGGGCTCTTCTACCCACTGTGTGCATCTGCAGCCACCAGTTTTCCTTTTCCATTTCCCTGGTGGTGGCCGCCTGGGTTGCCTCCAGCTCCCAGCTGCTGCAGGGACATCCTGGGCCTCCCCCACCCACCGCCCGCATAGACCTGCGTGCAGCGCACTCTGGGTTTACACTGAGCGGGGGCTGCTGGGTCATGGGCACTCGCCTTCGTGATTGCTCCGAGCTCTGCCATCTCGCTCTCTGAGCGGGCAGCGCCAGCCTGCACTCCTGCCAGCAGTGTCTGGGAAATCCTGCTGGAAAGGCTAATGAAAATAACTTTGGGAATCCTTTGGAAAAGCAGAGATTATTTTGGCAGAGCCAACCACTGCCCTCTAAATCGTGTTTGGGCTTGTGAATAACTAGGTGGTATAACCCAAGGTTCCCCTGGATTTCCTGTGGTGACAGAAGAACGTCCTGCCTGGTCCCATGGAGGGGGACTGAGGTGTGGGGTGGGGAAACGTCCAGAAGCAGGGAGAAACTAGAACCTCAGAGATCTCAGGAGAGAAATAACCTGCTAGGGATTTGGCATGAATGAGAGGCCAGGGAGACAGCTTCTAGTACAGGCCTGGCACATAGTAGGTGCTCAATTAACATCTGTCAACTGAGTGAAGGAGGGAATGATTGGCCTGGGACTATGAACACTTGCCAGGGGGCTGTGCTGCTGGGAACCCAAACTTTATGTCCCACAGTGGCTCGGCCAGTTGGAGACGCACACCTCTGATGGCACCCTGTGTTCTGGAGGTCCCCAAGCCCCTGTATGTGGTTGCCCTGCCCTTCTCTTCCAACCTCCCATCATCCATTTGCACATCAGCTACTGCCAGACACCTAAGGGCCTGCGCTAAGCTCCTGAGGACTGAGAAAGGAGTGACACCATCTGCGGCCCCACGAAATCCACAGTTCAGTGCTCTCGATTGAGCGTGGCCTCAGCCTGGGGAGCTCCTCCCAGTGCTCTGGGCCTGGCTCCTTCTTGTTCGCTGGGTCTCAGCGCTGGAGACCCTTCCCTGGTCATCCAAGGAAGACCAGCCCCTGCATCCCCCACCTCCTCCGCACTGTTCTCCGACTGACTGTCTAGACTTCCCTTTGGGGCATTTATTACAACTTGTCCGTATCTATTTCTACGACCATTTAAAAACATTTTTTTGAGACAGCATCTCGCTCTGTCACCCAGGCTAGAGTGCAGCGGCATCATCATAGCTCACAGCAACCACAAACTCCTGGGCTCAAGTGATCCTCCTGCCTCGGCCTCCCAGAGTGCTAGGATTATAGGCATGAGCCACCGCGCCCGGCCTAAAACTATTTTTTTAATCTAACCTGATAACTTATGACTGTTTATTCACAACTGCATGTGCCTGGCACATAGCAAGTGCTCAGTAAATACTTGTGGCGTGACCATCAGTGAATAAGAGCTGAAATAAGCTACACATGGCTATAAGAGGAGAGAGTGGCCACCTCTGTCTGGGCCAGGAGGGAGGGCTTCCTGGTGGCTGTGTCCCCAGAGCACAGTGTTTGCCAAGCGGAAAGGGAATTCCAGGCAGAAAGATCTATGTGGTATGTCCAGGGAACTGGTGGTGATTCTGGAAGGTGCTGTGGAGAAGACAGAGTCCAAGATAAGCTGGCGGGAACTACTACCATGGAGGACTCTACACTGGACCGTATAGGTGGGTTATTTTTTAAAACTTGTATTTTTTTTAGAGACAAGGGGGGGGGTCTCACTATGTTGTCCAGGATGGTCTCAAACTCCTGGCCTCAAGTGATCTTTCCACCTCAGCCTCCCAAAGTGCTGGGATTACTGGCTTGAGCCACCACGCCTTGCCAAAAACTCTTTTTTGCAGAGTAATATATGTAAGGAAAGGCGCTCATATTGTAAGATGCATTTCCACACACGAAACACAGCTGTGTGACCAGTGCCCAGGTCAAGAGGCAGGATGGTCCCAGTCCCCAAGAAATCCTTCACACCTCCCCAGCAACATTCCTCCTTCCCCGCCAAAAATAATTGCTTTGCTGACTTCAGAGTAGTTTCATCTGCTCTTGAAGTTCATGTCCGTGGAGTCACACAGTGGGTACACTTGCGTCTGGCCGTGCGCATGTGCACCTCACCCCTCTCACTCATTCCCACGCTGTTCTACTGTTGGCGGACATCGGGGTCGTTCCTAGTTTTCGGCTGGTATGAATAAAGCTGCCACAAATGTTCTTGCTCATGTCTTTTGGTGGATAGTGCAAGCATTTCTGTTGGACATAAACCCAGGAGTGGGATCTGTGCATACAGTCTGGGCATGTGGTCAGGTTTCGTAGAGAATGTCAAACAGTTTTCCAAAGTGGTTGCACAAATGTACATTCCCTCCGGCAGCAGCATCCTGAGAGTTCTGGTTGCTCCACACCTTCACCATCACCATCACTTGACATTTCTATGATTTTTCACTTTAGCAGTGTTGGTGGGTGTGCAATGGTATCTGCTTTCCCTGATGAATAATGATGTTTTTATTTACTGATAAGCCATTTGGAGAATTCTTTCGCAAAGGGGCTGCTCAGAGTCTCTTGCCCCTTTTCTATTGATTGCCTCTCTTTTTCTTATTTATTTGTAAATGTTCTTTACATATTCTGGATGTAAGTCCTTTGCCAGGTATACGTTTTTGCAAATATTCACGGAAGGATCCTAAACCAGGGATTGATGCGGTCGAATTGCATTTCTGAAAGCTCCCTCTGGCTGCAAAGTGCAGGACAGGCTGACCGTGAGACCAGGGAGGAGGGTGCAGTGGTGGAGGGACCAGGGCAGTGGCTGTGTGGGTGGACAGAAGGGACCAGGGTCTAGAGACACTTCAGCAGCAGAATTGACAAGAAACATCTGCCATGTCATGCCATGGCAACAAACAAGATGTATATGGTGACACAGGGAGGGGGCAACAAGGCTGACTTCCAGGTCTCCCTGGCTGGCCCACGAGCTGACGCACACCCCTTGGCGGCAGCCAAAGGCTGCTTTGTCCTTCCAGGCCCCACCCAGGCCTGCTGGTCGGAGATGCTCTGGGGTCACCGTCAGGACACTGGAGAGAGTGCCCAGTGTAGAATCTGAGGCTCCCGGGGCAACTGGGGGACAAATGTCATCTCCCCCCGGCAGACTGGTCCCAAGTCCTGTCCCCAGATGGATTGGCAGCTGCAGGATCTGGGTCCAGCCAGGCTGGACAATGACCCCCTCTCTGCAGCCTCCTCGCCCCTGCTGAGCCCAGGCTGGGGCATAGGAGTCCTCTGCAGTCCCTGGGGACGTGAGGAAATAGATCCTGGAGTGTCCTGGCCTCTGCTGAGCAGCAGGGACAACACTGGAGTTGGACCCGAGTTCCTCCCAGAAAGCAAGGTCCCCAATATCTGCACTGCTGGTTAACCTCTTGACAACCCCCCCCTGCCCCGACTGTTTTTCAGCGCTGACTTGGAAGGTTCCCCTGAACCTCTGCTTCTCACAGCACCAGGTTCGGATGTGTATTGCAGCATTTCTGAAGCGGTATGGTCACTAAGCCTTAAAAACACTTTCCTTCTGTTGTATGAGAAATGTAGCACTTCCCACGTGCCAGTGTGCAGGTTGCTTCACACCTGTGCCGTCAGTTGCCCTTCCCGGTGACCTCTGATGGAAGTGCCAGCTTCTTCATTTTGCCAGTGAGGATGCCGACTGGCCCACGTTCCCATAGCCAGAGGACCAAAGGCAGGATTTGAACTTGGGCCACTTGACCCAACAGCCCCCTTCCTCTCTGCTCCTCTGCCTACCGGCCGTGCATGGGAGTGGACCCCGCTCTGGGCCCAGCTGCCGTGAAGAGGGGGTTCCCGAGGGAGCTCAGTCTATGCCCCCCACCCCGGCTTTGCCCCACCTCACGGGTGACCTCGGCTGAGTCACTTTTCTCAGGGCCTCAGGCTCCCCATCTGAGCAGTGGGGTCCCGGGGGAGGAGGCGTGTGGAGGCCGGAGGGAAGGGTTATTTGCTTTTGTCACGTGCCACTGTTCGGACCCCTCCTGGTGCCTAAGCTGACCTTTTCTGTTCCCTTTTTTGGTGTAAAGGAGGAGTCAGGTCACTTCCCCGCCCCAGTCCTCTCCTGCCTGCACTTTTCCCAGCTGAATCCGTCTCCTGCTGCCCAGCTGTCCCTGGCAGGCCCTGGGCTCCGGCCAGCGGTGGCTGCCCCCGTCCTGGGGCTCCAGGCCGGCCCAGATGGGCAGCTGGTGCTGGCGGCTGGAAATCGCCCTCATGGGAGAGTCCCCGCTCAGCCACTTCCTCTCTGACAGAGCAGTCTCCAGAAGGTTCTCCTGGGTGGAGCCAGGGACAGGCCTTGTCCGTCCTCTTCCTCCCTCCTACAGGACCCCACGTCAAGGGCGGGGCGGACACCACCCCAGCACGTCCCATCCTATGGCCACTGTGATTGGTTCAGGGGTCGGCACGTGACCCAAGTCAGGCCAATCAGAGCAAAGATCTCTATTTGAGCTCTCTGGGAGGTAGACCCCCTCCCTCCCCACGGGATGTGAGGACCCGCACGTGGACCCAGACCCAACTGGGAGCCGTCCTGGGCCCCCCGTGGGAGAGCCGAGACACGCAGGCAGAGAAACTGGGTCCCGTCACCCTGTTTGCATGGCTGGATCCAGCTTCCTTGAAACCTCAAATACCGCTGTGCTTTTTGGTTGCTACCCAGCTCATACATTCCAATTTTAAAGCCACCATGAATTGGGTTTTCTGTCCCTTGGAACCTAAGAATCCTGAGCAGGGCACATCGCTTAGTGAAGGCCAGGCCTCCAGGCCTCTTCCTGCATCTCCAGCCGGCAGGTTGGAGCTCGGGGCCCAGCCCAGCATCTGTCCCGGCCACAGGCCATGCCGGTGTGGAAACGCGACCACACAGAATATGGCCCTGTTTTCTGTTCTTAGTCTCAGAACCAGAAGACCACTTAGAGACCTTAAGTCCAATGCCCCCATTTCTCAGATGGGAACACTAGGGTTCACCACTTTCTACCCTCTCCTAGTACATTGGCTGTGTGCCCAGGGATTCAGGCAGTCGGGGAAGGGGCTGAGGATCCGGCCATGCCCAGAGTCCCCAGGCCTCAGACTTGTGGCCAGGCTTTCTGAGGAGACCCCTGTCCTCCCACACCCCGGTTCATCTGAAAACGGAGGCGACATGTTGTATTGCTAAACCCAGAGTGAGCACAGCATGTGCACGGGATGTAATAGCTCCTACTGAGGGACCTTCAGGAGCACCTGGCTGCCTACAGGGTCAAGTTCAAACAACTTACCCTGACACTTTAGGCCCAGTCCCCTCTACCGTTTCACCCTCATTCTATCCTCCCTTACAGCAAGGAGGAGAAACCTGCAGTGACTGCATAGCCTCTTGTCCCTGCAGAAGTGTGTTGGCTATTGCTTGGCCAAAGGGCAGTGTCACTTTAAATTCACAGTCACAAATCTCAATTTAGCTCTGGCTGTTTGTTCCAATTACCTGTTTCTGCACAATAAATTAATGGCTTAAAGGCTTGACAACAATAATTTTATAATCTCTCGTGGGTTCTGTGAGTCATGAATTTGGGAGGGGCTCACCTAGGTTGTCCAAGGTCTCACAGAGCTGCAGTCGGAAAGTGGCTGGAGCATCTCTCCCTTCACGTACTCCCAGAGCCTCCCCAGGTGGTCTCGCTGCAGGGGCTGCTTGGGCTTCCTCACAGCATGGCGGCTCAGGGCTCCAGCCTGAGCATCCCATAAGGTGGAGCTTTTATGACTCAGCTTTGGAAATGACCCAGTGTCACTTCCAGGCCAAACCCCCGCAGCAAACAGCCACCCCTGGGGCACCCCTTGGGAGGGGCATCCTGGGGGACGAGTGTGGGGCCCCTGAGCCTCTCACCCAGGTTTCAGGATGGCATCGCTGTGCCCTGTATGGCCACACTCCTGGGGGGCATAGTCTTGACTGTTAACTTCTCTTCCTTTTGGAGGCCTCTTTCTCCTGTCAGTCTTTCACCCACCCGCTGCGTCACCACGGTGCTGCCAAGTGCAGCGAACCTTGGCTGAGGCCCCTGCACCCCTGGGCCTCCCTCTGTCTTGCTAGTCCCCGCCTCTGCTTCCCACCCCTCCATCTCTCCAAGCTCTAAATGTTGGGGGTACCCAAGGCTCAATCCTTGGACCTCTTTGTCTACACACATTCCTAGGGTGACCTCATCCTGCTTTGGGGTTAATTACCACCCGTAAGCCAGTGATGTCCGCATGTGTGTCTCCAGTTGGGACCTGCTCAGCTCCTCCTCCTGGATGCGTCAGAGTTGTCACTGGGTGTCCCCACCTTAACCTGTCCAAGCCCAGCACCTGATCTCCCTGCTCCCGTCCAGGCCCAAGCCTGCCCCTCTCCTGCTGGCCCCATCAGTTGTCTGCAGCTTCACCCCACCAAGGCCTTGACCTTCTCTTTCCTTCACACCCCCCCCATCTAAGAGGCCACAAACCTGTCAGCTCCGCCTACGAAGCTCACGTGGACTCCCGCCCCTCCCCGCCTGCACACCAGGCCCCCAGCTTCCCCGCTGCAGGCTGCTGCCCCCCAGCAGATCACCCATTTCTCTGCCCAAACCCTCCACGCTCCAGCTCCCGTCCCCACGCAGAGTGACAGCCCAGGTCCTCACGATGGCCCACGAGGACCATCCCCCCAACCCGCTCGTGCTGCACCCCTCTGCCTGCAGCCCTCCTGCAGACCCTTTAGTCTTTGATGAGACAGTGCTGTCCATCAGCTCCCTCCCCGCCCACCCCACGGTGAAATGAGCCCTTGCCTCCACCCTGCCTCACCTGTGCTCGCAGCACCGACTGCAACCTGTTTGACTCGCTAATTACTTTCCTGTTTCCCTCTGTTTGCACGGAAGCTGCGCTGTGGTATCCCCAGCCATTCCTGGCACATGGTAGGTTGGTAGTTACTCAACAAATAGTTGTGAGTTGAATGAATGAATGAATGAATGAATGAATGAAAGAATGACTAATCAACCCCTGTATTCTTTCCCAAAGAATGCCCACTTGGCTTCCGAATCTCTCTCTACCCACACTCCAGACTTCTAGTGAGTTGAAGCTTGTCATCCCGTTTCTACAGTTAAACTGCGCTCCAGCCAAACAGAGGACCCCCTGACCACCTGCCATCGTTCCCACCAGGACCACATCCCCTCCCACCAGCCTCCGTGTGAGCAGTCACCTCCTCCTGGAAGCCCTCCTGATTTATTCATCTCTCTCTGTCTCGGGTGCACTCCTGAGGGGGGACCACCTCCCTCCTGTTCCGCACTCTTTGTGACTGGTCATCGACCTGCTGCTTTTTATTACATGTATTCTCCTTTTTCCGATGATACAATAGCATGTGCTTATTGCCAAAAACGTTGAAAATACCCAAGAGTATAAAGGAAAGACAAGATTGCTTGCTATTTAGCATCCCAGAAATAATTGTTATTAGCATTTCGTGGGTCACTTCAACTTTTTTCTAAGTGTGTGTAGCTCCTTTTATTAAATCTTCATCGTGTCCACTTCTTACGCCATCACTATTCTCCAGAGACATCGCATGGGGTGGCTACCCAATATTCCAGTGCATCATTTTATCACAACTAACTTAGCCAAGCATTCCACAAACAAATGATCATGACACCCCTGCCCCCATCCTCCCCGAACATACACCCCCGACACCCCCCCAAACATGCTGCACACGCACCGCGGCTCCCAGGCTGCACAATTGAGGTGGTTTCCCAGGGGAGGCTGAACAATGCGCTGGACGCGTGCACCAGCAGGGTGGGTCCCAGCCTTTTCCTCCTACTGTCCCCAGACAGACAGGGACACAGACAGATGGCCAGACAGGCAGGACAGGCGGGTGGGAGGCGCCAGGGGAAGGTGGAGGCCATGGCTTTGGGGGCATCAGGTGGTCGGGAAGGTGGGGTTGTTGGGAGCAGAGCCCCCACCCTGGGTGGCGAACCCCAGACAAGGGCGGGTGACAGAGTCGTCTGCTGAGTGCTCTCAAGGGCATGTGGAGGGAGGTGGTTGGTCACGGAACTGAAACTTGAATTTCAGAACCCTGAGACCACAGAAGGCTGAGTGAGACTGGCCCCAGGGGACCTCGTCATCCAACCCTCTGAAGGCCAAGTGGAGGTGCTGAGGTCCAGCGTTTGGGACCTCTTGGGCTCCTGACTCTGGCAAAGAGCCTTTCCTGCCTCTCCGTGTGGCCTGAACCAGGCTGCTCTGGTCTCTGTCCCCAGAGCCACCGTGGCTGTTAGAGTGGGAAATGGGGACTTTCCGGGAGGGACTCTAGGACAGAGCAGGGTGGCTTGGGGTGTCCTTGAGCCGGCAGGAGAGGAGAGAGGGAGGGGAGGGAGTCTAGAGACTGACACCCCAGGCTTGACCCCAGATGCCTCCACCCCCGCACAGCCTCCCGCCTCCCCCAACCCCAGGCCCTGAGAGACCCCCCAGGCTCCCCCAGTGCAGAGAGCAGCGTGGGGAGAGGCAGAGGTGCCCGCGTCTGGAGCCACCTGCTTGCAGGAGGTCTTGGAGGCAGACCCTGCGGAGCAGCACCGCCCCAGCCACCGGCTGCCGCTTCTCCCCAACTGCTCTGGCTCCTATGGGTCTGAAACCAGGGGCTGTTTGCAGAAAACATGGGAAAGAATGAACCCAGTTTCTGGGTGGTTTTGGGGAAGAACAGCAAATCCGCGAGTTCCTGAGTCAGCTCGCCCTGGCTGACTATGGGACTGTGGACGGCCATTGCCCTCCTGAGACCCCCAAGACACTCCCTCCTGGCAAGGGGGCTCTGGAGCCCGACCACCCCAGGGCTGTGTTGTTTCCAGCCCCCTTGCAAGTTGGAATCCTGCAGACCGTTGCTGTGGACCGAGCTGACCCTCGACAGACATTGGAAACCACTGGAACCCGCCGGGCCAGGCCCAGTGCGGAGAAGGGCTGGGTTCCCGCCCTTGGTCAGGGGACAAGGTTCTGTAAAGAGGCAGCTATGATACCATAGACTGTGACACCGCGGTGTAGCAATGCTGGGATTGCCCAGAGAAGGGAGGTCCCAGAGAAGGAAAGTGACTGTTCCAGGCACTAAAGACCAGAGGGCCTTCTGCCTCTCCCCTCCCTCCCCTCCCAGCCCTGCTGTCCCCACTCTCCAGAGCTTCCCTGGGGATGGTAGGGGGGCTGGGGAGCCCCACAAGGTAGAACTGAAAGCAGACACCCCTCTTTCTTGATGGACTCTCCCCAGATCCCCCAAAGCTCTGCTTGCAGGGTTGGGGTTCAGCTGCTTCTGTGATAATCTGGGATGAGTGGGACAGGCACGAGAGGGATCCCTGTCACCCCAAGTCCTAGGAGCACCCAAGCAGGATGCTGCTCTGCCATGTCGGGCTGGCGGGGCACCGGGCCAGTGCCCCCAGCAGCGCCTCCGAGGCAGCTGGACAGGGCTGCGCCAAGAATGCCAGGAATGCAGCGCGGCTGTGTCCTTCCCGCTTCTCTTCCTCCCCCTCCTCCCGGAGAACAGGATATTCCCTGTCCAGGGAAACCCAAGTCCGGTCCCTTTATGGGAAAACCATGGGGCATCTGGTCGGCACTGTTCCTGCCCTGGCGGGGCGCTCAGTATGGGAGAGTGGGGGGCTTGGGCACTGCTGGGGGGGTACAGGGGGGCCTGTGTGGGTTCAACACACATTAGGACCTACTATGTGCTACATGCGTCATGTGTATTAATTCACTTCGTCTCGCTTCAACTCGGGAGAGTCTGCTCTACAGACCAGGAAAAGGCTCAGAGGGGCTAAGGGACGTCTGAAGGCGCCATCAAGCAAGTGGCAACACCAGACCAGAGACCTGACTAGTGACTGATGCCCACACTCCTGGCCACCAGGCCAGGCGGCCTCAGCTCAACTGTGACCGCTGGGGGCCCTGTCTCGGTGCCCCCGCATGGCACCTGCAGGGTCGGGCATGCTGGAGAGAAGCAGCCCCACCCTTTCGGCAGCCGGTCTGTGTTGCAGTTGGCAAAGCTTTGTCTCTGAGACACCCACCGGTGCTGGCCCCCAGCTCCAGCCCCTTCCCCGAGGCTGTCCATGCAGGGCCCCAGCACCGTGGACCCCCAGAGTCTGATGACAGTATAGGCAGGAGGGGCTCCAGTGACCCTCCCTGATGGGCAGGGGATCCCGGGATGGGAGATGGGGCTCTGGGAAGGGCCCCCTCCAGGCTGCACACCCTCCTTCTGAGGCCGCTCTCCCGGCACGTGGCTGGGCTATGGGCCTGGGGCATCACCCAGGCTGGCTCAGGGGCAGCCCCCACCCTCTCCCGACCAGAGACGTGGAGGCCCAGCCTCAGACCAGGCCCTTGGCAGGTGGGGAACAGAGAGAAATGCAGGAACCCCCTGAAAACAGCCTGAAATGATGGGAGACCAAGGGACCACCTACATGGACGATTATCCCCATTTAGAAATAGGGAAACCGAGGCTCAGGAAGGCCAGGTGACAGAGCTGTCATCTAGCAGAGCTGTGATTTGAATCTGGGTCTTTCTGTCTCTGGCACCCACCCTTAGGCCCCTTGCTGTCCCCTCCCCCTACCTTCCCCCAGCTCCCTAGCCCTGGAGTCGGGCTGGTTCTGTTCCAGTGTGCTGTCCTACACAGGCTGCGGGTCCCCTGGGGGGCCAGGGCCAGGTAAACAGGATCCCAGCCGAACTCCCTGACCTTGTTTACCTCCCAAAAGAATGTGAGGGCATTCTTCCCCTTCCCGGGCTGTGAGTCACCCCTCAGCAATGCGCCTGGCTCCAGGGCTGGGCTGCCGCCTGTCCCCCGTGCAACCCCCTCCGACCCTGGCCCCTCGCCTTCTCACCCAGTGATGTCACTGATGTCATTCCTCCCTGCCCCCCGTGGAGCCCACCAGGCCTCCAGTTGCCATGGCGACGGGCTCACAACAGGAAGCAAGGCCCATCGAGGGAGGCTGCGCTGGGGCAGAAACACAGGAAGCAGCGCTGAGCACTGGGTAGCATTGTCAGCCTCGTAAAAAACAAAACAGGACAAAAAGATTTAATGAGAACAATTAGCCCAAAGAAAAAGGAAAA
>VBSM01003169.1:29761492-29780026 GCA_008086735.1 Cheirogaleus medius | reverse complement strand
GAGGGGGACGAAGGGGATGGGAGGTGGTAGCCTGGGAGAAGTGGAGGGTAGGGCTCTCAGGGTTGGACATGTTCTGTCTGAAAAGGTCGTGGGACTTCCAGGCAAAGCCACCCAGGGAGCACCGCAGGGGGATGTGAGGTGTTTCTAGGGTAGAATTCATGCTACCTGGTGACATGTTGAATTAGGAAAAAGAAAAGAGTCTAGAATGTTCCCTAGGTGTAGCCTAAGACTGCTTCTCACAAACTAACATGCCCGAGCCAGCCGGGGATCTTGTTAGAGTGCAGGTGCCACTCGGTGGGGGTGGGGCGGAGCCCGCGGATCTGCATTTCTGGCGAGCTCCCAGGCGAGGCTGATGCAGGTCGTGGACCACACTTTGAGGACAGAACGCCCAAGACACGGGAAGGATGGTGGTGACAGTCCTTGAGATCCGGAACCCAGAAAGGGGTGGCGCTGGGAGGTCCAAGCACCTGAGTTTCCAGAGCTGCACAGATGACCCGAGGCTCGGGCAGGCGAGGCGAGCCGCACGCGGTGAGACACTAGGGGTGCTGGGACTGGCTGCATAATTTGTGGGGTTCAGTGCAAAATGAAAACGCGGGTTCCCTTGTTCAACAATTGTGACGAATTCCAAGACAGCAGAGCACTGAGCCACATGCAAGGCCCTTCCAGGAGCAGAGACCTTCCTGACTGCTCAGGCCACCCGGCCACCAAGCTGGCCTGGGGCTGTGGGTCGAGGCAGGAAGGCGAGGTGGCCGCCTCTGAGGACTCCTGTTCCCGCTTTGAAGGAGAAGGCCCAGCTCAGGGAAGGGCACCACCTTCTCCCAAACCCGACCCTACTGACCATCTCCCCCGTCCTCCCCCCAGTTAATCCATCCCACCTCTTCTCTCTCTCTCTCTCATCTGATCACCTCTCTCCATTCTCTGCAGGGCCTAGCCCAGGCCTTGCTCATGTCTTCACTGGGCCATTGCTGGGGCCTCCCGACGACCCCCCACAGTCCTACTTCTCCCCAGCCATGGCCACAGGCAGCTGCGGAGGGGCCCCGCCCACCCCACTCCTACATTATGTGGACAGCATCTTTTATTGTTTACGTTTGATCACAACTATACATGTTTAATCTATATATATGTATTCTATTATTATACATGTATATAGTTTATATGTAATGTGTGTACGTTATACATAAAGAGAATGTATTAATAATTGCTCTTCACAACTGGGCCGTGTGCTGTGCTGTTGGTATACTATGACCGCTTTCACTTTCTCAAAATTATCTTTTTTGTTTTTCTGGACTTTCTACTTGTCTTTTATTTTGCTTCATTAAAAAAAAATGTACTTATCACCAGTTCAACCCCAGGCACCCTGCCAGTTGTCTAAACCATCTCAACACTTGTGGCACATCAGCTAGTCTGTCAATTTCAGGTTGTCTTGAAGGCAACTCTCTCTCCCGGTGTCTTCCAGCCTGCTCTAGTTTGAACCGACCGCTTTCCGTGCCTGGGGTAGTATACCTGTTGTTCTGGAAACCTCCTTCGGTTCTCTCCTATTTCCCCCTGGTCTCATGGCTTCTTGTTTGTTCTACTCCCTCTTTTTGGTGGCAAAAATCCTTCAGTAGCTCCTGAGAAAGGGTGCATGACACGCCTGTAGTCCCAGCTACTCCGGAGGCTGAGGCAGGAGGATCGCTTGAGCTCAGGAGTTCAAGGATGCAGTGAGCTGTGACCAAGCCCCTACGATCCAACTTGGGCAACAGAGTGAGACACTGTCTCAAAAAAGAAAAAAAAAAAAGAAGGAAGGGTGCACGGGAAATAAATTTTGAAGACCTTGTATGTCTGCAATGTTTTTGTTTCCCCACTCATACTTCATTGGTAGGTTGGTTAGGTATAGAATTCTAGGTTGAAAATAATTTTCTTGCAGGAATTTGAAGGCATTCGTCTGTTGTCTTCCTGTTCCAACTTGCAGTTGAGCCATTCAAAGCCATTCCGGTGTACCGTTTTTGTCTATGACCCATTGTTTTCTTTTTGGAAGTTTGTAGGATTTTCTCTTTGTTCCCAGCATTCTGAAATTTCCATACCATGTGTCTTAGTGTGGGGCTATTTTCATCTGTTGTGCTGGGCGCTTTCAATCTGAATATTCATTACATTTTTATAATAATTAAAAATCAAACTTTATAAATTTAACTTTATTATTGATTAAAAAATCAAATGTTCATTTACCATAATAATTAACTGAACAAGAAAAACTATATGGTCATCCCAATAGATGCAGAAAAAGCACTTGAAAAAATTCAACACTCTATCTTAAAACTCTCATCAAACTAGGAAGGAAAATTGCTCAATCTAATAAAGGGTGTATAAAAATATATCTATAGTTCCTAGCACTCTGGGAGGTTGAGGTGGGAGGATTGCTCGAAGTCAGGAGTTCAAGACCAGCCTGAGCAAGAGCGAGACCCTGTCTCTACTAAAAATAGAAAGAAATTAGCTGGACAACTAAAAATATATAGAAAATATTAGCTGGGCATGGTGGCACATGCCTGTAGTCCCAACTACTAAGGGGACTGAGGCAGGAGGATCACTTGAGCCCAGGAGTTTGAGGTTGCTGTGAGCGAGGCTGACGCCACTGTACTAGCCAGGGCAATAGAGCAAGAACTCATCTCAAAAATAAATAAATAAAAAATAAAAAAGATAAAAATGTACTGTACAGTACTATACTACAATAATAAAGAAACTCTCGTACCAACATGAGAATAGACATTTAGATTAATGCAACAGAATTGGGAGTTCAGAAGTGGAGCCATACATTTAGGGACAATTGACTTTTGGTTAACATGCTAAGGCAATTCAGTGAGGAAAAGGACAGTCTCTTCAACAAATGATACTAGGATAACTGGTTAACCATATGGAAGAAAATGAACCTTGACCCTCATCTCACATCATATACAAAATTAATTCAAGGTGGATCACGTCCCTCAATGTTAGAGCTTTTGTTCTTTGAAAGATATCATTAAAAAAATTAAAAGGCAGGCCAAAGTCTTAGAGGAAATATTTGCAAAACATATAACTGATTAAGGACTTGTAATATACAAAGAATACATAAGGAGTTCTTTTACCTCAAGAGTAAGAAGACAATCTGATTTAAAAAATAGGCAAAAGATTTGAAAACACATTTCACCAAAGAGGATATATGAATGGCAAATAAGTACCTGAAAAGTCACTCAACATGTGCAATAAATAGGTAAAATTGGAGATTGACGATGTCAAGTGATGACAAGGATGCGGAGCGACTGGAACTCTCAAACAGTGTTGGTGGGAATGAAAACTAGAACAGCTATCTCAGGAAACAGTTTGGCATTATCTGGAAAAGCTGCCATGCACCACCCAGTGATTCCACACCTAGATTTCTACCCACGATGCATGAAAACTGCTTTCTAGGCTGGTCTCGGCAGGGATGTTCCTGAGATTCCTCTCCAGCGTACCCTGGAATGAGTCCCTTTGTTTTTTATTTGGTACATCTTGCTCGTAGTTGGTTGCCGCCTCTTACGGAGCCTGCTGGTGCTCACGAGAGTCCACGAGCTCCTTTGCGTCCTTGTCCTTGCCACCATGTGGCTTACCCAATCCCTTGCACCCAGTTTCAGTCACATGACTAGTTTTTGCTAATGAAATGTGCCTGGAAGGTGTGTGACCTACATGGAAGGCATATACTTTCTTTGCTCTTTTTCCACCTCTGCCTACCAGCCACATGTTCCTGAGGTCCTGAATGAATGTGTGGAGCACCCATAACCTGTGCTGGGCTCTGGGGTGGTCCTCGTGCGTTTAACCATGGGGACCGTGTGTGTGTGTGTGTGTGTGTCCGTGTGCGTGTGTGTGTGTGTGCGGTTTCATAGCTAGCATCACTTACCCTAATCACATTGCTGTTCTTGCTGAAGTAGATTCTCAAATAACTTCCTAACAAAGGATGTTCGGGAGGTAAGTGTTCAGAGCTCTAGTGTGTCTGAAAAATGATTTTATTTAGCCCTCACATTTGATTTTAGCTAGTGAGCCTAACCCACTAGTGGCCTACCAATACCCATTTCCCCACTTCTTTCTTCCTAACAGAACGTCTTTTCTGTGTATGGGGCAGCAATACAATTGGGCTAAATACTTGCTTTCTCAGACTCCTGGGCAGCCAGGAGGAGCCACGTGACGTGTTTCTGGCCATTGAACCTCAGCGACAGCTTGCTTGGGTTTCCTGGATAAGCTTTGCTTTCCTAATAGAATCAGAATAAAAGGGAACTTGTGCACATGGCACCACCTTCTTTCTGTCTGCAATGAACATGAGTGTGATGTCTGGAGCTGTAGCAGTCACCTTGTGACCATGTGACAACAAATAGAAGGTGGAATCACAGAGAAGCTAGTGCTAATGTTGCCTCTAATCCCTGGACAAACAAGTGATGCTTCCTTTGCTGAGACGACAGATGTCTTTTTAGATGAGGAAAAATAGCCTCCTGTTTGTTGAATGCACTTTAAGTCACACTTTCTGTTACAGACAGCATTTTCAACTGGCCCAGAAGGTATAGAATTTTATGTTCAAAGTAATTTTCCCTCAGAATTTGAAGACTTTTCTCTGCTGTCTACTGGCCTCTGTTATTGCAGATGCAAGACTGACTCATGCTTGTTTTTTGGTGATTTTTTTAAACAGAAAGTTTTTAATGTTCTTTTTATCCTTGATGTTCAGATGTTTCTTAGTATGTGTAGGTGTTAGTCTTTTAAAAATCCATCCTGCTTATCATTTGATGAGCCCTTTCAATACGATGGCTTGTGTCACCTTCGTTCTGGAAAATTCTTTTCTGTTTGGTCATTTCCTCCCCTTTCCTCTCCATATGTTCTCTTTCTAGAACTCCTGATGGCAGATGCTGGACCTTCTAGATAGATCCTTTATATCGCTTATCTTTTCTTTCATTTTATCCTTCTTTTTGTTCTATATTTTAGGATCCATTAATTTTTTATTTATTTTATTTATTTTTTTTGAGACAGATTCTCACTCTGTTACCTGGGCTAGAGTGCCGTGGCATCAGCCTAGCTCACAGCAACCTCCAACTCCTGGGCTCAAGCAATCCTTCTGCCTCAGCTTCCCAAGTAGCTGGGACTACAGGCATGCGCCAACATGCCCAGCTAATTTTTTCTATATATTTTTAGTTGGCCAATTAATTTGTTTCTATTTTTAGTAGAGACGGGGTCTTGCTCTTGCTCAGGCTGGTTTCGAACTCCTAAACTTGAGTGATCCTCCCTCCTCAGCCTCCCAGAGTGTTAGGATTACAGGTGTGAGCCACCGTGCCCAGCCAATTTTTTAAATTCTGGCAATATTTTTAAGGTCCAAAAATTCTTTCTTGTTTTCTCAGAGCATCTTGTTGTTTTGTGGATGTGGCATCTCCTACAATCCCCTGAGGAGCTTTCACCCCACAGTTATCTTCTATGTCCTGAATTATCTTTATTTTCTTTTGAGTCATTTTTTTCCTAGTAATCTTAATATTTTTCTTGTAGTTGCAGTTTTCTCACAACTATCTGGTATTTTTAGAATAAATACAAAAATCTTTAACATAGCCTAAAATGCCCGGTAGTGTCTGGTCCCTGACTACAGTTTCAGAAACATTTCTTCTAAATTTAATTTAATTTTTGGATTATGATACATACTACATGCATAAGAGTGCATAAAACACACAAACATTTAAAGAATAATAATAATTCTAGGCTAGGTTAGGTGGCTCACACCTGTCACCCCAGCAGTTTGGGAGGCTGAGGCTGGAGGATCGCTTGAGGCCAGGAGTTCGAGGCTGCAGTGAGCTATGATGACACTACTGCACTCTAGCCTAGGCGACAAAGCAAGACTCTCTCTCAAAAAAAAAATTCGAATGCCCACATAATCAACCTCCTAATTAAGAAAGGGCACATCGCCAGAACTGCGTGTTCTTCTGTATTCATACTCACCTCTCTCCCCAAGAAGAAATCACCGTTCTGATCTCTGCCATAATCATATTTCCTTGTTTTCTCTTTAGTTTCACCATCTACACATGCATCCCTGTACAACATAGTGTTTAGCTTTGCCTGTGAGCTGCATGTAAGTGGCACCAAATGGTTTGTATTCTTATTTCCTTTGTTCAATGGTATTTTGAGAGATTCTTTCAAGTTGATGTGCTATCACTGTAGTTCATTCAATTTCAATTCTGGATAAGAATCCAGTGTGTGGATAGAAAAAGAGGGAAAGTCCCGGCTTTACTTGCCCAGACTACTGGGTTTTGGAGCTATTTCCAGTTTCAGGTTTTTACAAATAAGGTTGCTATGCACATTTAAAAACATATATTTTATTGCGCATTTGCAGGACTTGTCCTAAGCTATGTCCCAAGGAGACACATTGCTGGGTCACGGATTACGCAGGTTTAAATTTATTCAGTAGTGCCAAACAGATTTCCAAAGCGGTTGAATCCATTCTTATTGTCACCAGCAGCATATGAGAGTTCATATTGTCCCACATTCTTGCCAGCACTTGCAAGAATTTCCTTTATCAGACTTTTAAATTCTTACTAATCAGATGGGGGTGAAGTTGCATCTTGTTGTGGGTTTTTATTTGCATTACTCATGAGGTTGAGCAACTTATCCATTTTTTTTTTTTTTGTCATGTGTGGTTCCTCTCTCTGCAGGGCCTGTCCAAGGCTTTGCCACCCTTCTGTGCCCCTGCATTTTGTCACAACTTATCGTCCATCTTCCTAATTAATTCACAGGACTCTTTCCATCCTCTCCTTTGTCAAATTATGAGTGTTTTAAATATTTATTTTCCTTTTCTGTTCACTCTCTACATAATCTTTTGATAAATGAAGCCCATAGTTTAAATGTAGTTGAAGTTATCAAATGTTTCCTATATGAAACGTTGAACATAAACAGATGTTTCTGCATCTATTGAGATGATCATATGTCTTTCTCCTTTCACTTTTAATGTAGTGAATTACAGTGACTGATTTTCAAATGTTAAACCAACTTTGCATTTCTAGACTAGATGCTATTTTATTACAATGTATTATCATTTTTATATACTGCTCAATTTAGTTTGCTAATGTTTGGTTTAGGATTTTGGTATCTATATTCATAAGTGACATTGGCCTGTAATTTCCTTGTCTTGCATTGTACTTGTTATAAAAAGAATTGAGAAGTATTCCCTCTTCTTCTATTATGGGGAAAAGTTGGTGTAGGACTGGAATTATTTCCTCTTCAAATGACTTATAGGCAAAGCCTTCTGGGTCTGAGTTTTCTTTGTGGGAACATTACTGATGACCCATTCAGTCCCTTTAGCGATGGGGAGATTGGAGGTTCAGCTGGTGCCAAAGGACTTCAGGTTGCTAAAGTACCAAAATAGTTTCATACCAGTTGGTACATGGCCACCACTGCCAACCCCTAGGTGTAATGACTCCTTCAGAGCTGCCCCAGATCCCCTGGACCTTCTTACGACACATAAATCACAGAATTAGTGCCTGGACAGCCAGTGCCTTCTGCATCTTGCTCAGTGCTAAGGCCAGAAAGTGTTTTGAATGGTCAGTGACGGGTTATGAAACACTCTGGTGTTATGAGCAGGATGATGTCATGCAAGTTTTCTCTTTATCTTGAGTCCATTTTGGTAAGTTATAGTTTTCTAGGAATTTGCCCATTTCATTAAAATCTTCAAGCTATTGTTATAAAGTTATTCATAATATCATTATTTCAGGCTTTTGAAAATTTTTGAGATTAACTTTTTGTAAGTGTTCGATATGTCTTGAAAAGGAAATTATTCTACCATTGAAGACACAGTGTTCTACAAAATCTAACAAGTTTATTAAACATGTTCAAATCTCCTATATCCTTACTGAAGATTTTTCTGCTTGTCCTACCAATTACAGAAGGATGTGTGTTAAAATCTCCCACTGTAATTGTCAATTTGTCTATTTTTCAGTGTAATTCTTACATTTTAAGGCTATGGTATTTTCATACAAATTTGAAATTGTTCTATTTTTCTGAAAAATTGGATGCTTTTCATTATGAATTGAACCTTATTTATCTCTAGTGATTTCCCCCCAAATAACTCCACCAGTCTTTTTTTGTTAGCATTTGCATGCTATTTCCCCCCCACATGTTTACTTTTGACCTTTCATTATCCTTATGTGTCGGACCTGTCTCTTGTAAACTGCATCTATCAATTTTTGCAGTCTGATAATCTTTGTTATTTTAATTACAACATTTAGTTCACTTGCATTTATTGAATTTTAGAACATTTGAATTTATATCTATTATCTAGTTGTCCTCTAATAATTTAGATAAATATACACTGCATTTCCATTCTTCCATTCTCATAGTGTTTATCCCAACTTGAATTCTTTTTTGTTGTTGTTGTTGTTTTTTAGAGACAAGGTCTCACTCTCACTCTGCTGCCCAGGCTGGAGTGCACTGGCACAATCATAGCTCACTGTAACCTCAAATTCCAGTGATCCTCCTGCCTCAGCCTCCTAAGTAGCTAGGACTACAGGCATGCGCTACCGTGCCTAGCTAATTCTTAAATTTTTTCATATAGATGGGGACCAGCTATGTTGCCCAGGCTTGTCTTGAACTCCTGGCCTCAAGCAATCCTCCTGCCTCAGCCTCCCAAAGTGCTAGAATTATTAATACATGTGTGAGCCACCACACCTGGCCAACAACTTGGATTCTTACCTCATCAAAGTCTAAGCATATTTGATATCTACCTCCACCTTCCACCTGAGGAATACATGGATCTTAAACACTTAAGTCCATCACCCAAGTGACATGTCATTGTTGTTGTGTATTTTAGTTCTATTTTTTATCCAGAAGACATTGTTATTGTTTTACATTATCAATGCTTTTCATTCATTGTTCTTTATGCCCTATTACTTGAGACCTCTGGGATTAGCTTCCTCCTGCCTGAAGTTCCTCCTTTGGAATTTCCCTTATGGAGGGTCTGCTAATGGCAAACTCCTAATTTTTGTATTTGTAAATGCCATTATTTCACACTCATTCTGCATACATAGTATGTACCTCCTACTAGGTACATACTTCTTGAAAGGTATTTTCCTAGATTATATAATTCTAGGATGATGGTTATTTTCTCTCTGGTTTCTGTTGCTTTTGATAAAAAGTCAGGTGTGAATCTATTATTTTTCTGTGTGCCAGACAAAGGCGTTTGGATTTTATTCTGAGAGGAACAGGGAGCTACGGAAAGTTTTTAAGCCCAGGGTGGGCAAAGATCGGACGGGATGGCAGCTTCCAGAGCAGGTCGTTGCTGTCGTCCAGAGAAAAGACGAGGGATGAGGCCGGGCAGGGGAGTGGGGGTGACGGAAGGGCAGCCCGGGTCACTGTGAGGAGGTCAGGGAGACAGGACTCGGATCGCCGCAGGCAGCGGGAAGGAGCTGGAAGGGGCAAGACGGCTCGGTCCCCCGTGAGGGTGAACAGGGGGCCGGGCGTGGTGGGGGGCTAATGACTTGTCTCGGACCTCAAGATCCACGCATTCCACAATGGTGAGCACCCACTCTGTCCCGAGCGCCAGGCGCGCGCGGGGGACGCGGAGGGCTGGGCGGAGGAGCAGCAGGGCCTGCCCCGCGGACACCTCATCCGCAGCGGCGGCGCCCGCGCCTGGCCCGAGCGTGTCGCGGCCGTCTAGGTCCGACGGAGGGACGCAGAGGCGCCTGCTCTGCACACGCGAAACCTCGCCGCTCCGGAGAGCAGGGTGGGAAACCGTTTCGGTCCCGACCCCCAACAGCCCGAGGGTCCGCGGCCCGGCCCGCGTGGTGGGGGAGCGGCAAATGGCCTGCGCTTCCTCATCTGCACTGCGCGGGTCGTGCCGTTGCGGCCCCTCAAAGCCACCGGGAAGATTTTGGGAACCGTCTCGGCATCGCAGATCACGTGCTGCACCGGCGCCGAGCGGCGGGAGGGGGCGCGCGGGCGTCCGCCAGGTGCAGACCCGCGCCAGCCAGGCAAGCGCCGCCTCCCGGCCGCCCGCGGCACCCGGCGCGCGGGGCGGGGCTACGGGCGGGGCCCCGGAGGGGCGTGGCCCGGTGAGGGGGCGGGGCTGACCGCAGGGCGCGAGCTCAGCCCCGCGGCCGGTCGTCAGCGCGCTCCCGCCCCGCCCCCTCCGCGCGCGCGCGCTCGCTGGCGAGGAGGAAAACGTTGCGCAGGTTCAAAAATGGGACGTCGGCGGCGTGAGGCAGCGCGAGGGGGTGTGCGCGCGTGCGCGTGCGCGTGCGCGCCGGGCCGAGGGTGACTGGAACCCCGCCGGCCCCAGCATCGCGCGCCGCAGCCGCGGCCCCGCAGCTCCGCCCCCGGCCCGGCCAGGCCCGGCCCCGGGCCCGCTCGCCCGCTGTCCCGCATGGAGCTGTCAGCCATCGGAGAGCAGGTGTTCGCCGTGGAGAGCATCCGGAAGAAGCGCGTGCGGAAGGTGAGGCTGCCCGGGGGCGGCTCCCGGGACCCCAGCGAGGTCCCCTCTCGTCCCCAGCACAGCCCCCTCCGCGCTGGGGGCGAGGGGGAAAGTCGGGCGAGGGACCCAGGCAGCCCTGCGCTGCTGGGCCGGTCTCCCCAGCTCGTGCCTCAGTTTCCCTGCCACCATGGGGCAAGTAGAATAAAAGTTGTCGCCCTGGGATGTTGGGGACAGCTGAGCCCGGTAGAGCTGGAAGTTAGGAGCGGAATGTAGGGACCCTGAGCGCCATCATCCCTGGTCCCCCTTTCATTCTAAATATGAGGACACTGAGGCCCAAGTTGAAGCGACTTGCCTAGTGTGTTTAGTGTAAGAGCTGGGTATTGAACTCAAGACTCTGGACTCTTGGCACCAAGTCCTTTGAAGTTGGAAGCAGGGCTTTGGAAGAGTCTCCTCTTGCCTCTGAAGTTTTCCTGCTGGACTTTGACCTTTTGTGATCCCCAGCCCTTACACACAACCCCCCTCCACAGCCCTCTTCCCCGCCCCCCTTCCCCGCCCCCCTTCCCTGCTGTGGGGCGTCCTCGAAGCTCCTCCCCCTCTGCCTTTGCCTTCTCGTACAGCCTGCAATTTAAGTAGGCATTTATTCTGCGGGGTTCAGGACCCAGTACCTCAGAGTTGGACTTTGGTTGTCCCAGCCTGATGTCTACACTTCCTGTGCCCAAGTTTGCCGAGTGGGCTCACCCAAGACTAGAGGCTGGGCTTGGGGAAGTCCTGGAGGAAAAGTTCCTCTCCTGGCACACATCACTGTCCTTTTCCCTTGTCTTCTTTCCACAGCCCCTTGGGAGGCTCCAGGGGGCAAGATGGGAGGGGCCTGAGCGCCACCTCCTCCCATTTGACAGAGGCAGAAACTGAGGCCCAGGCAGGGGAAGTGGCCTGCTCAAGGTCACGCAGCAAGTTAGAGGTAGCTCACGTGGGCTGGTTGCCAGTCCATCTTCTTGCACAGAGAAGACTCAGTCCTCGAGTCTTGTTCCAGGGGTGGAAGGGCAAGGTGGGTCCTGAGCATCTTTTCTTCTCCCAACTCAACTTGGGGTTTAGCTCTGTCTTAGGGTTGGGGCTGCCCTCCTCCTCCTCCCTTCCCCAGGGTTTCCTTATCTTAAAAAAGGACTAATGTATGCCACGCAGCTCAGTGCTTTCCAAGTAGTGTAGCCTGAAGCAGGCACAGCGATTAACCCCTCCACCCGCCCGCATCAGAGATGTGAGATCAAGGATCATCATTCCTTCAGCCAGTCACATAAGACATTTATTGAGGACCTGTCGCGTACTAGGCACCAGTCTAAGCCCCAAGGATATGTCCCTCAGAGAGCTGGCATTCTGCAGAGGAGACACACAGTGAATGAGGAAATATAGACAGATGCCTGTGTGCTCTGCAGAAATAGAACTGTAAGGTGCCAGAGAGGGACAGCACCGGAAAAAGTAGCCAGAGAAAGCCTCTTCCAAGAGGAGCCATATCTTGGTCTTAGGGTTCTGGTGTGGAGGGGCTTCCCGCACTGAATGGAGGCAGACCTTAATTTAAACTTTTAAAGGCCCCCTGCTGGCTGTGAGCGAGGGAGGAGCCTGGCTGTTTCCTAACAACCAGAGGGCTGACCACTCTTTCTGGAGGTGGAGCCTTTGTCAGTCTTCCGTGGGGTCCTGCCAGGGTCTTTGGAGTTGAAAGTCACTGGCCTGTTGCCTCTGGGCCAGGGGAAGCCTCTCCAGAGACCCAGCTCACAGGGAGGAGAATCCAGAACAGCCCAGGGAGGAATCTTCTAGGATTTGGAGAGTCTTCCAACCTAAAAAGGAAGAGTTATGATCTTGGCACTGGGACTCTGTGGGTCTTTGGCCACACATGCACACCCCCATGTGGTCTCAGTGTCCCCATGTGTGACGGAAGCTCCCAGCTTGGGCCACAGGAGCCTCAGGGGTGTTTGGCGCCAGGTGCTTTCCTGTGCACTAGTAGGGAGGGCAGGTTGGGGTGGTCGTGCAGCAGCCAAAGTTTGGGTTCTCTGGGTTTGTGGGGATCTGGTGGGAGTCCCTGGGTTGAGTTTGTGTGTTGGGGAACACCTGTCTGCAGAGGGGATTTGGGGCTGAGGTCCTTTGGACGTACTGTCCCGGGAGTGGTTATAGGGACAACTGTGGGTCTCATCGTGTATGCTTCTCTCTCTTCGCAGGGTAAAGTCGAATACCTGGTGAAGTGGAAAGGATGGCCCCCAAAGTAAGGCTCCTTTGTGTCTGTCTGTCCGTCTACCTGTACATCCCTCCACCCGCCTTTTGCCCCCTCCCTTGGCTAGCTTTTAGCTCCAGCTGCTCTTGTAACTGGGCAGCTGACCTTGATTAGATCATCCTCTTCTCTGGGCCTCAGTTTCTCCTCTGTTAGCTGAAGGGCTTGGAGCACAGGCAGGTCAAGGTGAGTCTCCAGTTTTTTTCTCATTCTGCCCCCTCAGTGTTGGGACCCATCTTCTGGTTGCAGCCTCCCCTCTCCTTCCTGCTCTCCCTCCCTCTACTTTTCTCAGCACCAGAGATGGCCCCTGGCCAGAAGGAGGGGCCTGACCCCAGCAAGTGCAGTGCTGGGTGTGTGGGGGTCCAGCAGTGGAGCAGGAATCCTCAGTGCCAGGCAGCTGGGAGCAGAGCCTGAGTCCACCTTGCCTGTGGCAGCACTTTCCAGTCTACAGAGCAGGTTCCCATACAGCCTTGTGAGGGAGGTGTGATCGAGCCCTCTCAAGATGATGAGGAAATAGGCTCAGAGAGGGTAAGCAGCTTGCCTTAGGTCTCACAGCAAGTGCAGGCAGAGTTGGGACTTGAACTAGGCCTTTCTGTCTTCAGGGACCTCCTCTGTTCCTTCCGGACCTCCCATCTCAGAGTTGGGGGCAGGGAGGTCAGACCTGTCCTGCTGAGGCCCAATCAGGAACCAGTCACCAACTAATCACCTCCCAGCAGGGAGTCGTTGGGAGGAGGAGGGAATGAGCTAGTCTTGAGGCCTCCTCATTGGTCTGTGGGTGCCCCACCCCCTGCCCTGCCTCCTGGAGACTGAGTCCTGGAAAGCCCCTCTGCCCAGAGCCTCTGCTGTCAGGGGCAGGGGCTTTTTGCTGTGTTGGTGTTGGGGGCTGACCTGGTATTGGGTCCTGGGGGCATTCTGGGGAGATGGTAGGAGAGACAGCAGAGGGGAAGACAGCACATCGTGCCTCAGCTTCCCTCCATGCAAAATGGGTTCAGGTCCTGCTCTCCTCTCATAGGCTACTTGGCCTTGTGGGGTAAAAGGCCTGGGCACATGTTCAGGCATCCTGATGACTGGGGTCGGTGGCTGGCATGTAGACAGTATGGTCATACACTCTCACTCCCACCGCCACCCCTGTTCTCCCTCCCCAGATACCCTTGGAGACTGAAGGAGGATCCCCTCCTCCACTGGGCTGATCAGAGGTGGCATTCTGGCTTGGGTGAAGGGTGCAGTAAAGGGAGCTGCCCAGAGTGGCAGCAGGAGCACCAAGTCTCTGGGCATGTCCTATTAGCTTCTGCGCCAGGAAAGCATCACACCCGAGCTGTGGTCACCAGCTTGTTGGCCTTCAAGGCACTGTTGGCTATTTTTCCTCCTTTAGAGACTCCATCCTTTGAGGGATTTCCTTCTCTAATCAGAGCCCTTTATTAATGAAGAGTCCCTAGATGCAAATGCATCTGCCAATCAGAGTTTCAATCAGGAGGGAAGGAACTAAGGCTCCAAGAGCAGAGTCCCTTGATGTTTCTGGTGGCCTGTGCCCCTGACCCAGGGGCCCATTGGTTTCATAACATGCTGAGACCACCAGATGGGCCCTCAGGACTGCCTTTTGTGACCCCTAAGGGTTCTGGAAACCCTGTTTGACCCGATGACCTGGGGACACCTTCTGTCCCACCCCCGTTTGGTCCTGAGTTCCAAGCCTGGCAGCCCACCCAAGAGCTGTGAGACCTTTGGTTTTCCCCAGCCAAGAAAGGGACCTAGGGTGTTCCATTCATCATAGGAGCTCAAAGTATCCTTATAAATTATTTAGATCAGTCCTCTCATTTTTCAGAGGGGGAAACTGAGGCCCAGAGAGGGGTGGTCATTACAAGAATATAACTGCCAACCCCATGCAGTGTTGGTGCCCACTTCATGCCATCCGAGGTGCCGCTGTGGTATGGGCATGAGGCAGGTATGGCTGCCAGCCATCCCCTCCTCACTTGGGGGAAAACAGAGGTTCAGTCCCAGGAGAAGCAGGGGAGCCAGCTGTCTTTAGTCCTCCTCCTCAGGGGCCTTGCTTGGAGAAGAGGCTGAGACGGAGGGCAGGAGTAGGCAGTCGGACTGGCTGCATCGTCCAAGCCTGGGAGCCTTGGCTGGGCAGTGCCAGCCTGGGCTGGGGGGAGTTGTTCTCCTGCTCAGCAGCCACCCTTCTCACCTCTGGGCAGGGGGACTTACAACAGTAACTAACCATGACTTTAAATGAACACTCACCCTGTGCTGGGCCCTTGTGAAGCCATTATATGCCTTGCCTGTTTTCTCTCCCCAACAGGCAAATGACTGCCCTTCCTCCCCAGCAGACGTGGCAGAGGGCTCTCTTGCTTCTTCTGGAAGGCAAATGGCACAGGGAGGGGCCAGGGGCACAGGGCAGGGGATGTTAGATTGTCAGCTACAGGTGCTCCCTGCACCTCAGAAACCTCCAAGATACCCCACTCTCATTTCAGCCTGCCCAGGACCTGGTGTTCCCCCTTTGGGAATACCTTCCTTTCTTCCCCACTAGTGAATGCGACCCCAAGTTCTAGGAAGGACTGGCTCCATGGATCTTTAGTAATGATATCAGTGGCACAGCAACAACCAGGCTGCCAATCAATAAGCCCCCATTATGAGCCAGACATTGGCCCATTTAATTGCCACTTAGCAACCGTTTTACAGATGGAGACACTGAAGCCCACAGCAGAGAGGAGCCCTTGCCTAGGGTCAGACAGCTGGGAAGATCTGAACTACCTGAGTTGGGCTTGTGGGCCTACCTCTGTGATACACAGCCAGCTCCACCAAAGGTGACCAGCGTTTCTTGTCTGTTGGCCTTTGGCCAGTTCAGTGGGAAGTGCTCAGGCTTTGGAGCCAGACCATCCTGCCTTTGAATTCTGGTTGTGTGGATTTACCAGCTGTGTGACCCAGGGCAAAGCCTTCAACCTCTCTGTGCCTCCATTTCCCCATCTGTAAAATGAGGCCCTGGCCCCACAGGGCCCTGCTGAAGACCACCTGACATGGGATAAGATTCATTAACACCCTGCCAGGGCGGAGAAGGAGCTCATTCCTCCTCTGAGGTTGGGGTTGGGACTGGCAGACTTCTGCACACTCCAGGCTTTTGAAATTGATTTAATTGCTTTGATTATGTACCACACTGGTGGAAGTGTTTTACTTAATGTATCTCCTCCTCGCAACAACCCTGAGCAACAGGGATGGTGGGTAGCCCCGCTTTAGGATGAGACCACGGAACAGTGAGTCACTAGAGCAAGGCCGCACCCCACCGTCTGGACCTGAGCCCGATGCGGTGTTTCTCCTTCGAGAACTTTAAATTACGGAGTGAGGGAGGGGCCCTGCGGGTCCGTGGGCGGTTCCACCGGCCCCAGCGCCCCAGCTCCGCAGCGCGCCCCGCCAGGCCGGCTGGGGGTGGGGGTCCTGCGCCCGCTGGCGCCCTTCCCCTTCCGTGCCCGGTCCCAGTAGGGCGGGACCTGCGCAGCGCGGAGCTCAGGCCCGGCGGCCCGAGCTTGTTTACCGGGCCGGGGGCGGGGCGGGAGGTCACGTGGCCGTGTTTATCTCGGAGCCGGCGCGCGCTGTCCCCGCCTCCGCCCCTTGGTTGGCCGGGTAATCCCGGCGCGCGCCCCTGCCGATGCTTGAGTGCGCGCGCGCGGCCGCCCGGGCTTGGGGGCGGGGCGGGGAGGGAAGGGGCGGGGCCTTCCATCTCCCACTGGCGCTCGCCTGTCGCCCGCCCGGTCCCCGGTGTTTCGCGGCTGTGAGCGGTGCGCTCCCGGCCTGCCTGCGCCGGCTGTTCGCGAAGCTGCTTCCCCTCGGCGGGCCTCCACCTTGCGGGGCTGGGGTCCGAGAGGTTAAGACCCTGTGCAAGGCCCCCACCCCACCCCGGCGCAGAGCCGGACCAGGCCTCCGGCTGCAGGGTCTGAGCCGGTCTGACCCTGTTATTGCAGACTCCTTGTGCGGCGGCTCCGTGCCAGGCCCCGGCCAGACCCGGAGGACCGGGGCGGTCAGGCAACGCTGCTCTCCCAGGGTGTCCCCGCAGGCAGAGCGTAGCTGAGAGCCAAACTGAGTTCCAGCCACGGACTGGCCACTGCCCAGCTCAGTACCGTGGGCAAGTTGCTTGTGCCTCTGCTTCTTCATCTGTAAAATGGGGGTAATAATTTAAGAACCTACCTCGTCAGAGTACCGTGCAGGAGGCACCAGTTCCTAGCGATCGTCCGCGCACCTGCTGTCGTGGTGGCACTTGTGCTTCAGATGAGGAAATTGAGGTCAGAGAAGGTAGGGGCTCGCCAGGAATCACACAGCAGCTACATCAGCAGGAAATCGGCAGGGCAGAGAGGACTAGCTGCCGTAGAGACATTTCAGCGGCCAGAGAGAGGGTGAGGCAGACCACGCAGGAGGACACAAAATTCCCCTTCTTACTAGTTATGGGTGAGGAAATGCAACTGCTGTTCTGGGGAGGAAAGTTTAGAGTCTCCGCCAGCCTCTGGTTGCCGATACTGTGGTTTGGGCTTCAGTTTCACTTTCAGCATTTCTGCAGGGGTGAGCGAAGGCTGCAGGGGCTTCCACAGCCCTTCCCACTGAGGTGGCCGCTGGGCCTGCACTGGGCTCTTTGGGGAGGTGTTGGCTTTGCCTGCTGGGGCGCTGCTGGATCTATCCATAGTTATGGCCAAGCGCAACTGTAAGGCCCAGGGAGGCAGCAGAGGGCAGGGCTAGTCCTGCTGGCAGTGGGACAGCTTGGGAGGGATGTCAGGGAAGCTACAAGGATCTGTCTGTTAAAGGACAACTAGGAGTTCACCGTGGGGACAGGCACTCCAGGAGGAGCGCGCTTTAAAGGCAGAGCAGGCACAGAGGAAAGGAGGCCTGACGTGGGGACGCGGGAAGGCCCGTGCAGTGCTCAGGGCATGGCCTTCGTTGCCACGTCCACAGAGCCCACGCAGGCATGACACGAAGGAGCCGTGCCTGCGTGTTAGCAGAAGAGAGGAGGAAAGCATCTGTCCTCAGGCAGCTTGTTGCTCCAGACTGGACTAGTGTTAAGTATCACAAGAGATGTCCCAGGAACTTAAGTTAAAGGCTTTAGCTCAGCAGACTGGGAGGATGCAGGGGCAGGCTCTGCCCGGGCTCCTCTGCTGCCTAAGCCCTCCCTACACCCACTCACCTTCCTTCTTACCCAGAGAGCCTCCAGCCGGGATCAGAGAACATTGCTTTTGTGTATATATGTATTTTATATACATGTATATTTTATTTATGTTTGCATATACAGTCATATTTGACTTAATGACAGGGATACGTTCTGAGAAATTCCTGCTTAGGCAATTGTGTCATTGTGTGAACAGCACAGAGTGTACTTTTACACACCGAGGTGGTGTAGCCTACTACACACCTGGGCTGTATGGTGTAGCCTGTTGCTCCTGGACTGCGGACTTGCAGAGCATGTTACCGTGCGGGACGCTGCAGGGAATCGTAGCCCGATGGTGAGTGTTTGTGTATCTGTGTATACCTGAACAAAGACACAATAAAAACACAGCATAGAAGATAAAAAATGGCACACCATAGGGCACTTACCATGAATGGAGCTTGCAGGACTGGGAGTTGCTCTGAGTGAGTCAGGGAGTGAGTGGTGAGTGAATGTGAAGGCCTAAATTTAAAAAGAATTTTTTTTTACTCTTTTTTAATAACACTTGGCTTAAACCACAAATGCATTGTACAGATATACAAAAATATTTTTTCTTTATATCCTTATTCTATAAGTCTTTTTCTGTTTTTAAAATTTTCATTTTTATTTTTTTACTTTTAAAACTCTTTTGTTAAAAACTAAGACAGAGGCCGGGCGCGGTGGCTCACGCCTGTAATCCTAGCACTCTGGGAG
>VBSM01003169.1:29747251-29759535 GCA_008086735.1 Cheirogaleus medius | reverse complement strand
TTTCTATTTTTTATAAGGACAGGATCTTGCTCTTGCTCAGGCTGGTCTCGAACTCCTGAGCTTAAGCAATCCCACCTCAGCCTCCCAAAGTGCTAGGATTACAGGAGTGAGCCACCTCGCCTGGTCTGGAGCTGGGATTTCTGAGCTCTGACCTGTCTCCCTTGGCTACCTCCTAGCTGGGTGGCCCTGGGCAAAATCAGTGTCTCACCTCTGCCAGTGCCCGTGACCGTTGCCTTTCACTGCGTGTGCCCAGCCTTTCTGCCCCCCTGCCAGAGAGCAGCCCCAGGTCCTCTGCCTCTCCCCGGCCCACCAGACCTGTACAGAGTGGGACCATTTTGCAGAATCGTTTGTACCTGGCCCCTTACGGCAGCCTCCTGAGACAGGGATGCAGGTCTCGCTGGGCGGATGAGGAAACGGAGGCCCTGGTGGGTCAGGGGACCTCGAAGGAGTCTTGTAGCTGGGAACTGGCAGGACCAGGACTCGGCCAAGGCTCTTGACTCCGGGCCAGGTGCTTTTCTGCTGCCTCTCGTTGCTGGATTCTCACCGCTTCTCCCCCAGGAGGCTTCCTGCCACTGATTCCAGGACAAGTTTTCCTCATTCTTTCTTTTAAAAATCAGGGTGTCCCTGTCCCATGGCTTCTTTCTGCCTTCTGTTGCATGGTGGAGCCTTGGTCCAACAGGGCTGTTACACGTGGGAGAATCCTGGGGATGTCGCAGAGTGTGGTAAGGATGGCAGGGGCAGGTGACAGGGCCTGGGGTAGACTCCTCCACCAGGTGCCCTTTCCCCTCTCCCTGGAGACGGGAGTCCTGTAGGGTGTGACAGCTCCTGCCCAGAGGATAGCCAGACATTAGGAATAGACACCATGGGGCTCACTGGTTTGTGCTGAGCTAAGATCGAGAGAATGGCCCAAGGTCACACAGCCAGGAAGAGGCGAGGGGTGGATCCTGACTTCTGCGTTCTTGCCGCTGTCCACGTGGCCTCTGTTGCGGGGCTACAGAAAGTGTGGATGGAACTGAAGCAGGAGGCAAAAGGAAATGGCTCTGAATCTCCCCACCACTTCTTGCACTGTTGTTTGGAGTCTCTGGTTGTGTTGTGTATGTCGTGTGTGACTTTAAGCATCCTCAAGTTGTGCCTTGTGTTCGTGTGTTTCGATATATGGGGAAAGCACCCAGCAGAGAGTCGGGCATCTACTAGGCACCAATACAGGCTAATTTTCTTCCCGTCCCCCGACTAGATGGTACAGACAAGGTAGGAGCCTGTCCTCTCCCAAGTTCACATAGATCGCACACGGGAGGCACTCTGGGCCGAGCTGCACTTGCAAAAGCATTTGCCATTCTCATCAGCTCCCCTGGGACAGTCAAGGCAAACTGGACTGACAGGTTTCTACCTGAATTCCCTAAGAGTAGAAACCGGAGCTGCAGTTGTGGAGGGGTCCCCAGCAGTGTGCAGAGCAGAGCCCTGATGTGGCCCCGGAGCCCAGTGATGGCTCACATGTTTTTGGAGACGCTGCATGAGTCCTGCCTCAGTGACAGAGACCAGTGTCCTCCCCGTTTGTCAGATGGGAAGACCAGGGCCCTGGGAGTCGAGCATCTGACCCCATTGCTGTGGCCCCAGCCGAGCAGTGGGGATGATCGGTGGACGGTCTGGAGGGCGTGTCCCCTTCCCAACAGGCAGCAGAGGGCGGGCAAAGTGGACGCCTTGCTTTCTCTTAGATGTCACCCGTGTTTCCTTTTCTTCTGCTGCCTGCCTCGCACCCCAGGGAGGAGAGAGACCGAGCGTCGGGGTATAGGAAGAGAGGTCCGAAACCCAAGCGGCTTCTGCTGCAGGTAACCGGCCTGCCTTTGCGCCTCCTTCCTCTCCTTGCCCCGCCACGGGCCCCACCCCTGGGGCCCACCTACCCTCCCCAGCTCCCCCCCGGGCACTGTGGCCTGGGCACTCGGTGCGTAAGCTGTGAGGGAAGGAGTTGAGAAAAGCCTGAACGTGGGGCTGGTGCCTGGGGACGACAGCCTGGTGGGCGGTGCCGTGGGGGGAGGCGGGGTGGGCACGTGGCTAACAGAATCCTAGAATTCCCAGAGCTTAGAATCTTGCTTTGAGAAAGGCTTGAAAGCTTTGAGCTTTTTAATGCTCAAAATCCCCAGACACAAAATTGTAATACTTGAGAACCTCAGAAACATAAACTTTAGAATTGAGAAAACATGGGATCCTGGAATTTTAGGAAAAAAAACAGAAACTCTTAGAATTTTAGAACGATAGCCTTGGAATATCAGACTCCCAGAAACCTATCATTTTTGCATGGGAAGATACCTACAGAGCCTCTTTTTCCAGTCTTCTGTCTAGTCTCTGCAACCTCCCAGGCTACCCACCTCTTAGGTCTTGGGAGCATTTTGCTGACTTTGGTGTTCTGCGGTGAAAAGCAAATGGGGTTTGAAGCAGTGCAGTTACAGGTTGAGCATCCCTAATCCAAAGTTGGAAACGCCTCAGAATCTGAACCATCTTGAGCGGCAACATGACGCTCAAAGGAAATGTTCATGTGATTGTAGGCAAGTCTCTTCTCTTATAAAATGGAGGTGATAACAATACTGTTCTCCTTAACTTAATAAGGCCCACTGGGTAGGGTACTTGAATCCAAAGCATCAGCATGCTTGGCCCGTGTGCATGCGAGCCATGCCAGTCCTCCTGGCCACACCTTACTGTAGGCCCTCACGGCTTTCACCAGGGTGGGCCTCCCTTCTCAGTGAGTGTGCCCGTCGGGTTTGGTGTGAATCGGGTCTAGGAAGGGAAGTGACATCTGCCAGCCATGTGTGTGCCAGGCCCTGTGTCTGGCATGTTTCACAGATGAACACATTTCATCCACGTGCCAAACCTACAGGGCAGGCGTATGAGTTGCCTCTCGTGTATAATACATTACCCCTCTAACTTAGCAACTTAAAGCAATAAACATATATTATTTCACATGGTTTCTGTGGGTCAGGAATCCGGGGGTGCTTTAGCTGGTTCTTTAGTGGTTCTAATGTGGGTTCCAGTCAAGATGTCGGCTGGAGCCGCAGTTAGCCAGAGGCATGACTGGGGCTGTAGGCTCTGCCCCCAGGCGGCTGCTCATGGGAGGCAGTGCTGGCCATGGTGGGGCTGGCTCCAACCCACGTGGCCCCTGCACTGGGCTGCGGGAGTGTCCTGACAGTATGGCCACTAGCTTCCCCAAGGCAGGTGATCCGAGAGAGAGCAGGGAAGAAGCCACAGTGCCTTTTATGAGCTAACCTCAGAAGTCACACACCACGGTATTCCTCGTGGGAAGCAGCTGCGTGCAGGTGTGAATTCCAGGAGGCGGCTGTCCCTGGGGACCACCTTGGAGGCTGGTCACTACAGCCCCATCACCGTTTCGCTGATGAAGATACTGAGACACAGGGAGGCTAGTGGTTTCCTCAGAGTCACACGGCAGAAGCTGACTCTTGGCCCTGCGTCCCTTCCAGTAGCTGCAATTGTCTCGTGATGAGGTGGTGAAGGACAAGGAAGAAGGTGCCTTGCAGAATGGTAGAATTTACTGGGCTCCCGCTGGCCTGCCGGCAGGGTGGGAAGAGTGATTTTGAATGAGCTGCCTATGGGACCCACCTCTCAGCCCTTGCAGTTTCCCCAGCCCCCCCAGTTCAGCCCTCCTCCCATCCCACAGCGACCCACACCCTGGGAGCCGTGATGCCCTGAGCAGGCTGATGTGTCATCTCTGTCTCCAGCTTGGAGGTGTTCAAGCTCATAGGCCCCATCTAAGGTCTCGCTCTCTTCCTGGAGCTCTTGGCCTCTGGTGACAGGTGGCAGTAGAAGGTACTGTCCCAGAGCGATCTAGGATCTCCCAACATCTTGGCACCAGGGATCTTTCTTAGATTCATGTAAATTCTCCCAAAGTCAGTAAGATAAATGCCCACATTATAAACTCCAGCCCTTGCATGGAGACGAACGTGCCCTCTAGCTCTGTTTCACCAAAGGCGGGGTGGGGCGTCAGCTGAGGCCTGGACCCCAGGGAGGGGGTGGCCTGGAGGGATCAAGAGGTGTGCCTATGGAGTGCTGTCCCTGCAGCTGGGTGACATGGGGCACCCCAGGGTCCTGTGTCCCTTGGTCGGCTTGCCCCAGGGTGCTCCAGAGCACACCCTTTACCGCTCTGCTCTCTGCCCTGCCCCACGTCTCCCCACAAGCCGGCGCTTTCAGCTTTGGAGGTTCTTTAATGAGCACTGATGCCCTTCCAAAAATGAAGAACAACGCCTTCGTAGGTGATTTGTTTCCCATTGGTCAGTCTTCAGTTTGCACCTTTGTGTGCCCCTCTGCTGCACATCACAGGACAGGCCCGGTGGCCCCAGCCCCAGGGAGACGAGGCTCATCGAGGGCCCTGGCGCCGGTCAGGGGCCACTCTGGGCTGGGTGGAGGGCAGTGACACTGGCCCTGCGTGGGAGCTGGGAGGAGTCGCGTGGGCGGATGTGGGCTCCGGTGGGAGGAGCAGCATGAGCAGAGGCGTGGCCGCGGGTGGGAGGTGGGGCTGACCCGAGCTGCCCTGGCTTGCCCCCGCAGCGACTGTACAGCATGGACCTGCGGAGCTCCCACAAGGCCAAGGGCAAGGAGAAGCTCTGCTTCTCCCTGATGCGCCCACTCGGCAGCGGGAGCCCCGAGGGGGTGGTCAAGGCGGGGACACCTGAGCTGGTGGACAAGGGCCCCTTGGTGCCCACCCTGCCCTTCCCGCTCCGCAAGCCGTGCAAGGCCCACAAGTACCTGCGGCTCTCACTCAAGAAGTTCCCGCCCCGCGGGCCCAACCTGGAGAGTCTCAGCCATCGACGGGAGCTCTTCCTGCAGGAGTCACCGACCCCAGACGTCCTGCAGGCGGCCAGCGAGTGGGAGCCCACCGAGCAGCCCCCCGAAGAGGAGGGTAAGGCAGCCCAGGCCCAGAGACCCTCACAGCTGGAAAGGTCCCTGTGGGTCATCAGGTCCAGAGCGTGCCGTGAGTGCTTGTGAGGCCACGGTGGGGACGGTCAGGCCTGGACGCAGGGCTGACACCTAGCCCAGAGCTCAGTCTTTCCTCCTGCTCTTGACGAGCTGTGTCTAGCCTTGAGCTAGGCCCCGAGCTGGCTGGAGACGCAGAGGGGAGGACCTTGTGGGGAGGTGGCTGGGGGGGTCTGCATGCTGCCTCCCACTCCCACCTGCCCACCTTATCAGCAATGCCCCGTCTGCCTCTCTGTGTCTCATGGCTGCAGCGGAGACAGACCTGGCCGAAGGGCCCCCTCCCTGGACACCTGCGCTCCCCCCAAGTGAGGTGACCGTGACTGACATCACCGCCAACTCCATCACCGTCACCTTCCGAGAGGCCCAGGCGGCAGAGGGCTTCTTCCGAGACCGCAGCGGGAAGTTCTGAATCACCGTTTTTTACTCTTCTTAAACTGTTTTCTTTTGGGCTTGGGGTGGGGACTTCCAGAGACGGGGAGGGGTTGGGGGTGGGGTAATTATTTTATTTAAAAAAAAAACCCCGAGCAGAAGAAGTGGGGAAGATCCTCTGACCCTGCCCCTTCCTCTGCAAGGGACTTTTACAGGGAGGCCTCGGGCAGGGACTGGCGGGCTGGGCGTTGCTCTGGGAGTTGGGGCATCTCCCCAGGGCAGGACGGGGACAAAGCCACTTGCCTGGGACACCTCTGTCCTCGTTCTCTAGAGATGCAGCAGCTGGCTCTGGGAGTGACAAGAGCGTCGGGAGGCCCAAGCCCGCTCCCTCTAGCAGCCCGCCTCAGCCATCTGGCTGGTTTCCCCTTCCCATTTTTTTGATCGGGTCTTTGTTTTGAACTTTCCACTCCAGCTTTGTGGTGAGCTGTGGAGGCTGTCTGTGACCAGAGTGACTGGGTCAGCAAGCTGGGGCAGGAGGAAGGGATTGAGATTGCTGGGGCCTGTCCCCTCCCCTTCAGAGAGGTTTCTGCCCTTCCCAGGGAGGAGGCTGCCAGCCGAGACCCTTCTGCTGAGAGCTCCACCCTCCCCATCACCTGGCCTGTGCAGAAACACGTGACGCCCAGCCCCACAGGTGTGCAGCGTGTGTGTCCACCTGCCCCATGAATTTGTGTGTGTCTCCAGACATGTCCACATGGGCCTTGCAAATGTGCTTTAGAACCTGACCAGGTGAATATGGGGTGATTCACAGCACTGAAGAACTTGCCACGACACCCCACACTCACCCCACCTTGCATGCACATCACGTGATAGGATCTATGCTGACCTGGTTTGCCTGCAGCTGTCAGCGGAGGGCAGGGGTCTAGCCGTGGGCACGAAGACATCTCTGCTGCAGGGATGCAGATGTGGTTTTGCGGTTATGCCCGGCTAGGTTGCAGGTGTGCAGGCCTCTGCCAAGTTGGGCCGATGTGTCAGCACAGGCTCCAAGACACTAGGGCCCTGTCTTGCCTCCCCAGGGGGGTTCTTGTTCTTTCTGACTCAGGTTACTTTTCAGCCCTTCTGACTCCCCTCTTCTTCTGCCCTCCCTCCTACTCGGCCAACCCAGATGTGGTGTGGGTGTGGGCAGTCAGGGAGAGAGGGAGTAGCCCACCACCTTCTCAGGGCAGCCCCCAACTCCTGAACCATTCCTCCTTCCATTCTGTGTCCCTTCCCCATCCAACCGAAATGCCACAGCTGGGGCTGACCTTGTTTCCTTGTGGGGGGACCTCTGCCATGTCTTCCTGAGGTCAGGCTGCCTCGTATGGTGGGTCAGGCTGTGCACAAGCCCTGGCGAGGGGCTGTGTCTGCCAGGAGGAGGGACGCTTGTTCGCTAGCTTGTACGAGGTACCCTGTGGACTAGTAGCTTCCCTGCCAGTGAGGAGTGACTTTTCCCTCCATCCCAGTCCTGTAGGGGAGAAAAAGCCAGATTGGGGGCACAAGGGGAGCATGGAAAGGCCAGCACCCCTGTCCTCCCGCTGTCGCCAGAGTCAGGGTGACCTGAACTGAGAGTGTGGCTGGGCTTTGAAACCTGCCTGCCCTCCCCAGCATGGTCCCCCAGCCCTGTGCTGTGTCCTCAGGAAGTCAGCAGGATCTCTGGTGAGGCACAGAGAGGGTGATTCTTCACCCGGCCTCTTCCCCAGTTCCCAAACCAAAGACAGCCTGAGCCCCCTTTCTGTTTGGGGTACTCCGTTGGCAAAATTCCCAAACCCCTGATTCTCTCTCTCTCCCCCCTTCCTCCTTAATCCTTAGTTGTCCAGGGTCAATTCAGTGCTTCCATTGGGGCATGGTCCCCTCTGGGGTGACCTGATTCACCCCCAGCCCAGGGAATTGAACCTAGAGGAACATGTGAGGGTGGGGCAGGAAAAGGAAGGGGCAGCAGGAATCTCACCCACTGGCTGTGGGACCCCGGGGAGGGGAAAGGGAAGCTTGGAGTTTCAGGGGACTCTTCCAGGATAGGGGCCCCCAGCAGAGGTGAAGGTGGTGGAGTTGAGGGGTCTCTCTCCAGTTGGATGTGTTGGCTGTGGCTTTGGACATGGCTGGCAGCTTCCAGTAGAAGTCACAGCCCCCATCCCTCAGGGGACGCGAACCTCTTCCTGCTTCCTGGGCACTTTCAAACAACTGTTTGTGCAATCTGGGTTTGTGGTTTCGGGGGGCTTTTTTGTGGACAAGGCAGTTGTTTTTCTGTCTGTAGCATCAGAAACGCATCTTTCCTCTTACTCAGCCCTTTGTGGCCCTTGGGGGAATCCTGTGGCCCAGGGAGGGCTGAACTCCAGGGTGACCTGGAGCGGGTGGGCCAGAGATGCCCAGCTCAGGGCAGCATGTGGCTCATGGGCTGCTGTGAGCCAGGAACAGGCTGTGGGCTGCTGCCTGCCCCCCTGCAGGACAGGTGACTTCTATGACATCACCTGTGGGTGTGGCTGCACAGGCCTCCCCCCAGCCTGGCGTGTCCCAGCGGGGGCAAGGTAGACAGTGACCTCCCACTCCCCCCCCACAGCCCCCCGCAGAAGGCCAGTACTCCTAGGGGCGGGGGAGGGTTAGACAGCATCCGACCACCTGCCTTTCTTCCCCAGCCCCACCCCGTTTTGAATGTAGAGACCGGTAGGTACCTTTTCTTTTGTGGTGGGGTGGCGTGGGGAAAACGTTCCCCCACCCCGCGTGGCCACTTGCACTGTGTGGCCGAGCCCCGCCGGGCTCCAGGACTGTCACTGCTCTTAGGGGGATAGTCCCCAGTGCCAATTTCCTCCTCTCCTCTTGCTCCGGGAAGGCGCTAGGCTTCTGTGAGGTGGGTACGGTTGTGCTTTACACGTGGCCCGGCGCGGCCTGCAGGTCCCAGCACAAGAGCGCTTCCTTTGCACAGACGAGCTGAGCTCGGTTCAGACTCGATGAATGTATCCGGGAGGGCGGGCCGAGTCGATCCGAGCACATGCCTTTCCCGAGCGAGCGTGCTGGGGAGAGCCAGCGGACGTAGAGCGCGGTTTTATTTTTGTACTGACGTTGGTAAGAGATGTATAGCATCTATTTATTTAGATGATTTATCTGGTAAATGAGGCAAAAAATTATTAAAAATATATTAAAGATGATTTAAAAAAAAGCTCATGGACATTTGATCATTGCTTCTGATGGCGTCCTCGCTGTGCCAAGGAAAGAGTGCCGGCCCCTGGTGCTGCCTCGGGTTTAGGTCCCAGGTCTGCTAGTCACTGACCGTGATTTTGGGCAAGTCATCTTGTTTTTGAGCCCCATGGACATACAGTGAAGATTAACTGAGGTGACGGGAACTGGGAGTGTCACTGGTGGGGCCACCAGCCTGGTCTGAGCAGTGCGCCCTCAGAGGCCTGGACATGCTTCTGACCTCTTCACCTTCCCTCCGAGTCCCCCCAGGAGTATTCTGTTTGAGGATCTTGGGGAGTCAGCATCCCCAGTCTCTGCAGTCGCAGGGCTGTCATGGGCAAATGCTCACCTAGCGTTTATTCAGCCGAGCTGAGCACACCTGTCTGGACACAGAGACAAGTGGTCAGAGCAAAGATGTGAGAGCTGGGGGTGTCCTGCGGGCACATCTGCATTTGATGCTGCACCAGCGGCAGCCCAGGGGCTGGAGGGAGCGGGCAGGGCTGGAGGGCGGCGGAAGAAGAGTGAAGAGGCTGTTGCAGCCGTCCAGACGGAGGTGGTGGTGGTGACAGCGGGGTCAGTGTTGGTGAGAGAGACATGGATAGCCTGGGAGTGTGTGTAGGTGGGGCATCATCAGGATGTGGCCGGTTTGCTGAGAGGGCAAGGAGAGTCAAGATCCTGCCTGGGTTTCCGGTTTGGGCACCTGGGAGAGAGGAAGATATGGATGGAGGCTGAAGGAGAAGCAGCAGGTTCTGAAGTGTCTTGACTTGGCCACCCTGAAAAGCAGAGCCTCAGACAAGGATTTTCTGTGCAGGGAGTTATTTGGGAGGTGATCCAAGGAGCAGAGGTTGGGGTTAGAGAATGGGTCAGGGAAGGAAGAAAAACCATTACAAGGGTTTATTATTGGGGCCACTCTTATGGGCAATTGGGATGTGATTGTGCCTGAGATCACCTGAGAAGTGTACAAGTATCCCCCAGAATTGTCCCCTCCCGAAGGATGAGGGGAGCATTATCCCTTGAGTGCTGCCTCTCCTGAGTTGAGTGTTGGTCTGGATGTGCTAACCCCGCCCCCAACTCCAGGCTCTGCTATGCCAGCTTCCACCCGCCTGGTACCTCTGCCTGCTGTACTAGAAGAGCCTGGGGTAGAAAGTGAGGACATGTTGCGGCGGAAGCCCACAGGGAACTAACTGTCCTCCCCACCCACCGCTGAAATTCATGAGCCCCCCAGGAGGGGCGCTGGAGGTGTCTGGTACAGTCCACCCCTCGAACTGCTGCGCTTTGCCCTTTTTTTTAGCAATAGGATCTTATTCTGTCGCCCAGGCTGGAGTGCAGTGGCACGATCATAGCTCACTGTAACCTCCAACTCCCAGACTCAAGCCATCCTCCCACCTCAGCCTCCCTGGTAGCTGGGCCTACAGGTGTATGCCGCCATGCCCAGCTAACCTTTTATTTTCTGTGGAAACAGGGTCTAGCTGTATTGCCCAGGCAGGTCTCAAACTTCTGGCTTCAAGTGATCCTCCCGCCTTGGCCTCCCAAACTGTGGGGATGACAGGCGTGAACCACTGTGCCCGGCCGTGCTTTGGCCATTCTTCATAATCCGTTCACTCTTTCACTGAGTCTTCCACAATGCGGCCAGTTCCCGTCTCTAGGAAAGACTTAACACCCGGTAGTTAGTGGGGTGGACTTCAGTCCTCAGTGGGGCAGCTGGCCCCGGGCTGCGACTGGTACATCTGCCACCCCTCCTTCCCCACCCACCTGCCTGCTGGCTGGGCCACTCACCCCAGACGAGACTGGGCCCGCGGACCTGCCCTTGTCGGCTCAGGCTGCGGCTGCTGCGGTTGCCTTGCTGTCACCACTGTGCTTGGACGAACCAAGAGGCGACTCAGCGACCACCCCGAGTTCCAAACTTGCCCACGTTATATGGCAGCAACTCTCACACCTCAGGGTGGACAGGCCAGTTAACCCCGTCGATTTGGCAACTACCTGTTTCTTTTTGCTCGATGATCTCCTACTGGCTCTGAGAACCCAAAGTGACAAGGTGGTAGTTGTAGCTTCAGTTTCTGAGGACTTTCTGACACCATCCCCTGCTAGAGGCATTCCCTCCCCTGGGATGTAGGACCTCTCCTCCCCCAGGCCTGATTCGCAGTGGTACAGAGCACAGATGCTGAAGATGGCTGAGAAGGGCTGACCCGGCTCCCACCCTTGGTTCTTCCTGGACACGGCACCACTGGTTCAGCACGCTTACTACGTCTTGGGGGACCGTGCCCCAACTCCATAGGTGTCGTCCCGAGCTGCTGCTGTAGATAAGCTTTAGTGGGCAGCTCCGTTCTGTTGGGCTGGCGGCTTCTGGGTGGCACCGTGTGTGGCAGGACAAGCGCGTCCCATGGCCAGGCACGTATTATTGTGCTTCCTTCACTATAAAATGGGTCCCTTGATCTAATGCTGTGTTCTGCTGGGTGCAGTGGCTCACACCTGTAGTCCCAGCATCTCGGGAGGCCGAGCGGGGAGGATCACTGAGCCCAGGAGTTGGAGGTTACAGTGAGTTATGATGACGCCACTGCACTCCAGCCTGGCAGCAGAGCAAGATCTTGTCTCCAAAAACAAAGCCAAAAACTGTCAGCAGTTAACATCAGAAAATGGAGCCAGACTCCTCCTTACAGCATCTCCACCCCACAGTGGGCTGTTGTCAGGCCCAGATTTCCAGAAGCATCTCGGCAGTGCATGAGGATGGCACCCAGGGTGCGCTCGTCAATCCAGAGTCACGGGGGAATGCTCTCATGCCAACACCTTCTCCCTTTTATTTTTACCCTTTAAGTCTCAAACCCTCTGGCTGGGCATGGTGGCTCACGCCTGTAATCCTAGCACTCTGGGAGACCGAGGCAGGAGGATCGTTTGAGCTTAGGAGTTCAAGACCAGCCTGAGAAAGTGCGAGACCCCATCTCTACTTAAAAAAAAAAATAGAAATTAGCTGGACAACTAAAAATATATAGAAGAAAAAAATTAGCGGGGCATGGTGGCACATGCCTGTAGACCCAGCTACTCGGGAAGCTGAAGCAGGAGGATCGTTTGAGCCCAGGAGTAGTTTGAAGTTGCTGTGGGCTAGGCTGGCGCCATGGCACTCTAGCCCGGGCAAAAGAGTGAGACTCTGTCTCAAAAAAGAAAGTCTCAGACTTCAAAACCCACTCCCATCTCTGTTCCCCAAGTTCCTGCCAGTACGAGGGCTGTCCATAAAGTATCCAGCCATTGCTAATATGACGAGAGCATAGTACATGGCTGGGCACTTTCCGGACAGCCCTTGCGTATGCCAGCCGGACCTTGCAGTTCTCTTGGTGAGTAAGTTACTTCCTTACGGAGAGAGCGTACTTCCTTGCTCGGCCTATGCTGAAATAACGGGGAGAGGTGAGGCGACTCTTCAGGAGGAAAAGTGTCATCTTTCACGCCTTGGCTGAGGCCTTGTCAGTAGGCAAAGGGGGCTGCTCGTGAGAAGGCAGCTTCCCACGCCAGCTGGGAGAGTTCGGAGGGTTCTGGTGGTCCAGTTTCCCAGACCCTCTACTCCAAATGTTTCCATGCCAGAGCTCGGGTTCTGCACCACCCCCGTCGGGTGCCTGGTTCGAGCACAGAGTGCTGTCATGGCTGTGCGTTCGGTCTCCTTTGCAGCCCTGCCACCCTCACGACGAGACGTTGGGCCTGGTGGTCAGCAGAGCATGCCTGTGTCTAGGGGACATTTGGAGCTCTTT
>VBSM01003169.1:29731896-29747151 GCA_008086735.1 Cheirogaleus medius | reverse complement strand
CGGCCTCCCAGAGAGCTAGGATTACAGGCGTGAGCCACCGCGCCCGGCCCACATTTGGAGCTCTTTAAACACTGTCCTATGAAAAACATTTTCAAGACATGAAATAGTCATGAAAAATAACTATTTTCCAAAACAACCCAGTGAGAAGAGGCCTTCTGGGTCTCACAGCGTGGCCTGAGCTGATGTCGGCTGACGAGAGCTTGCCCTTGTCCTTCCTCCTGCTTTCACGTTGAGCCAATGTCACCCTTCGAGGGCTGGCGCTGCTGCACATCCCAGAGCTTTGTCTTTCTGTGTCCTTGTCCAGTTTGCCGCAGCTGTGCTGAGGCCGCAGTGCAGCAGGGATTGTCCCCACCCCACCTTCCCCAGCGCGGGGGTCCTTGTAGCTGTCCCACTGGCGGGGATCCAGTTCTGAGCACATCCTGAAGATTGGATTCAAGGCCCACGTCCGGTGCCTCTGTCCTGGCTTAGGTATCTGTGAGGGGCTGGATTGTGCCCCCTAAACGCACGTGTTGGAATCCTAGCCCCCAGTACCTGCCATGTGACCCTGTTTGGAGATGGGACTTTATAGGGGTGATCAAGTTAAAGTGAGGTCATAGGGTGAGCCCTAATCCAGTGTGACTGGTATCCCTATGAAAAGGGACAATGTGGGCACAGGCCCACGCTGTGGGATGACCACGTGAAGCCACGGGGAGAAGATGGCCATTCACCGACCGAGGAGAGAGGCCCGGAGCAGAGCCTTCCCTCATGCTGCGGCAAGGAACCAGCCTGCGACACCCTCATCCCAATTCCAGCCTCCGCAGCCACCAGAGAACGACTTGTGTCTAAGTCCCTGAGCGTGGTCCTTTGTTACGGCAGCCCTGGCGGGTTACAACGACGGTGGCCCTGAGAGGAGGCTGGGACTCAGTGCAGGTACTTTATCTGGGCGGTGGCCCTGGGACACGGGAGTGAGGACAGGGAGGGGGCAGTGAGGGAGGAAGAGCGGAGACAAGGATGGGGTATTGAGGTTGCTGTGTGGGAACACGGGCTCGACTGCACCTGGCTTTCTGAGAAGCGTTCACATTGCCCCCTTCAGGGGTCCGACTGTGGGAGGGGCCGGTGGGATCTGGACCCCAGCCCACTGCAGGCGGGAAGGAGGGTGGCCGAGGAAGCGTTGGGAAGGACGGCGAGGTCTGGCTGACCCCGAGCTGCGCAGCGCTGCCCGCTTTGTTAGAGCGCAAGGTGCTCTGCCTGCGAGGAAGAGCCAGCCTCCCTCACCTGCTCACCTGCCTGTCCTTTAGTTCTGTCCAGGTGTGCAGCCAGCCCGCCTGCGCTTCTGGGCGAGGACGGCAGACTGAGCCCCGGCCCTTCTACCTCTCCTCCCTCCTCAAATCCCAGTAAAATGCCAGTTGATCCATCAGTCAACCAAATGGAAGCTGAAATAAGAGAAGGATGGGTAGCAGCGCTGGAAAGCGGGACAGGCCATCCGACCAATTTAAGAAAGGATGCGGAATTTCCAGAAGGCGCACAGGTGGCTGAGGTCAGAGTAGCAGAGGGAACCCTCAGAGCTTCAGGGACAGGGCAGAGCCAGGGCAACAGGTGAGGGAGGGGTAGGATATTTATGAAGGAACACAGGGAGTTTCACCTCAAAATATGGCTCCCTGGGATCATGAGTATTTTGAATTAAAAACCTTTAGATTTCTGCTGAGAATTTCACTGGGTGGGGTGTGGGAACCCTTAGAAATCAGCAGGCTTTGGAAGAGACTTTCCCCCAACCACGGACCCACAAAACCGAGGAGAACAATTGTCCTTGTTCCCCTAGCTGTTATCTCATCAGCCCTAAGGGCAGGGGGCCGAGCATGTAACCACTCCTGAGCAGACCCCTTTACAAGATGATTGTCTTTCATTGTCAGGGAGAATGTTCTCCCTCGTGATCATTTATTGCCCCTCAATAGAATTCTCCGCCCTCCAGGATCCAAGCCCCCATTCTTTCTGTAACCTCAGGAGGGTGTATAGCTTCTGGACTGCGGCGGGATGTTGCGCAATCAATCTATGATTTCCTGGTACACATGGCAAATACATTTGTAATCACTTTCTCTTATTAATTTGCCTTACTGTGAGTTGATTTTTCAGCAAACCTTCCAGGGGTGAGGTCCTTGCTCCCTACATTTACATAGTTTTAAATTACTTCTTCCAGAAAATAATTATTGATTTCAGCAGGAAAAATAGGAACTTCATGGTGGAGAAGCCTGGCAGACATCATCCTAATCAATGAGGTGGAGGTCGTGAGCCGTGGGACAAACCGACGTCATGTGTGGGACGCAGCGTCGCTTCTGTGATGTTCCTCCTGAAGGTGCGTGACCTAATCTAATCGCGAGGGAACATCAGACGAGCCCAAATGCCGGGGCACACTGCACATCACCCCCTTACAAACCACCACTTTGGTTGAGAATACTTTTTTTTTTTTGAGACAGAGTCTCACTCTGTTGCCCCGGCTAGAGTGCCATGGCATCAGCCTCGCTCACAGCAACCTCAAACTCCTGGGCTCAGGCGATCCTTCTGCCTCAGCCTCCCAAGTAGCTGGGACTACAGGCATGCGCCACCATGCCCGGCTAATTTTTTCTATATTTTAGTTGGCCAATTAATTACTTTCTATTTTTTAGTAGAGATGGGGTCTCGCTCTTGCTCAGGCTGGTTTCGAACTCCTGAGCTCAAACGATCCGCCCACCTCGGCCTCCCAGAGAGCTAGGATTACAGGCGTGAGCCACCGTGCCCGGCCTGAGAATACTTTTTGAATTTATAAAAGAAAAAGGAAGAAAAGAAAAATATTCTGTCTAGGAACACTTAATGTTTCTTCACTTTGTGTAGCTTCTATTTTTGCGTTGCTTATTAAAGTTTTAAAATGTTATTCATAAAGTGTACATATTTCTTCTTAGGGCTCTTCCTAGACATTTCATGATTTTTGTTACAATGGAGAACAGCATCCACACACGTCACTAGTTTATAGGACACCCATTTACACACAGTTGTGTCAGTCTCTTGGGTTTCTGCAGCAAAGTGTCAGTAACGGGTTGGCTGTAAGCGCTGGAGGCTGGAGTCTGAGATCAAGGTGTGGCAGTGCTGCCTCCGAAGGCGCTAGGGGAGGATCTTTCCCGGAGTCCTCTGCAGGTGGCTTTTCCCTTCAGGTGTTGCTGCCAATCCTTGGCATTCCTTGGCTTATAGACACATCAGTCCAATCCCTGCCTCTGTGGCATATGGCATTCTCTGTCTCTGTGTCTCATCTCTTCTTATGAGGACGTCAGTCTTACTGGGTTCATGATTAGGCCTACCCTAATCCAGTATGACCTTGTTTTAACTAATCACATCCTGAACTTCCCTAATTCCAGATAGAGTCACATTCTGAGGTTCCAAGAGGGACACACATTTGGGGGGAGGATACTATCCAACTCAGTACATACATATTAGTAAAAACTTTCTTGGTTGGGCGCGGTGGCTCACACCTGTAATCCTAGCACTCTGTGAGGCCGAGGCGGGAGGATCGCTTGAGCTCAGGAGCTGGGGGCTGCAGTGAGCTAGGATGACGCCGTGGAACTCCACCCAGGGTGACAGAGTGAGACTGTCTCAAAAAAAAAAGAGACTGAAGCCCTCTCCACACTCCCTCACTTTGTATTAAAACAAACAAACAAACAAAAAAAACTTCATTGCATGTGTGGCAAAGACTACTAATTGTCCCACTCTATTTATTCTCCTTTTATGGCCAGAGCGTTATAACCCTTGACCTCTGGCCGTCCCAACACAGGCTCTATTTCTGACTCATTCGCTGCTAGGTTTGTCAATAGCTTCTTTGCTATCCAAGAGATTTCTGTGCATGGGAAGGAATTCTCATTAGTATTGGTACTTTATTGCTCAATTTATAAAGTAATATAACTCAATCAATTTCCTTGAGCATGTAAACATTATTATTAATTTGATTATTATAAACCAAGTCTGATTGATTCTTCTGAACACTCCAGACATCTTAAATACCAGTCCAAACATATACAAATACAATATTTCAAACTGAGATGGCAGGATCTGAGTAATCTAATGATCGATTCTTTACAGAGATGCACAAACTAAGGAGATTTAAACTGAGACCTTTCATGAGTAGGCTGAGTCTCTTTTTATATTAATAATAGTGTTTATTTGTGGCATCGGGCACCAAGTGTCTCTTTGTCTTAGAGGTGTTGCTGGGATGCCAGTGAGAGTTGGGGGTGGACCAAGAAGCCGTGCAGCCACTAGAGGGCCCCTAAAATGTATCCTTCCTCTTAATTATTCTTATTTTTGGTGGCAGAGCAGAAAAGCATTTCTAAGTGTATGAATACCTCCAGCTTGACTTTGTCCATTGTCTTGCCTAAATAATCTTATGTTGTTGTTTCACTGAGCACTAAGAATTTCTCTGTATTACACACACACACACACACACACGCTCCAATGCTGTTATCAGATTATTTTTACTACAGCGACTATGAAACATTAATGCTGTATGCTTCCTAGGTCCCTGCTAAGAAGTACGAACCTGTTGTTTATGTAAAAAACCCAAACTCTAAAAATAATTTTTACCTTTTATTTTTTGGAGGTAGGGTCTCGCTCTGTCACCTTGACTAGAGTATCTTCATAGCTCACAGCAACCTCAAACTCCTGGGCTCGAGGGATCCTCCTGCCTCAGCCTCCCGAGTAGCTGGGACTATGGGCACACACCACAATACCCAGGTAATTTTTCTATTTTTTTGTAGAGATGGGGTCTCACTCTTGCTCAGGTTTAAACTCTGTAAAATAATTTAAGGAGGTTTATTCTGAGCTGAATATGTGTGACCTCAGCGGGGGGGAACCGGGTCTCAAGAAGTCTTGAGAAAATATGTCCAAGGCAGCCTGGTTATGTACATGGAGACAGGAATTACAGGTAAAACCATAAATCAATAAGTGAAATTGATTTATTGCTTCAGCCTGAAAAGGCTGGATATCTCAAAAGTGGGACTTACACGCCCTAGTGGGTTTTAGGGATTCTGTAGTTGACAGTTGGTTGAAAGAGTCAAGCTTTGTCTAAAGACCTGGACTTAGCAGAAAGGAAAGCTTGAGTTTAGATAGGAATCTGCTAAGATGCTTCAGTAAGATGAGGGGGGTCTTCCATCTGTCACGTGATGCTATGTTGCTGCGGTCCCCAACCCCTGGTTCATGGCCTGTTAGGGACTGGCTGCAGAGATCTTCCACCCCCTCCTCTCTCCTCCTCCCTTACCCCCTCCATGGAAAAATTGTCTTCCCTGAAACTTAGGAAACTTAGGAGTGGTGGAGGGAGCGCCAGGGTGCAAGGGAAGCTTCATGCTTCATCTGCATTTACAGCCGCTCTCTATCCCTGGCATCACCGCCTGAGCTCCGCCAAGGCCGGGACTGCTGCTACACTGGAATCAAGTTGGAAAGTAAGCCACATTACACCAGGTTAATAAAAACACATTTACTGAGATTTTTAACTTTTGTAGGTGTTACATACCAGACCTCTTAGAAAGGAATTTGGGCAAGAGAAAAAACAGGTCAGCATTCAGTCCTCGCCATTCTTTCCTTATTGCAAGAATTCCAGGAAAATTGAGCTCCACAGGCCTGTTTTTGTTGTTGTTTGGTTTGGTTTGGTTTTGCATGTACTTTTAACTAATGAAATGCCAGAACCTGGCCTTAAAAACACAAGTCATTGCAATTATAAAAGGACTCTCAGAAAAAAGTAGAAAGGTATCTTCTTCCCTCCAGCTGCAGTTTGCATCGTAAAATTGAAACCACCTTTTTCACAAGTCAATAGCGGTGCAAGGCAAGGACTGTGGTAAGGGCCTAGCTAAAAATAATGCACAGGCCTAGCTAAAAATAATGATAATAATTAGCCACTGTGCCCTGTTTGCTTCTCTATAATTGCTACTCCCGAGCCACACAGCTGGTGGTCATAAAGAGTCTTCACTTCTCCCCATAGCTGTGTCCATAAAGATGATTAACTTTCTTCATAGATAACATCACCTTTTTGAAATCTACAGGTAGTTTTTAAGATATCTTCCAGGCCCCGAATTCCAGTGGATTGATTGACCCACCCAATGGACCAGCAGCCCATACCAAGAAACCAAGAAACCAAGAAACCTACTCAACTGGAACTGTGACCCCAGGGACTGAGACAGCACAAGAAGATGATTTCTACACCCCTGTAATTTTGCCCCAATTAACAAACCTAATTGCCTAATCCCTTTCCTGCCAAACTACCCTTAGAAACCCTGTCTCCCAAATTCTTGGGGAAGCGGATTTGAGAAATTTCTCCTGTCTCCCCCATGTAGCGCTACTCGGAATAAAACTCTCTGCCTTGTACACCCTACCGTCTCAGCATATCGACTTCCTCTTGGGCGTTGGACATATGAACCTGGCTGGGCAGCAGCAAACCTAGTTCAAAGAAGCTGATTTAATACATTTTAAGATGAAGGAAATTTATAAGAATTTAAGATAAAATTCAAGATAGTTTTCTAGTATAAATAGCAATATAAATATTCATAACTCATTAACTTACAAGTATTATTTGAACAAAAGGAGCTTGTAAAATTCTTGAGACTTCAGATTTTTTGTCAAATCCTATGAAAATAGTCTTAGTTTTCAAGGAGAAGCCTATACTTCTGATTGCTAGTCAGGCTGACAGAAAAGAAGCCTGTTAGGTCTGGGGGGGGAGAGAGAGAGATACACACACACACACACACACACACACACACAAAGCCTCATGTGTAGCAAAATGCTGTTTATTTTCGGCGTCTGGGTGCAGATGGGTGGAGGCCAAAGAGCACCCACACGGAGGGAGGGGAAAGTCTTGGGTTTTATGGAGGGTTTTTTGGGGGGAGTGAGTACCTGGGCCAGAACAGCCGCTGTAATAACAATTTTTTTTTTAAACAACCAATTTCTAGGACCCCTGGGTCAGTCTCATCCTGTAGAGATAAGGGAGGGGGTTAGTTCTGTCCTTCTCAGGGGGGATAGGAGTGCTGGCTGCAGCCGGCTGTTAGGTTTACAACCTCTGGGATCCTCCAGACTCCTGCAGCTGTTGTTTCACAAACCTCGGTTTTTCATGAACCGCATTCTGTGTCCCATACATACTTTTTGAGTTCCCACTTGGAACAAACCTAACAAAGCCAAACTCTGCAAAATAATTTAAAGAGGTTTATTCTGAGCTAAATTTGAGGACCATGACCTGGAGCCATGCCCAGGAAGCCTTGAGCAAGTGGACTCACTGTGGCTGGGTTACCGTTTGGTTTCATACATTTCAGGGAGACAGTGGTAAAGTCATACCTTACAGGTACGGTGATAAATCAATACGTGGGAAGCATACATTGGTTTGGCCCAAAAAGGTGGGCCACCTCGAAGTGGGGGTTTACAGGTTATAGGTGTGTTTAAATATTCTCTGACTTGTAAGTGGTTAAAGACATGAAGCTTTGTCTAAAGGCTTGGGCTGTTTTAAGATAAGGAGCTCTGTTAATCAGAGATAAGCCACTGGACTTACACTTGTTGTGTAAAGTTGAGGACCTGCAGGTTTTTCTTGCATACCCTTAGGCCTGTTAATGGGTTACAAAGGATGTCCCCAAGAAGGGAGGGGGCATGATGAGGCACCTCTGACCTCCCCTCCTCCTGGCAGGCAATTCAGTTTTAGGATATCCACTTGGCCAGGAGGGGGTCCATTCAGTCAGCCAGTAGGGGGGAAGCCTCAAGATTTTATTTTAGTTCACAGTCATATTTGATCATTTATTTCCTGATAAAAATATTGTGATCAACATCTTTGTATATTCCTTAAGAGCTTAAATGCTTAAAAAGGGGATGTGTCAACCCAGAATAGGATCATTGAGACTCTCCTTTCCTCCTTCCTGCAAGATAAAAGAAAAATAAAAGCTTGTTACTCTAGCAAACTTCTTTTTTAAATAAAGAGATCGAGAGTCTTAGATCACTTGTATTAACAAAGTCCCAGTGCCTTAGATTTGATTGTCGGTTCCCAAGCCAAACATCAATCTATCTGCCTGCTCTTGAAATCTGAAAGACTAGTGAAGGAAATCAAAATATTTTACCCCAAAATATACTTCTGTGATATATTTTGAGATGGCAGTTCAAAGGACCTGCCCACAGAAGTAGCCCCGCAAAGTTGTCTTTTGCCGGGAGATTCGCGTCTTTAGAGAAAGTCTGCACCGATACAGCCAGGCTTCCTCTGAGGCTCTCTCCTGTCCAGATCTAGAAAGATTGACTGAGAGTCTGACACCTTCAAGTTCTGAAAGAGACATTTGCCATCTATTCCCTCTGAGGGCTGCTACCTTTCATCTACATAAGAAGACCACCTTTGCAGCCAGGTCTCCCTTTCTTGTCCCTCCTGTAACGTGTTCTGGAACAACCCAGCCCCCATTACTTCTGTAACCTCAAGATGGTATAGAAACCTCTCAACCCCACTGGGTAATCTCTGTAGCGGTCGTTGGGGCAAACTCCATGGTTCTTCCCTGTGTACACATTAACAAATTTGTACGCCTTTCCTCTTGTCAGCCTGCCTTTCGTGAGTTGGTTCTTCAGTGAAACCTTAGAAGGTGAAGGGAGAGTTTTCCCTCGGCCCCTACACTAGATCCTTCTTATGTTCTTATACTTGTTTTTCCCAGTTATTTTCTGTTATTCATTCCTGCATATATTAATGTGTTGACCTAAAGGAAAAATAACTGAGGCAAAATTAATCAGTAAAGTCGAGGATTTATTTGGACCCAGTTTAAGGACTGCAACCAGCGAGTGAGTGTAGATTCAAGTTGCCCTGAATATGAGCACCAACCAGCAGCAATTACAAGGAAAAGAGGCAGTTTGAAACAGTTTGCTGAGAATTTACGTTAAAATAGCATGAGCTATGGATTGGCTATACATTGTTCTTTGTATCACAGATTTCAGAAACAGGAAGATAATGGGTCGAGAGGCTGACCAGGAACAAAATGCCTTTAAAGAATCGGGGTGAGGGTTGGGGGTGAGGGGTGAGAGGGGCAGGGGTGAGGAGTGTGGATGAAGTCCCTTACCATGGCTGTCTGGGTCTGGTCACTCTCGCATACCTCACTAGCTAAGACTGTTCTCGGCAGCTTTCCTTTGCTAAAATGTAAAGTTTGCTCTTTGTTTGTTTGTTTTGCTTTCACCTCTTCTTTTTATATTTTTAACTGTGGTTAAAAAGAAAACACCCACATAATAGAAGATTGACCTCTTAACTATAGTTTTAGGTGTACGGTTTGATATTGTTAACGATATTTACATTGTTGTGTAACAGATCTCTAGAACTTTTTTATCTTGCAAAACTGAAACTCTATACTGTCAGGGGAAGGGATTACCTCTAACCCTCCTTAGGGAGAGGCAAAGATATACAATGTAATCAAAATGTCAAAAAAAAACAAAACAAACTTTTATGGGTGGTGGACTGGTGGGAGGGGGGAGGAGGGGAAAGGTGTATATTTACATAATGGGTGAGGTGCGCACCACCTGAGGGTTGGACACGCTTGAAGCTCTGGCACGGGAGGGGTGGCAGGGGCAATATATGTATCCCTAACAATACTTGTACCCCCATAATAAGAGGAAATAAAAAAAAAGAAAAACCTTAGACAAATTAAATTTAACAGAGTTTGACTAAGCAAAGAATGAACCAGAATAGGGTTAGAGAGACTCCATGCTGCCGCGTGGCTGGTTAGAGGACTCTGTCCTGTGAACGTTCTAGTGTGTGAGCCTGGCCCAGCACAGGGAAAGACCCCCTCCTGCCTTCCTTGGTTCATGTGTTCCTTCCCTCGCTCACTCATCCATTAACTCAACAGTCCCCAAGTCCCCACAGCTTTCTCTAAATGGGACAAGGATCCCAGTGCCCAAAGGAGACGGGTTGGCAGAGACACGTCTCCACGCCCCGGTCCCTAAGGCTCTGTGGACCTGCCTGTGGACCATTGTGCAAGGGGTTGTCTGCAGATGTCTCAACCTGGGGGTGGTAAAGAGCAGGTCAGAGTGGGAGGGGAGGGGAGGGCAGGGGGTGGCAGGCGGCAGAGCTGAAGGCAGTGCCGATGGGGCTTTCCTAGGTGGCTGCAGTGCTCAGACCTCGGCTTCCAGAAGCAATGACTGAGCTGATATCGGGAGGGTGAGTAAGATCAAGCTCTCAAAGAGGGGCAGGAGAGCGTTCTGCAGGGGGAGTGGCTTCTTCGGAGGCCCAGGGATGGGAGGGAACGAGGAGAGTCCTAGCGGGGCTGAGAAGGGGACGTGGGTTGGCAAAACACAGGGGAGTCAAATGGAGAGTTGAGGAGCTTCTAGACCACATTTCATGTGTTCTCCCGCACATCGGACGGGGTAAGTCCCTGCCGGCCCTGTGCCCAGGGAGCGGCCTTTGGTACGTGTGGAGCCAGCGAGGGCCCGGCTGGCAGCACAGTGGGTTTTCCCCGGCAGCGGGGCTTTTTGACCTGGTCCTGGTTGTTAAACTAGCAGCTGACTGTTTTTCCTGTTAGCAGAGTCATCGTGTTTCTGTGCGACAGGAAAGAGAAAACTGAAGACGCAGAGAACTTCCTGTGGAGTCACCCCCTCCTGTTACCTTCTGAACCCAGCTCCTCCGGTCCCTTAGCCCGTGGGGTGTCTGGGTCTCCCCTTTCCTTGTGGGCCAGGAGGACTAGGGATGGAGGGAGAGGAGGGGCTGGCAGGAGGGGCAGGAAGATGGGGAGTTCTCTGTCCCGCCTTGTCCCCTGCCTCCCACCCTCCCACCTGGGAGAACACCGACCCCTGCCCACACTTGAGGCCGTTGGCCTTAGGGACGCCCCGCCTTTGTCACTGTTCTGCCTGGGTCGGGTGGGGAGCCTCCCTGAGAACTGTGGGTGCTTCCTTCCCTGGGCAGCTGCCTGTCCCTCCTGGGCTCAGACCCTCTGCTCTGCTGCTCATGCAGCTTTGTCCTGAGCCCCAGGCCCCTCTACCCAGCTGCCAGCTGGACACCTCCTCCTGGGAGCCCACAGGCCTCTCAACCCTAACCCGCCCATGCCAGAGCCCTTCTGTCTGGGGAGCGAGGAGGTGGAAATGGTGTTTCCTCTGACTCTGTTCCTCGCTTAGCCGTGTGCACAGAGATTCTGTCTGCCTGAAACACAGAGGCAGGTGGTGAACAGGAAATCTGTCGTCAGCAAGGGAGTGACATGACTAAGACTTTGGCTGAAGGAGTCACATAGCTATTTCTCTCCCCAGTTGTGCTTGCAGTCTGCAGAGTATTCAATTTTGGGTCTTGCTTTTTAAAATTTAATATTGTGCTGCCGAGTGACCCGGCACACATGGGCGTGCAGAACCACTGGATTCCGTTTTGATAGACGTTGTTGGTTTTGCAAAGACAGAAGTAGGTTGACAGGACTAGACGCCTTCCTGCCCTCTGCAGAGAAGGCCACTGAAGGCACGCTTTGGCCAGTGCCCGTGGCGCCTGGACACCTGTGATTAAGCAGATGCCAACAGCTGCCTGGGAAGCTCGGTGGAGGCGAGTTCTTTGTCTCTCTGGGCACTCTGAGAGCACCTGTGCGAACACGTTACCTAAGGCCAGTGTGACTCAGCTGACCATCGAGTCAGGCCCAGGTGGCCTCAGGCACAGGCGTCGGGCCGAGGGTGCTGTTCCTCGGCACAGACCACGGGGTGAGATCGATTTCCACATCCTGTTCCTGCAAGGCCAGAAACGCCTCCCCCATATCTCCAGCCACCTCCCGGAACACGCAAACTCCACCAGCGAAAACCACTTCTACTGTCTGTCATGCTAACTAGCAGAGCCACCCGTGCCGTCCACGGCAGCCTACTTCTGACACCCTAATGCCAATCAGTGACACTGCAGGTGGGTTTGGATGAATGTCGCTGAAGAGCTGGTAGATGCCGTCTGGGACTGTGGCCCTGGATTAAATGCCAGTGGCCCCACCTGAAGTGCCAGTTCCCAAGTAGGACACTGGTCACTCTCTGGGTGAGGATTAGAACAAAAACACCATCCACAGCACACCTGGGAAGGAGGATGGCCAACGATGCCCTGTTCGCCTGGGACCTTCCTGGTTTTAGCAATGGAGTCCCCACATTCCAGGAAACACCCCAGTCCTGCACAAACCATGGCCAATCAAGGCTGAAATCTTTCAAATTTCAGACAATCACACTCTCTTAGTATCACAAATGTTGAACTTTGACCATGACTAGCTAAAATTGTAGGTATGATAGAAACAACTTGTACGCATTATTTAAAGACCGAATTAAAGTTTTTGTTTCACATTGGTAGTGTCTTATGGGAAGCTGCTTATCTTCTCCTAGTGGATGGAGTTTGTCCTCCACCGAGAAAAAATAAAAACATTCCTTGAAAAATTGTGCAAGTCTGTAAAATGAAATTCATGCATAGGCTTTTATATTGACTCCAGACATTGTTCCCATCATCCTGTTACCGGGGAGTGATCATCCTTGCGAGTGCTTGTATTTGGAGACATAGAGTTGAAACCCAACACCAAAGCAGCAAAGCACAGTGAAGAAGTAAGTCCACCTCGAGGCAGGGAGGGGTGGGGAAGATTAGCAATATCACTCCAGAAGGGGACAGGGGTTTCTCCTTTTCTTCCCTCTTTTTGTCATTCTTGTCCCCAGGGCCTACCTGAGTGTTTCCTCCTCCCCTCCGTCAGGTGGGGGAGATTTTTACTTTATTTGTTCAGCCCAGGATGTGTCATGGCTTCCAGAGCCATTCGGGGGCAATAATCTACGGTGATGATGGTATAATAAAGTCAAGAGTCACTTGAGGACGCTCTTGCCCTCCATCTGCGCAGGCGCCTTCCGAGGGGCTTCCCCCAAACCGAGGCAAGCAAGGTGTTTCTATAACGGTCACCATCGCAGCTGGACTGGAGCTTCGTTCTCACTGATCCGTGACCCTAATTTGCCTCCTGTGGTTCCGCCCACCTGTGTTCCCTATTCTGATCTCCTCTCTCAATCCTTCAACCTAAAGTCTGCAGGGGAGCTTGAACACGGAGCTTGAACACGGAGCTTTAAGAAGAGCAGCAGCCCTGCCCACAGGACATGCCGGGGACTTAGGGACTCAAACCTCGGGGAGCAGCAGGGGCTCTGCAGACATGGAGCCTGAGCACAGAGGGGGCTGGGCACGGCGGGCAGAGTACCAGGTCCCTGCTCCGACCTCAAGTCCCTCGCTCAACTTCCGTCTCAGAGGGCTGCTGTTGGCCTTGGGAAATTCCCTTGTCTGAGAACATCCTCCTGCAGCTGTCTGAGCCGGGCCACCCCCCTTCTTGCCTTGGTTGCCCAGGGTGGGAGGGCCCTTGGGTGTTTTCACTTCCCTGGGGACTGGCCCTTCTCTCCGCTCAGCCCTTCTAGGCCTGATTCGGGGAGTCCAGCTGTGGCCCCCGAAGCAGGTTTGTGCAGCGTTGCCCTTGGTCCTGGACGCTCAGCCAACAGTGCATGCTTACAGGATCCTTGCTAAGGCAGACCCTGTACCTGTGCGTGGCCACCGAGGCGGTGGCCCTCCTGCCTGCTTAGGCACTGGGAGGGGAGGGCCCTGGGCTGGTTTAGTGTCCTCAGGCTCCTTCGTACTCTGTGTACTTTGCTCTGGCTTGGCAGACGGGCCTCTGATGGGGACAGCCATGCCCCAACTCCCACTGCCTGTGCAGAGCCCCCGAGGAAAATTGCAAAGGGAAAGAGGAATCATTTGAAGCCAGAGAGTGGGAGGTGAGTCCAGAGCAGGAGTGAGGAGCAGGACAGACACCTCTCCTGCGGGGCAGGGCAGGCTGGAGCCCGCTCCCCACCACCCCTGCTGGCACTTAGTTGACATCAGTCCCCTGGCAGGACTCTGGGCATGCTGCAATGTGAGGGCCGGAGGAGTTTGGGGTCCGTGGCAATGGCGTCTCCTCCACCCCATCTGTCTTGACATCCTGGGGCCACAGCCCGCTGAAGATTCCAGAATGAGCAGGGTCTTCCCAGGAAAGACCCCACTCTGCACGCTGACTGACCCCAGATCTGCACCCTGGGCTGTGTCGGTGGGAGAGCGGAGACACCCTGGCCTGAGAATCAGGAAGGATGGACAGGAAGGAGCCTTTGCTCCTCTTTCAATGGTGTGCCACAATAGCTGTTTAGAGAAGATAAAGAGAGAGGAGCGTTACCGAGAGCTCGGCACTTGTCTTTGAGGCAGCATCAGAAGAACAAACAAAGAACAAGAATAAGAACAAGGACAAATATGTATAGGAGGAAAGTATCTGAGGAGGAGGAAAGAAAGGTTTATTACTCTGCTGGCAAAGGAGGAAAACTGGTAGACCTCCTAATCTCAAAATCAAAATTTCCAGGACATTAGTAGAAATACAGAGCTTTTAGAGGGAGGGCCCTCAGTTCCTGGCTATCGTGGTTAACTATTCTAACAGTCCTATCTCTGCCAAGACAAAGCCCTACCTGGGCCAACCTGGGCCCACCTGTGGGCCAGCCCTGGCCTGGGATGGCTGAATTTTCTCTTGTAAGAAAAAACGTAACTTGCCTCAGGCATGCAGGCCAGGCCCCAGTTCCCAAAGACAGTGGGGGAAGTTTTTAAGAGACAGAGAATATTTTTGCTGTGTTTTTTTTTACTTTAAAGCAAGCCCTTCTCTCTGTTATAGGAGGAATTATAAGAAGGGAATGAGAAAGTGCCAGAGAAGTAAAAGTTTCAGTGGCTAACATTGAGACAGTATTTTGAAGCAAGGCAATCTTTGAATCCTGAATGTTTTGTCTTTTTTTTTTAAAATAGAGATAAGGTATATCTCTGTCACCCAGACCAGAGTGCACTGCAATAATCAAAACTCACCATAGTCTCAAACTCCTGGGCTCAAACGATCCTCCTGCCTCAGCCTCCCCAGAAGAATAGCAAGGACTACACGTGTGCACAACCACACCTGGCTAATTTAAAATTTTTTTGTAGAGATGGGGTCTCGATATGTTGCCCAGGCTGGAATCCAACTCCTGCCTTCAGGGGATCCTCTGCTGTTGGCCTCCCAAACTGTGGCTGTGAGTGAAAGCTTTCATTTCATTTTTGTTAGCCTCAAGATATCACTGACATATGTGCAGATTATTTGGAGTATATGACATTATAGCAACGGTCTTTTAGTTTAGTTTCAAGACCAACAGATTGAATGATGGATCCCAATAATGTTTGAACATGGTACAGGCTGGAGGTCCAGAAAATATCTTGGCATGCCTTTAAATTTTGCAAGCTCATTTGTAACTAAATTTGTCTAGGTGATTTAGTTTACTGTGCAA
>VBSM01003169.1:29650576-29662802 GCA_008086735.1 Cheirogaleus medius | reverse complement strand
TTAACTGATCTTTGGTAAAGGAGCAAAGACCATACAAGTTAGGTGGGAAATATCCCATAAGTAAGTGGACCTCACTGTTAGAAACTATAAATAAACCACAGACTGATGTCAACGGTCAACAAAATTTGAAGGCTATGAAAAAATACGGCAACCAAAAAACACATAGTTACATATTGCGGGCATAGTTACAGCATGTAAAAGAAAGCCGCGCGGCTTTTGGCTTATTAAAATATTGTACATTCTTTTTTAAAGAGGATTTCAAAGCATCTGAAAAATAAGCAAACTGTAAATCCTGCATGGCAGAGTCAGTTGCAAGCCTCGGCAAGGACAACGCAGCCGCCCCCCTGAGATGGTACGCGGTGTTGGGTCCTTTTGCCCTCACACTCGGTGGCACCCCAAGTTCCCAGCCGTTCTTGGTACAGACAAGGCGTGGTCTGCAGGGAAGGGACTAGGGCGTTTGCTCTGCTTGAGGGACAAGGCAGCTTGCTTTTCACAAACACTCAGCAGGTGCCGGTTTATGACACTGGAGAACTTTGCGTTTTCTACGTGGAATCGTCCTCTTCTTCCTCCCCGTGTTCACAGCATCCTGCAGTCGCTCAGCGCCTGTAAGAGCGCGGACATACGTGCCGGGCTCGGGGCTCTGGGCCGCTCGCGTCTCGGGGCTGCAGCGCTGGGCGGCTCCGCTCCGACAGCCCAGCCCGGCGAGCGGCCTCCACCGCCCCCAGCGGGGCCGCCGCGCCGCGACGCCGAGACCCACCCGCCGCTCGCTCCGAGGATCCCCGGGCACAAGCGCCGGAGCCTCAGCCCGGGGGAGCGCGCGCAGGGCGCAGGGCCCAGGAGGGGCCCGCCGTCCCCAGCAGTCCCCCCACCCCGCCGCCCGGACACCACCGGCCACCAAGACACCCTCGCCGCCGCCCGGGAGGGCCAGGCTCGCTCGCGCGCCCCCTCAGGAACTGCAGCAGCGCCGCGCACTGGAAGTCTTTGACTACTGAATAAATCTTTGTATTTTAATTACTGCGGTAGACCTTAGACCCAACACTATCATTAGCACTTTTTTTTTGTTTTGAAACACGGTCTCCCTCTGTCGCCCAGCTAGAGTGCAGTGGCCTCATCATAGCTCACAGCAACCTCCAACTCCTGGGATCAAGCCATCCTCCTGCCTCAGCCTCCCGAGTAGCTGGGACTACAGGGGGCCACGCGGCTAATTTTTAAAAAATTTTTTGTAGAGATGGGATCTCACTGTGGCCCAGGCTTGCCTGGAACTCTTGGCCTCAAACGATCCTCCCAAAGCACTAGGACTACAGGTGTGAGCCACTGTGCCCCACCTAGCTTTTAAAGAATACTCTTGGAAGTATTTTTGTTTGTTGAAAATACATACCAATATTGAGAATATTCCTAATTTTTTGGAGTCTTGCTGGCAAAGAGAAAATGGAAGACTGTCAACCAGAAGAATAAACACTTGAACACAATGCTTGAACACATACGTGTGTAAGTGTCTGTAGGAGAGGGCCCTGGGGAGTGGGGGAACAGCTGCCCGTGGGTGCTGTGGGGTGCCAATCGGTGGAAGCCTTCAGGTATGGAATCTGGCAAGGGAGTCAGAGTTCTTTATGGATTTGTGCATCCACCTGTTTTGGACAGAAGAGGCTAGGTTATGCCACAGGATCAAACCCCCAAGATCTCAGTGGCTTAAATCAATGGAGCTCTTTGGTTGCTTATGTTAAACATCACTGTGGGAGGAGGGGGCCTATCCCTAGTCCTCACTAAGGGACACAGGCTGGCACAGACCCCTCATCTGGAACATGGATCAGCAGCATGGCAGGGATGTGGCACATTACTCCCTGGCAGTGATGTGTCACTTTCACTCCCATTTCATTGGCCAAAGCAAGTCATGTGTCCATACCTGACCTCAAAGGTGTAGGGAAGCGTGACTCCACCATGGCCCTAAGATGGAAGCAGCCCCAATAACCAGCACATCATCTTGTCACTGTCCTTTGTGATAATCTGAGCCAATAAGTAAGTCAAGAGAGGGGAAAGAGGTATGATGACTGAAAAGAAGCCACATTTGTCATTATTTCTGGGTTATTTTTCTAGCCTTTCTCCACATAAGAGAACCACACCTGGCAGAGGTTTGCCTCGGTGCCCAGCTCAGAGGCACGAGTGGGCAGGCACACAGAGTGCGCAGTTGTCTAGCACGCTCCCTACCCCACCCACCGACCCGCTACCGCCTGGCCAACAAGAAAGCAAAAGCTTCCATAGAAAGTTGAGAACTGAGGGAAAAAGACATAAGACAAAGTATTAACAAATCAGATCCTCACACGGCTTCCTGCTGGCAAGTTATTGTTTATGTTTGCTACTTTGGAATTTTTGTGCTTACTATTATGTTGCACTGTATCTCCAATTCACAAAAATGAATCAGTAGCTCAAAAGAGATTCTTTAAAATGTAAAGTAATGATGAAAATGGCAGATAAGTCCTCAGAAGGGTGCCGTAAGCATCATAGCTCTCCAGTGTAGCTATGATATAGGAAGCTGCATATTCTAGGAAAAATTGGGGGGTAATGATTTTACACACATACATGAAAATTTTGAGTATAAGTTCAATGGGGAATACCTGAAAACTTCAAGTATTCACTTACTGGACCAGAGATCCATTTACTTCTAGTCCTCAATATGCTATCAATGTTAAAATTAAAACATTGATAAATTAGTAAACAGAAACCATAAAAAAGTTTTTTGGAAAATTATTTTCAAAAAAAGCACAGCCAATCCAGTTCTTAAAAAAAAAAACAAGCCCAAAACAATGCTTTCTACTGTAAGGTTGATTATCCTTGTTGCAAAAGAGGAGACTAAGGCTACTGAGACGTCATTCTTATTTGCTGTCCTCTCAGCGAATGTTCATAGAGTCAATCACGCAGTTGCCAAGAAATTTATAAACCAGCTGCAAAGACAGCAATAAAGACTACGCTTGCATCGAGCCAAAGGGATATTGACAGACTCCTTTATCAGATCACACTGTGGGACATGGCACAATCTCAAGAGCACACAAAGTAGAAAAGCAAGTATGAGTGCGTGCACACGCTAGCGAGTGCTTTGCTTTGAGCCAGCCCAAACCGCCCATGTGCGGGGCATACGGCAGCCCTCGGTGCATGTGGGGTTCAAACAGGAGGGGAAAATGCACCCTGGCTTTTCATCTTGTTTTTCGTGCCAAAGTATGATAAGAGGCTTTTCATTTATAGATTATTTACTTTGTGAGTCATGTGCTAGAAATGGTATTTCAGGACCCGTGCCAGCGCTGAGGTGCCGTGACCACGTAAGGAAGAGCTTTGCTCTGGGAACAGAAGAAGTTGCTCCCCACGCTGCTGTATTCACAGAAAAGAGTTAACGGTCGACAAAAGGCATCTGGACCTTGATTGGGGGTTAAAGGAAATAATAAAAAAAACCACATACGAACTTCATCTAATCCTGGCTGAGTTCCACGCACATCTTTTCAGCCTCCTGGGAAAACATAGGTAGTATACAGGTCAGTACGCTTCCAGGCGGGGGCGACAGAAACCCAGTTCCAAGTGGATTAAACAATAAATGGAACCAATTAGAGCATTTGCGATGTCAGGGTTCTGGCTCCGGCTCACCACAGGTGCCTTGGCTCTGTCCTCTTTGTGTTGGCTTCTTTTCAGACTAGCCTGTCTTGTGACAGAAAAGTGGTTACAGCAGTTCCAAGCCTAGAGTACACCCACCCCGTCCAGCCCAACGCAGTGCTGCTGTGTCCCAGAATCCCCAGAAAAGTCCTGAGAGTCACACTGATTAGACTGGCTTAGGTCACGTGCCCACTTCTGAGCCAATCACAGCCAATCACCGGCTGCTCCATCCCTGCCTAATGGCAGGAAGCACACAGAACAGCAGCAAGAGGGAGAGAAGGAAGAAAGGTGAGGAGGGAGAGAGGGAGGGAGGAAGATCTCACTGATATCAAACCATTATTAACATTTAAAACACTGCCTTATCTTTTCATTTAAAATCATTGATGAAACTCTACTTTTTTACTGCCATTGATAATCTATGAATGTGCCAAATGTACATTAAGTGGTCTGTGGTGTAAAAACTGAGAAATTGGGCCTTAAGAGGATGCCTCAAGATGCTTCTAATACGTAACGAGTAGCCCCAGCCAACCCATGTTCTCCCTCATAGCAAACGCCCGAGCGATTAGTGCAAGTGATACTCCTGCTGAAACTCCTGCATCCGTTCCCCTCATAGGGAATGGGGTCAGCACATGGTAGGAAAAAGCTGGGAGCACCAGGCCAGACGTGCTGCTGCGGTGGCTTTCTGGGTGTCAGCTGTGCCATCGTCCTGAACTCTGTGCTGACCGGGCACCAGTCTGGCGCTTTGAAACCGCAGTGGGGACCAGCAGGGGCCCACGACGTTGGCGCTGCCCGCAGGCCATCCTCACCAAGGCAGCCCTGCTCTCTGGTTCTGCTTCTTCTTCCTCTGTTCCTTCATCCCACCTGCTCCCCAGTCTGGCTTCTCTGTTTGTACAAGGACTCTACACCTGTCCCCAGATGGTGCCCTCAGTCCCGGGTCTCCCTGGCCTTCCAGGTCCAACAGCCGAGGCGGAGAACCTCTGCCTCTCAAGTCTGCATGTCGGGAAGATGGAATCTGATTGGCGCGGGTGGCACAGGTGTCCGCGCCCGGCCCGTCCGTGCGAAGCCTGTAGGGCCGGAGTGTGTAGGAGGGAAGATGGAAGCAAAGGGGACGTTGGCTCTGGCAGTACTTTAAATGTGTCTACAGATCCTTTGGAAGACATCCCGACACCCTCCTTGAGGCCACATGTGGCCCTCCAGATCCCCAAGTGTGGCCCCTCAACCAAATCCAAATTTCACAGAACAAATCCCTCTATTAAAAGGATTTGTTCTGTAGAATTTGGATTCAGTCAAAAGGCCGCACTCAAGAATCTGGAAGGCTACATGTGGCCCCAAGGCCGCAGGCTCCCCACCCCAGTGGGTGAAGAGTAGCACTCAAGTAGACCACGTAGAATTAGGAAAAGCCCCGTAGACTAGAAAACACTTCATTCCCTGGTGGCGTGAGGAGAGAGCCGGCCTGACACGGCTCCAGAGCTGGCAGCTCCTCTCAATCCTGGCTGAGGTCTGGGCGGCTGCCAAGCTCAGTCACCCCAGAGCCACGGAAACCACCTGCCGTAGCTAAGACCAAGCCTCGAAGCACTTCACCCCGGCTGTGCCAGGGTTCCCTGCCTGACCTTTTGTGTCATTGTTGGCTCTTCTCGTGACACCTTCTGTTGTTGGAAGTCATTCATACTTTTGCTGCCTGAAATTGGAGCACGAATGAGGCATCAAGACAGGGAGCAGCCCTGGTCCCTGCTGAGACTTGAGCCCATCCCCTCCCCTCCCCAACCCTAGACCTAAGCTCTTGACTCCAAACCCTGGTCAGCATAGTCACCACCACAAAATCAACTTTCCGACCTCTTAACATGACCTCCACACATTAACCAACATGCTTGTCTGGGCTGCAAGCCTGTCCTTCCCTTCTGGAATTTGTGTCTCTCTCCTTGCATAACAAGGAAGTAGCCAGAGATGGTGAGAAAACTGTGGCCTTCAGGACCAGCAACTCAGCACCTGCCTGTCATTCAGGACGCCCACTGTCATGAGCCTGATTCTTGCCTGGGAAATTTGTGATAAATCTCCCGTAGGGATTAAATTAAAGAACCTAATATCCAATGCCTGACACATGGTTGAACCTCAAATGTTAGCCCTTTTACCCTCCTTGGAGACAGGATGAAAGCAAAACTTATTCTAAGCACAGGCACACCCCATTGTATTGCGCTTTGCTTTATTACACTTTGCAGATATTATTTTTTTTTTACAAATTGGAGCTTTGTGGCAACCCTGCATTGAACAAGTCTTTTGGCTTCATTTTTCGGACAGCATGTGCTCACTTTGTGTCTCTGTGTCACATATTGGTAATTCTGGCAATATTTTAAATGTTTTCATTATTATTATATCTGTTATGGGGATCTGTGATCAGTGATCTCTGATATTACTATTGTAATTGTTTTGGATGTCATGAACTGCGCCCACATAAGACGGAGAACTTAATAAATATTGTATGTGTTCTGACTGCTCCATCAATGGGCCATTCCCTCATCTCTTCCTTTCCTCGGGCCTCCCTATTCCCTGAGACACAACAATATTGAAATTAGGCCAATTAATAACTCTACAATGCTTCAAAAGTGTTCAAGTGATAGGAAGAGTCTCACATCTCTGACTCTAAATAAAAAGCCAGAAAAGATTAAGCTTAGTGACAAAAGCATGTCAAAAGCCAAGATAGACAGAAAGATTGGCCTCTTGCACCAAATAGCTAGCCAAGTTGTGAATGCAAAGGAAAATTCTTGATGGAAACTAAAAGTGCCACTCCAGTGAACACATGCATGACAAGAAAGCAAGCCTTATTGCTGATATGGAGAAAGTTTGAGTGATCCGGGTAGAAGATCCAGACAGAAATATGTGTGACTCACTTTATTGCAACATTCACTCTATTGCTGTAGTCTGGAACCAAACCTGTAACATCCCCGAGGCGTGACTGTTCTCAGTAGTCCAGTCTCGTTCTCTTACACTCAACAGCTTATCAGTTCAACCAACACTTACTGAGCGCCTACCAGTACACTGGCAAGGTGATAAGGGAATCCAGCCTGGACCCTGAACTCAGGGGGTCACAGTCCTGTGTCTCTACCGCTTCTGTGAGCTTACTACCATAGGGACATGGTGGAGTGAGGCCATGTGCCTCCCAACTTCCAGAGGTCTTAGCAACTGTGACATTTTGTAAATGACGACCAAAAGAAAAAGTCCCATTTTCTTCTCCCTGAAAATGTCTCAGCAGCAGGATTCTCGAAAGGATTCCACCTGTTTTCTCCTCCTCTCTCTATCTCACATGTCCTTGCTCGCCTGATTCCCAATTCCTGGGAGGGCTTAGACAGGAGTCACCACTGCCCCAGTGGAAAGTGGGACCACAGTGCAAGAGAGACCAACAGCCATGGTTCAGGACCATGAACAGCGCCAGGCAGGCGCCTCAAGTCCCAAGCAGGTGAGTCCTAATTAGCTCAAGGTCTTGTCACTACCACCCCCCACCCCACACGAGCGCCAGTCCAAGGGCAGAGCACCCCTGCCTCTCAAGGTTTGGTTCTTTCTGCTGGAGTAAACAGATCTTCGCCAGAGCTCTTGCTGTGAACTGTTACAACCCTGGGAGATGGGTCTGAGACCCAAAAATGCCCGGGAACACTTTCCATTTGGACCCACAAGTGGGGAAAGGGGAGCTCCCACTGCTGGCTTCCAGGGAAAGCAGATGCAGAGGGACTGGGACACGTAGATTTGCCTAAGAGCAATTCCTAAGCCAAGTCACACGGGGCTTTTATGCTTTAAGCCTCTAAAGCCAGTCGCTGGTGTTCAGGCGCAAGAGTTCAGAGAAGCCCTAGCAAGGAAAGCCCAGAGCCAAGCCCAAAATATGGCTGACCCTTCTCTGCTGGCCTCTCTTCTTGAGACTCTGCTTTTATAGCAGTGCACGGTCATGCTTACCTTCTCATAGACATTTCTTCTCCCTCCTACCCCACAAACAACACAAAGTCTGGGCCACTCTATCTGCTTTCTCCCCGCAGCCCTCTTTTCCTTCTCTCTCAAGCCCTGGGTCTCACATCGCTGTCTTTGCCCCCAGACTCTGCTTTACCATTCCAGATACCTGGCAAAAAGACAAGATTTCTAGAGACACAATCTTCCAGGCTTCCAGGCAGAACCACCACAGGATGCAGTCTATGCTTTGGGTCAGAAACCAATATATGGTGCTTTCTCTCCCATCACCAGAATGTACAAGTCCAGGCATTAAAGGACAGAAGTGGGAGTGGTCCATCTCACTACACACCTCACAACCTGCTCGCAGAATTTTCACTTCCCATCTCCAGAACTCTGAGCTCTGTAGGACTGGAGGTCATAGTTTCCAAAGAGAAAGGCTTCCACCAGAGGCCACAACTACAGCTCCATCGAACCAGATGTTGGGACTGTTACTGGCCATTTAGGGTCTTCATGCCACTGAACCAAGAGAAGAAAGGGGTTACACTACTTCCTGTGGGGACTGATCCTGATTCCAGGGAAGAATTGGGTTGCCCTTGCACGGTGCAAGTAGGGAGGACTATACCTGAAGCCCAGAAGATGCTCCGGGATGCCCCTTCACATTTCCTTGTCCAATCACAAAAATTAATGGAAAACTACAGCAATCTAAAAAGGCAGGACCACTAGAAATTCAGAGACTTCAGGAATGAGGATTTAGGTCACCCCATCAGGTAAAGAGCCCTAACCAGTTGAGAGCAAAAGATATGTTGGATGAGGAGTGGAAGAAGGAATTTAACATGTCAACTATAGCCACATGACATGACAGAAACAAAGACTGTAGCAGTCGTGAATATTTTGTCCATCCTTGTGGCACCGTGACTGGATTTGAGGGGTTATTAACATCTTCCCCAGATGGATACAATAGCTACAGGGATTTTGCATCTCCTCATTTCAGGGAGAGACTGAGAATGTCTTCATTTGCATGAAGGATAGCGGCATCCTGTTAGGTATAAACAGGATAAGTAGAGTTGTTTTCTTATTGTTTGAAAGTTAAATATGTGTATACAAATGCTGAGAAGCCAAAAAGGTGGACTGAGCCACTTATGAAGCTGCTGTCTCTTAACTCTAAACCCACCATTCTGTCCTGTGCTTTGTGGGCCCGGAGATGAGACTGCAAGGTGCCTTCAGCTTTGCCACCTGGGCGGTGTTGGACTCACCAGCAGGGGAAGCTTGGGAAATGACACGCTGCTCACTCGATGTATTTAATGGTTAGAGAACTATTCATGTTTTCTACATCTTCTTGAGTCAATATGAGTAAGTTATATTTTTTGAGGATTTTTTCCAGCATAAAATTTCACATGTTGGTATATATTTGTATATTATGAACAAATATACCAATAACTATATAGGTATATTTCTCTCTCAGGCCTCTTGTGTTAGGGCACTAATCCTACTCAAGAGAACTCCACCCTTATGACCTAATCACCTCCTAAGCCCATCACCTTGGGAGTTAGGATTTCAACATATGAATTCTGTGGGGACACATTCAGACAAAGTAATTCCCTTCCTTCTCTTTCTTTGAGTTTGCTCTGTGGCAGTTTTTTTTTTTTTTTCCTTTTTAAAATGAATGGTTAGCTCATTAATTTTTAGTCTTCCTTATTTTCCAGTGTTGGAAATTAAGGCTATAAGTTTTTCTCTAAGTACTATTTTTAACTGCATGCCAGAAGTTTTAATCACTAGCGATATTTTCATTATCTTTCAGTTTAACACTTTTCAAATTTTCATTATAATTTTGCCTTTGACCAACAGATTATATAAAAAGTGAGCATCTTAATTTCCAAATGTATTAATAATCTATCTTTTTATTGTTGACTTAGAATTTGTGCCATATAATCACAGAAGGTGATCTGTATAATTTCAACCTTTGATATTTGTTGAGACTTGTGTGTAGCATAATATGTTGTGAGTTTTCACAAATGTTCTACAAGAGCTAGAAATGAATGTGTATTCTCCAATTCTTGTGTAAAATATTCTATAAATGAGCATTTGATCAAACTTGTTAACTTGTTCATTCTGACAGGGTTTTTTTCTGCTTGATCTATCAATGATGGAAGTATGTTAGAATCCGCTACAGTGATGGTGGATTTGTCAAGTTCTTCTTGGGTTGGTTTTTTCTGTATTCATTTTTTGCTGTATTCATTTTAAAACTATATTATAAGATGCGTACAAGTTTTGAATTGGTTTATATTCTTGGTGAATTAAATATTTTATCATTATGTACATATCCTCTCTCTATCCTTAGTAATGACTTTTTAAAAAAGAATATTTTATCTGATGTAGTGGGCTTAGTCCTTTTGTCTCTGTGATTATTGTTATTTTTTAACTTATTTCTATAATCTTATTCTTTTTTGCATTTTCTTTTTGATGGCTGTTTGTTTTTCTTTCTTAGGCTTTTTTTTTTAACTGGTTGGGTTTTTCTTTCCTTGTCTGTTTATTTTCCCTATTCCTATCTGTATTTTCTATTCCTGGTACTTTTTGGAATTTATGCACTCAATTTCTTTTCCTTTTAGTGATAATCTGTCAGGTTTTGTATGCATACATAACTAACAAAGTCTAAAATGAAGTAATATTTTAATCTACCCCCTCCTGAATAATTCAAGGACCTCAGGACACTTTAACACTAATTATCTTTTCTTAAGTTACATGCTATTGTTTTTCAATACTATATTTTGAGTCATAAATTTTATTACTCACTTTAGGGAAGCAACTTTTAGTTTTATAAATCTTTCTTCATTGCCTATCTGTTTTCCATTTATTTCATTTTCACTCTTACCTTTATCACTTCCTTCTTTCTACATGTTTTGGGTTTAATTTGCTCTTCTTTTTCTATGTAATTAAAATGAAACCTTAAATCATTGATTTTAAACCTTTTTCCTTTTCTAATATCAGCATTTAAATTAAACTGTAAATTTTCCTCTAAGCATTGCTTTAGCTGCATTCCACAAATGTTGATAAAGCTAAAAGGAAAATAGAAAAAATACAAAATTAAAATTGTGGAGATTTTAACACTTCATTTTCAGTAATTGATAGAACAAATAGGTCAAAAAACCAGCAAGTACATAGTAGATTTGAACAGCGCTATCAACTAACTTAATCTAAGTGACATTTGTAGAACATTACATCAAAAAACTGTAAAATATACTCTTTCATTCAAGTATACATGGAACATTATCAAGTTAGACATATGCTGGGGCATGAGACATCTCAATAAATTTAAAAGGATTGAAATCACATAGCATATATATTCTTACTAAAAAGAAATTAAATTAGAAATCAATAACAAAAAGACACCTAGAAAATATGCAAATTTAGAAATCAAACAGCACACTTCTAAGTAATTCTTAGGTCAAGGAAGAAGTCACAAAGGAAATTAGAAAATATTTTGAACTGAATGTCATCCAAAGCCCAACTTTTAGATCCCCTAATCAACAAAAACTCCACCCATATTTTGACTAGGTTCCTACCTCCAGAAGGGAAGCTGCCGTAGCTACCCACTCACACCCACTGCTCATTGCTAGGCCTATTTCTTAAAACATGGTTTTTATTCTATTTAGGTTTTTATTGTCACTGCTGGAAAGAAGATCTGCCTTGTTTTTTGTTTTTGTTTTGTGTGTGTGTGTGTTTTGAGATGGAGTCTTGCTACATTGCCCAGGCTGGTCTTGAACTCCAGGACTGAAGGGATCCTCCCACCTCAGCCTCTGAGTAGCTGAGTCTACAAGCATGTACCCCCACACCCTTGTAGATATGAGGTCTCACTATGTTGCCCAGGCTGGTCTCAAACTCCTGGCCTCAAGTAAGCCTCCTACCTCTGCTTCTTGAATTGCTGGGATTACAGGCATGAGCCACCACATCCGGCCTGTTTTTAAAGTCTACTGGCATATTTGAGTGTAAATACTCAAAACTGTATTTTCAAATGTCTACCATTTCTGTCTGCTGGGTGTTCGGGGCTGACATCTGTTATCATAGGAAGGGGGGCTTGTATTATCATTGGAATAGGTGGATCATGATGTCAGCCTTCGTCTGGCAGGACCAAAGCACTGGCCTTCTGGAAAGACAGGACACTGGGATGCCCTTGGACTGGGCAAGGGGGTGCTATGCTTTAGAGAGGCCCAAATCAACTATCCCAAAAATGTCATTTATACCCGATCCATGTTGTAGATGATGTTGTAGATGTTTCACCTTCTGGATCTGACCGACTGGTTCTTTACCATGAATTTATAGAGTTCTTTTTTTCTCTCATCTTTCCTGTGTCTAACATACTTCCCTCAGTAACTCAGATAAAGTAAGCAGCCAAAAAGAAAAAAAAACAAACAAAAAACAAAAAATCCCCAGTGAGGGTAGAAAAGATGAGAATTATGGATTTACAGCTTTACTTACTGGGAATTTCCAGAACATTTCACCACGTAACTGCAGACATCACATTCTTTTCAAGCACATCTGGAACATTTATGAAAATTGACCATTTATCTCGCCAAAAAGCAATCTTGTGTTAATGTCGAAAGATTGGATTGAACAAGTAACATTTTCTGGCCATTATGTGCTTCAATAAGAAATCAATAGCAAAAAA